>CM041800.1:2134171-2189171 GCA_023376895.1 Aspiorhynchus laticeps
AGAAGAAACTATAACGAGCTTGATTAGTCTTCGGAGGATCTGCACAGAGGAGCAATAAAACACATCACCTTTGTTCATCAAGTGGGTAGAAGATTTAATTATATCAGTCAGAGAACAGAGATAACACATTCAAATATAATTAATCATTAATAATAATATCAATACATAATAATATATATTATTAACTAAATGCTTAACTAAAAGTGATTTCCATCATCAACACAAACAGAGGTTGAGAAAAGCACAGAAACACATGATCACTCAGCAGGACACACACACACACACTCACTCACTCACACACACACACACACACACACACACACACACACACACACACTGATCTTACTGTCTATATGAGAATTATACATATTAGTTCTGACATGTTATTTCACTGACAGAAGTTCAGCTGCAGTATTAATGTCATGAAGAGAAAAGAAGAGACTCTATAACATCTCACTGTTACTGATTTATCATGCAGCTCAAAGCATTATGGGTAGAATCTCTCATCAGTCTATTCTGATTCATCAACACAGTTTCACTGATGATCCTATAAGATAAACTCTAAACCCAGGATAGAGGTGCTGAGTGAATGTGGTCTGGACTGTGTGGATGAGGCTCATTGTGTCAGAGACGCTGTAGAAGGACAGAGTTCCTGCTCTGTGATCCACAAACACTCCTATTCTGCTGCTGATGGACTTCACAGAGAGAGCAGTCTGTATGTTATTGTGTCTGAATGAGTAACTGGAGGAAGAGCAGCACAAACTCCAGGACTGATCATTAGATCCAAACACACACTCTTTACCTCCCTTCCTGCTGATGCTCTTATATGACACTGATATACACACATATCCACTCCACTCCAGCTCCCAGTAACAGCGTCCACACAGACTCTCTCTACACAACACCTGCTGATACACATCAAATCTGTCTGGATGATCAGGATACGGCTGATCTGTGCCAGTGGCAGTAATCACTCTGTTGTTCTCAGACAGACGGAGGTAGTTATTCACTGTGTTCAGATCCAGAGTGAGCTGATGGGAATCTGATGGTGCTATATCTATAACTGATCAGACTTATGACTTTCATAACAATGAAGATTAAAACTCATCAAAATCCCATAGACTTACATTGAGGGAATGTTCAGATGAGCCGAGACTATTCAAACTCCAACTGACAAAATTCAGATCTAAACACACTGAAGCCCATTAGACTCAATCAGACTTCCCTTCTATGAACTATTACTATCCCATTCAAACTCATTTAAGCTTCCACTCTATCTGATTCATGCTAGCGACATGCTAATCATGTTAGAAACATGCTAGCGACATGCTAGTAACCTGCTAATCATGCTAGCGACATGCTAATCGTGCTAGAAACATGCTAGCGCCATGCTAGTAACATGCTAATCATGCTAGCGACATGCTAATCATGCTAGAAACATGCTAGCGACATGCTAGTAACATGCTAATCATGCTAGCGACATGCTAATCATGCTAATCATGCTAGAAACATGCTAATCATGCTAGCAACATGCTAGCAACATGCTAATCATGCTTTAAACATGCTAGTAACATGATAATCATGCTAGTAACATGCTAATCATGCTAGAATCATGCTAGCAACATGCTAGTAACTTGCTAAGCATGCTAACACCATGCTAGTAACTTGCTAATCAGGCTAGCAAAATGCTAATCATGCTAGAAACATGCTAGCGACATGCTAATAACTTGCTAATCATGCTAACAACATGCTAGCGTCATGCTAGTAACTTGCTAATAATGCTAGTGACATGCTAATAACTTGCTAATCATGCTAACAACATGCTAGCGAGATGCTAGTAACATGCTAATCATGCTAGAAACATGCTAGCGACATGCTAGTAACATGCTAATCATGCTAGAAACATGCTAGCGACATGCTAGTAACTTGCTAATCATGCTAACAACATGCTAATCATGCTAGAAACATGCTAGCGACATGCTAATCATGCTAGAAACATGCTAGCGACATGCTAATCATGCTAGAAACATGCTAGCGACATGCTAGTAACATGCTAATCATGCTAGCGACATGCTAATCATGCTAGAAACATGCTAGCGACATGATAGTAACATGCTAATCATGCTAGCGACATGCTAATCATGCTAGAAACATGCTAGCGACATGCTAGTAACATGCTAATCATGGTAGCGACATGCTAGTAACTTGCTAATCATGCTAGCAAACATGCTAGTCACATGCTAATCATGCAACAGCATGCTAGTAAAATGCTAATCATGCTAGAACCATGCTAGCGACATGCTAGTCACTTGCTTGTCTTGCTAGCAACATGCTAGTAACTTGCTAATCATGCTAGCAAAATGCTAATCATGCTAGAAACATGCTAGTCACTTGCTAGTCTTGCTAGCAACATGCTAGTAACTTGCTAATCATGCTAGCGACATGCTAATCATGCTAGAAACATGCTAGCGACATGCTAATCATGCTAGAAACATGCTAGCGACATGCTAGTAACATGCTAATCATGCTAGCGACATGCTAATCATGCTTTAAACATGCTAGTAACATGCTAATCATGCTAGAATCATGCTAGCAACATGCTAGTAACTTGCTAAGCATGCTAACACCATGCTAGTAACTTGCTAATCAGGCTAGCAAAATGCTAATCATGCTAGAAACATGCTAGCGACATGCTAATAACTTGCTAATCATGCTAACAACATGCTAGCGTCATGCTAGTAACATGCTAATCATGCTAACAACATGCTAGCGACATGCTAGTAACATGCTAATCATGCTAACAACATGCTAGCGACATGCTAGTAACATGCTAATCATGCTAGAAACATGCTAGCGACATGCTAGTAACTTGCTAATAATGCTAGTGACATGCTAATAACTTGCTAATCATGCTAACAACATGCTAGCGACATGCTAGTAACTTGCTAATCATGCTAACAACATGCTAGCGACATGCTAGTAACATGCTAATCATGCTAGAAACATGCTAGCGACATGCTAGTAACTTGCTAATCATGCTAACAACATGCTAATCATGCTAGAAACATGCTAGCGACATGCTAATCATGCTAGAAACATGCTAGCGACATGCTAATCATGCTAGAAACATGCTAGCGACATGCTAGTAACATGCTAATCATGCTAGCGACATGCTAATCATGCTAGAAACATGCTAGCGACATGATAGTAACATGCTAATCATGCTAGCGACATGCTAATCATGCTAGAAACATGCTAGCGACATGCTAGTAACATGCTAATCATGGTAGCGACATGCTAGTAACTTGCTAATCATGCTAGCAAACATGCTAGTCACATGCTAATCATGCAACAGCATGCTAGTAAAATGCTAATCATGCTAGAACCATGCTAGCGACATGCTAGTCACTTGCTTGTCTTGCTAGCAACATGCTAGTAGCATGCTAATCATGCTAGAAACATGCTAGTCACTTGCTAGTCTTGCTAGCAACATGCTAGTAACTTGCTAATCATGCTAGCAAAATGCTAATCATGCTAGAAACATGCTAGCGACATGCTAATAACTTGCTTATCATGCTAACAACATGCTAGCGACATGCTAGTAACATGCTAATCATGTTAGAAACATGCTAGCAACATGCTAGTAACTTGCTAATCGTGCTAGAAACATGCTAGCGACATGCTAGTAACATGCTAATCATGCTAGCGAAATGCTAATCATGATAGAGACATGCTAGTAGCATGCTAATCATGCTAGAAACATGCTAGCAACATGCTAGTAACATGCTAATCAGCGAAACGCTAATCATGCTAGAAACATGCTAGCGACATGCTAGTAACATGCTAGTAACATGCTAGTAACATGCTAATCATGCTAGAAACATGCTAGCGACATGCTAGTCACTTGCGAGTCATGCTAGCAACATGCTAGTCACTTGCTAATCATGCTAGCAACATGCTAGTCACTGGTTAAACCAACCTAGCAACCACCCTGACTACCCTAGCAACCACATAGCAACACCTTAGTGACCAGCCCGGGTACCCTAGCAACTGCATATCAACACCCTAGCAATCGACCTGGGTAACTTAGAAACCACTTAGCAACACCCCAGCAACCACCTAGAATACCCTAGCAACCACTCTGAGGTCCGTATCATCTATCTATCTATCTATCTATAATCTGACTCTATCTATCTATCTATCTATCTATCTATCTATAATCTGACTCTATCTATCTATCTATCTATCTATCTATCTATCTATCTATCTATAATCTGACTCTATCTATCTATCTATCTATCTATCTATAATCTAACTCTATCTATCTATCTATCTATCTATCTCTGACTCTATCTATCTATCTATCTATCTATCTATCTATAATCTAACTCTATCTATCTATCTATCTATCTATCTATCTATCTATAATCTGACTCTATCTATCTATCTATCTATAATCTGACTCTATCTATCTATCTATCTATCTATCTATCTATCTATAATCTGACTCTATCTATCTATCTATCTATCTATAATCTAACTCTATCTATCTATCTATCTATCTATAATCTGACTCTATCTATCTATCTATCTATCTATCTATCTATCTATAATCTGACTCTATCTATCTATCTATCTATCTATCTATCTATCTATCTATCTATTATAATCTGACTCTATCTATCTATCTATCTATAATCTGACTCTATCTATCTATCTATCTATCTATCTATAATCTGACTCTATCTATCTATCTATCTATCTATCTATCTATCTATCTATCTATAATCTGACTCTATCTATCTATCTATCTATCTATCTATCTATCTATAATCTGACTCTATCTATCTATCTATCTATCTATCTATCTATCTATCTATCTATCTATAATCTGACTCTATCTATCTATTTTCTATCTATCTATAATCTGACTCTATCTATCTATCTATCTATCTATCTATCTATCTATCTATAATCTGACTCTATCTATCTATCTATCTATCTATAATCTGACTCTATGTATCTATCTATCTATCTATCTATCTATCTATCTATAATCTGACTCTATCTATCTATCTATCTATCTATCTATCTATCTATAATCTGACTCTATCTATCTATCTATCTATCTTTCTATCTATAATCTGACTCTATCTATCTATCTATCTATCTATCTATCTATCTATCTATCTATAATCTGACTCTATCTATCTATCTATCTATCTATCTATAATCTGACTCTATCTATCTATCTATCTATCTATCTTTCTATCTATAATCTGACTCTATCTATCTATCTATAATTTGACTCTATCTATCTATCTATCTATCTATAATCTGACTCTATCTATCTATCTATCTATCTATAATCTGACTCTATCTATCTATCTATCTATCTATCTATAATCTGACTCTATCTATCTATCTATCTATCTATAATCTGACTCTATCTATCTATCTATCTATCTATCTATCTATCTATAATCTGACTCTATCTATCTATCTTTCTATCTATAATCTGACTCTATCTATCTATCTATCTATATATCTATCTATCTATCTATCTATAATCTGTACTCTATCTATCTATCTATCTATCTATCTATCTATCTATCTATCTATCAAACTTTAAAAACTTTCTGGTCCGGCTTTCTCGACAAACTTTTTTATCTAGTTATTATTATTATCATTATTATTTAATTTTATTTAATTGTATTGTATTGTATTTTACTTTATTTTATTTATAATTTTTTGTTTTATTTATATTTTTATTTATTTTATTTATTGACAGAAATGGGCTTCAGTGGCGATCGCAGATATAATATAATTGATTAAATAAATAATTATATCATTTACAATTATAAATAAAAAAATACCTGCATATTTGCAGCTGCGCTCATCTATCTACTCTCCTTTGCAAGGTATCCATCCAAGGTAATGCTTTACATACAATAAACTTTAGTTAGCATTAGCCAATGCATGAACTAACATTAACAATGTGAAATACATTTGTTACAGTATTAATTAATCTTTGTTAAAGTTTGTCAACTTTTTGTTAGCTCAGGTACGGTTTTATGTAGCCTCACCCACTTAAACATTTCTGGCCTCGCTCCTGGTCCAGATGAGCAGATATCTGTGCTAATCATCATTTACATCATCAATTATAAAACTCTTCTTTCTCCTTCTACAGAAGAACATGAACACACTCAGTGGGTTTTTCTGCTTGTTTTCTTACTGACTTACATTGTAGGAAGTCGTTCCTGGTCCTGGGAACAATGTTGGTGATGTGACTGTGAAATCAACAGACATGAACAGTGTGATTCTCAAGATCCTGCATCCATTCCTAACACATTTCTAATATGATGTTCTCCATGATATGAGATGATGATGGACTGGTTTCTGAGAGCAGATGAATCTGCAGGACTTTACCTCTGTCTGAGATCTTCTTGAGCTCCTCTTTGCAGAAATCCTCCAGTTTGTCTCTCAGCTCATGAACAGATTCTCTCAGAGCATCAAAAGAGACGAGAGAACTGAAGAGATCATCATTTACGTCTGTAGATTCAGGAGGAGCTGAGAGAGACTGGAAACTCTACAGAAAACACAAATCAAACTCATCAGCTCCACACTTCACCCAATAACCTGCTCCAACATCAGATTTGACTGATCTTTAGTAACTCAATCCAGCACTTTCACAGCATCAGCTTCATTCTTCTCATATTCATTATATCACATTACAGCTACAGATTCTAGTATTTGACACTTACACTCTATGTGAACTTTCAGAAAAAGCTGCTCAAACGTTATGATTATTGATCATTATTTATAACTTTAGAGCAGTTAGATACACTGAAGCTTCACAAGGACCCTTAAGACACACTCAGGTTTGGTTTGATTTAAATACACAGAAGCATTGCTAATATACAGCCTTGCTTCATGATTGGGGTCTTCATGATCAAATTCATCAATGCGAATCAAATAAATCAGACAAATATCAAATATCAGACAAATAAAATCAGTTTCAGCATATTTGAAAATCACCTTATCCAATTTTGATGAACATTACTCAGAATCAGTAGTAATGTTTTCAGGTGAATAAACACGATGTAAATGCTTCATGTTACAGACGTTAAAGCTGCAGGTCGTAGTCATTAAGTCAGTGATTTTTGGTTTCTTGGGTACAGGGATGATGATATAATTTGAAGCAGGAGGGGACTTCACACATTTCCAGTGAGCCTAAAGTGATGATCATATGATGTACAAATGTGGCCCAGTTATCCTAAAATGTATCTCTGTGAGTTTGGCACAGATATGGACTGTGAGCACTATGATAATGTTCTGTGAGACTGTGTGGCCCAGGATCTGCTCAAGTCCACTATGATGCTGTTCCTAGATCTGTTATAACAATTTAGGCCACTTTTGGCAAATATATGGCACTGTCAGCATTGGCTAATCAGTGTGTAAGCCTAACTTGTCCCATGTCATATATTATAAAGCTGACAAGGGCCACAATAGGTGTGAATACTGCCCTTAAGAAGGCTACATACCCAGCGGCTTTCTTTTTGAAACATGCTTTTGATCTCAGTTTCCTCCATGTGTCTGTGCAGCATTAAAACAGAAGTGCACTATAATGATAGCTCTAACTGGTTAAACACGGTTTCTGTTTATTTGGACTTTGTTTTCCTTTTGCACCATTTCTCTTGTTGTGTTGATTGTATTATTCTGTTCAGGTGTGCCTAGTTAATTATCCTTGTTTGGTCTGAGTACTTATGTTCACTTTGAGTTTGTCTGGTCTTACCTCTACATGTCTTGAATTTTGCTGTGCTACATTGTGTTTGGATTTACCTTTGTTGGATTTACCCTTGTTGGATTAAAGACTCATGATAAATGACCTTTCGTCTTCATCGTGCGGTCTTTAACACAGCGTGGCCGTGACACTTACAGACTTACTGTGTAGGTAGAGTCTGCGTGAGAAGCATTTAGGTTCTAACTTGTGAAGAACAGTTTTTAAAGTCTTGGAATGTGTCTTTGAATATTTATCTGTGACATTTGAATTGCTGCTTGTGCAAGACTTGGGTTGGGATGATTTCACCAAGTAGGACACATTTCTGGAACTTATTTAAACATTTAGGGAGGACTTTTGTAAATTTCTCTTTACAATATGTTGAGTATTGTTGATGTATAACTCACTTAAGGCTTAGTGTGGCCCAGATAATGTATATTTATGGTTTATTTGGTTCATTATTAGCTAAAATGTGGCTGTGCAGTGGAGTGGTCCACCCAAATGCCATCATTCTACACAGTATGTGGGCCAGGGCAAGGTGTTGGATCTAGGCCAGAATTAAAATAAATGTGGCCCAGATTTGGACCAGTTCTGGGGTCCGTTCTTCATACGTCGCTAACTCAGTTAGCTGGATTTGATTGTTGCTGATTTCGCATGATCTTGGATCATTTGGTTCTTCGAAGCTCATCCTGGACTTGTCATAGCAACAGGTACGTAAGCTTAAACCTGCTCCGGAGCAGCTTATTTCATGTAAACAGGATTAAATTGCTTCTTTTTAAGCAGAACTGATACTTAATATCTGACCCAGCCACCGCTACTTTATTACAAGAGTACCCTACTGGTCCAGGGACAAAAATTTAAAAATTAATTTGAAAATAATATGACAATGTTGTTATAGTCTATAATACTATAGACACAGCCAGTTTTACTCATTGAAAGATTTATTAGTGATGAAATAATTACTTTATAACTGTATTGGAGTCTTACACACATGCTATACAGTTAATCTGAGCCGTGCATTAATCTGAGTGATGACAGATATTATGGGATGTGGCTTGATGGAGCAGATGCAGATAACTCTAAGAAACTTTAATTAATGCTGTCACGCAGGGCCGGCCCAAGCCTTTATGGGGCCCTAAGCAGAATTTTATTTGGGGGCCCCTCGGTGCTGCCAACATGACTGGTTATTGTCAAAGCTTGATTATTCACACACTATAAATCTAACACATCCATTATCAGTTTTGTTTGTTGTAGCTGTGTTGCTTACATCATACTATTGTCTGCCTGCATGTTTTTACCCTTCTGTGATGTTTAATTGTAACAGTTGCAAACTTACTAAGAGTGGTCAGGTGTTAATTTGCACTTTAACATTAAAGTGTTAAAGTATTAAGTGGCATACTTAATGTGGTGTGCTGAATAGCTAAATAAACCAGCAGACAATGCATTTACAGAACAGAATGTTATTTTAACAACATAAATATTAATCCAAGTTGTACTTTTATTACAAGTCATACTTTTTTATAATAAATATTAATCACAGCAGAGAGCATCTGTACATATAAAACAACAACTCTTAATTTATATCTAGCTAATTGAGGCATAATGATATTGGAATATAATAGCAAAGACCCGAAATGTAGGCTAAGGTAAATAATGTTAAACTGTTATCAGTTTATGAAACAGAAGCTTATTTTTATTACAAAAGTTATATATATAAAAAATGTTTTTTTTTTCAGGAAAGTTATTTTTGCGCAGAAGACAAAAGCAGCTGGTCGCAAGTTCTGTCGTTACCAATAGAGTTCAATGGAAATAACGATCATTGTTAGCTAACGATGGTTTTGAGAAACTCACCCCTGATTTGTGCCACAAAACCCCCATGTTGGATTTGTCCCCCCTTCACCCCCAAAACACGATCGATTTTAACCCTTTAACCCACGCTTTGAGAGAGACGAGCTCAGAAAAAAGAAAGACGCGCTCTGTGCTTTTCATATTTCATAACTGTTCAGTGTTTTCAACCTAATAACACATTTAAATACAGACATTTAAATACACTTCAATTAAGTAAAAAATACATTTAGTTTGTTAAATAGGCTACACACTGATATGTTTAGAAAGCGGCAATAATATTCCTTTCAATTAACGTTAACGGACAACCAGTGTTGGGTGTAACGCGTTACTGTAATTAAATTACTTATCCACTGAAAAAGTAAAGTAAGGGATTACTGTTCATTTTTAGGTAATTTAATTACAGTTACTTATAAAGTACTTGCGTTACATACTGTAAATCATTTCAACAGTTCTAAAATCAATATTGAATTTGAAATGTAAATGTACCGTCTAAAGATAAAATTGAATGCAGCATCTTTAACCCTCCGCGCACCAGCTCGTTCACTTTCAGATCTTCCTGATTCACAGAGAAACCTTAAATACTCATACATATAAGACTAAAATCAATAGAATCTAAAAAGCTTGAATTTTACTTTTAAATGAACGAATTCAAATCAAAAACTAATATTTCTGATTATGTAATCCGTATGAAAGTATAGCTAGACCAGTCTTCGCCGTATCTGAAAGCTAGACGTTTCTACTTTTAAATGAACGAATTCAAATCGAAAACGAATATTATCTGATTAAGTAATCCTTATAAAACTGAGGTACAGTCTTTCCTGTATCTGAAAGCCTGAAGTGTCTACATTTAAATTAACGAATTAAAATCGAAAACGAATACTATCTGATTATGTAATCCGTATAAAACTGAGGTACAGTCTTTCCCGTAGATACCTGTCAACCCTCTCATTTTTCCCGGGATTCTCCCGTATTTTACCATTCTATCCCACTGTCATCCCGTTTAAATATTTTCCCGTATTTTTAATCTTGCTATAAAAAAAAAATCCCACTGGGCGTATTTTATATGTTTGCTACATTCACCTCCGGTAAAACTCCAGTAATTTGTATGGCCCAAACCTCATTATATGAATCAAGTCAATATATTCCAAGGTTGTCCGGTTGCAGATCTTGTATGAAAAGCATCCTTCTCACACAATCGACACATACAAATTCCCTCAACTTGGCAACTTTACAACCCAGTGATGCTGTTGATATCTGCGCGCAGTAGTGATGCGCGGATGGAGGTTATATGGGCGCTGTGGATAATCCGCGGGTCGGGTAATAATAAAATGCATTCTGATTATTTGCGGGTGACCCAGGGTGGATAAGATAAATCATTAATGCAAATATTAACTACATTTTCTAAAATACGAACGTGTTTTAAATATATATTTTTTCATCAGGCATACGATTTCGTTTGTGTGTGTGTGCGTGTGCGTGTGTGAGCGCTGCAAGTTTCAAAGTCAGGTGCAGCCTTTGTTTACTCCGCTCCCTTCCCCCACAGACACAAATCATTTCTGTAATTTATTCTTACCTAGTTAACATGTTATTTTTACATAAATCTGTACGGATTTTACTAGTTGGGCTTTTACTGAACATCTTGGCAAACTGAAATGTATTGTTTAACTTTTAAGCTTTTTTGTTCTGTTTGCTAACCAAAGAAGGTAAAAAAAAAAAAAAAAAAAAAATCGGTGCGCAGCTTCAGTTCGAACAAACGAAGAACACGTGTGTGTATTCACATCGCTCTGATCGTTCTCACCTTCTCACGCACCACGATTGGTCGATTAGGTACAATACCTGCATGTGATGGTCAAACTACTTTAAATCACGTTAAGGAGTCAAATATCACCTCGTAATGGGAAGGTTAATTTTTGATCAGAATTTTTGATTATTGATTTGCTCCTAAATTTTTGACCGTGCTCCTACATTTTTTAATTAGGATCACAAGCGCTCCTAAAAAGAAAAGTAAGCGTAGAGCCCTGTAATAATAACACTTTTTGCAGTAACTAATTACTAATAAGATTTCAGTAATAATACAGTTTGTATAATACTTAGTAACCGTTGATGCCCTAGTGATTCGAAATCCAACAATTCCTAGATTAATTTTCATAACTGTCATGACTTGCACAGACACATGAAGTCACCAGTGCAGCAGGGAAGCTTGAATATGAAAAAGCATACATTCAGCGGATGGAGATATTGCATTACATTGATGTTGTCAGAAGAAAAGATGATCTGAACACTGATGTGTTACTCTGGTATTACACGGGTTACCCTCGTCCCTCTGATCATGATAGAAATTGCATTACTATAATTAAAAATATTTGTAGAAAACAAAACAAGTTCTTATGAACGTATGTGATTTCTTTTGATATAACACATCATGAAACATAATCATATGTGGGTAACAGAAATTATAGCTACAATTATCTTCAAGCTAATGAGGAGAATACAACACTTTTATTTTAACATCACTATTAATCACCTCTGAGTGTTTGTAATAACTTCTGACTGCGATCCAGTGTGTATTTGGTCAAATGATGAGGCAGAAATATATTATTAGTAATATTTTAGAGGGATATTGTGGGGAAGATACGCAGTTACAACTTGAAGGAATAGTAATTTAACTAGCAGTGTAACTAATTACTGCTGACAGAAAGTAATAAGTAACATATTACTTTTGAAAGGAGTAACTAGTAATGAGTAATAAATTCACCTCTAAAAGTGAATGATGCAAGAAACATTGTGAAAGCTGTTTTTCTGTCATAATTACACATATCTGTTTAGATCATTTCTGTGTTTTGTTATTATGGTTTATCATTTTATGTTTTTGGTTGTATTATTCTATGTGTTCTATTCTTGTTTTTTTGAGTATTAATACTAAAAAAATTATAATAATAAAGAGGTTCACACGGAGCTGAAGCTAATGCTAAAGTTAACGCTGGAGTAAACACGGCTAGCTTCTCCTGAAGAGTCAGACGACGACGTGTTTGAGAACAAGCATCAGAACCCGCCTTCCGCCGCTCCTCCGCCGCTCAGAGGGGCTGCTGGATCTTGGTATGGTGAAGTCTTCTGTAATGACTGGTCTGATGCGTGTGGATCCAAGTGCAGTATATATTTATTAGACAGAGGCAGAATCAAACAGGCAATAGTCAGCAGGCAAAAACAGGAATATCAGAGGCAGGGCAGAGACGTAAACAATACCAGGCAGGAGTCGGGGTCACAAGCACAGGTTCAGAGTTCCAAGGCAGTCCGGGGTCAAACACAGAAGTCACAATCAGAAGAATGGGGAAACGCTCAGAAATGTCAGCCGGGGCCAGAACAAGACTTCGCAATGAATGTGAGTGTGAAGGCTGCTTATGTAGAGCAGTGAAAGAGGTGCAGGTGTGATACTGATGGGAAGCAGCTGTGACTGAAATCAGGTGATTGTGTAATGCTGTGACTGATTGGAAATGTAGTCCGTGTGATGCAACAGTCTGTGTAGCAGGGCCGGCGCCACGGGGGGGCGTGAGGGGGCGTCGCCCCCTCACTCGGACTATCACGCCCCCTCACTCAAGATGAGTGTGAAAATAGATTTTATTTATGAAATATAATGGTTTATTTAAAAAACACAGTTGCCAAACGAATAGTCTTTCTAGCATTAATATGACGCTACTATAACAAACATTTAGGACAGTCTGTTTCACAAAGTCGCATTTTAATTACATCTGACACAAACTTCCCGCGCAAGCGGTTCAACTAAATGCAGGCATTATGCAGCACTACTGACTAAGCTAAAGGTATGATGAAATAATTTTGTAATGTTTAATAGAGGGCTAGATTATCGTGGTTAATTGATTATTTTGCTGTATTGTTTGATGCTGTTCAGTTTGTTAAACTTAAAATGATGCATCTGTTAAATGGGCCGCAATGAATGTGTTATGTGAGGGAATCGGTCACAATAAGCTTGTGTTTCATTGTAAAACAGACACGATTGAGTATTTCTGGTGGTTGTGGTGGTGTACCGCTGCTCCCTATAAGCAGAGTAGCTACGCAGTTTGCATAGGGCATCTTTTTTTTTTTATTAAATTCGTTCTATATTAATATATACATATACATAAATAAAAATATAAACATGAACAGATAGCCTATATATAATGATAAAAAAATGAACGCAGTAGCTAAGCACATGTGACGCGCCCTTCCCGCGTCTGCGCTCGCGCCCGCCCTCACGTCATATTTGCGGCTGAATGCAAACTATCATAAATGATGGAAAACTATGCCCGGGAAAAGACATCAGCAGTCCAGGGCCCAGAAAGGAAAAAGAAAAAAGCCCAAGATGAAGCCCGTGCATCATTTTCATGTACGTTCATAATCCTGTGAAACTTTTTTGGCTGTTGACGTTAATCATGTCTAATAGTTTCACCATCAGCATCTGCCTCAATATTCTCTTTGAGTTTCCATGTTCTTGTAGCCATGGTAACCACAAATTAACCGTGGTTTTGTTACTTCAAATAATAATTTGCAAATGAGTATTGAGAATTTTTTTTTTTTTTTTGTGGTTATAAAAACAGACCTAAGCGAACAATAGCCTTTAAAATGACTTATACAACATTATATAAAACAATGAGGCAATAATGATCGGTTAATTACTTATAATCATATTGCATAACTGATAAAATACATAAAGTAATACAAAATATACAATTTATGTACATTAGGCTACATAGTATTACAAATGCCTGCAAAGGGCACCAAAGGCTGGTTATTGCTGCTGTTACACAGGACGATCAAGTCCTTTAATATTTAATTAAAATATCCACTTAGTCTTTTATTTTTGGCCACCTTTTTACAATAGAAATGCTACAGCCTCTATAATTTCTTCAAGAAAAACATGTGAACATCACAACCCTTACAAAAATTAACCATGGTTTTATCGTAGTAAAGCTGCTTAATTTTCTTTTGTGTGATTTCTGAATGCTTTGGACTATAAAATCGATCTGTCAGCTGTATTAATAAAATCATAGCCATAGGTGGTAACTGTAATTGTAATTTGTAAATAATTCAATTTAATTACAATTTATTTATTTACTTTTATATTTTATTAAAGGTCTATTTTGACCCCTATAGTTGTTTTTTTTTTACTTCCATAATATTTTGGGGAGGGGGCACAACAGTACAATTCTGCTTAGGGCACCCATTTGGCCAGCAGCGGCCCGTATTTGTGGTAAAACTGCTAAGACATGTTATTTCCTGGATGTCAGATTTTCGAATTTGATGC
This sequence comes from Aspiorhynchus laticeps, assembly GCA_023376895.1. Lineage (NCBI taxonomy): Eukaryota > Metazoa > Chordata > Actinopteri > Cypriniformes > Cyprinidae > Aspiorhynchus > Aspiorhynchus laticeps. The sequence goes on from CM041800.1 coordinate 2,149,099, forward strand.
GATTTTGTTTTATTATACTCTGCCATCTGTATTTGCTAGGTAGGCTACCTTTTAGTAGGGTCATTCACTCAGAACACATTTTTCATTCACTGCGGTATTTTCCATTGTATTTCAAAGTAAATGCGCCACGGATGTCTTTGAATTTGAATGCTGCGCTCTCGTCTTTTATAGCAGCGTCTCCACGCTTAATACATCATTCTAAAACACTGCACTGAAAAAAACCTTCCACTGACCTGTCTCGCGACCAAAACACTATCTGTGTGTGAACCCAGTATTCTAATAGTTGTAGTAGTAGCGCGGGCAGGCTTGTTTACGGTCCGACAAATACGTGAATGGGCCACATATGTTTTTATTTATTTATTTATTTTTACTTTGCGCTACGTCATCGCCCCCTTTCGTTACCTCAGCCGCCCCCTCATCAGTGCTGCGCTGGCGCCGGCTCTGCTGTGTAGTGCTCGTGTCCAAATGATGAAAGGGTGACACCTAGTGGTTAATGAACCAAAGTTCATGGCCAGGATTTGTGACAGACAGACTCGTCATGTGAGGGAAAATTGAGCCACATTTAGCATTACATTAAATAATTACAGACCCGGATCCAATGTCTAATGCAATAAAGTTTTTTTGTGATCATCAATCAGGCCTTAAAAACAAGCAGAACAGCCTGCGTTTCTTGTCCTTTATGCATATCTGTATGTTTATTTTGTTTATGCTGTTTAATTTTAGTTTTTATGTAAACGTCACTTATATATATTTTTTGTTTGTTTTGTTTCATGTATTTACTCAAGCTCACTTGCACTCCTATTTTATTTTTTTAAAATCTGTTTAAATATTTTTATATATGTATGTTGAATGTGTTTCACTTAATACACATTTATGCTTAAATATTGATATTTTCATTTTATTTGCTTTCTCTTCAGTTGTCAAATTGCTATGAGCGTAAGAGCCAGCACTGAGTGACAGAAGAAACTATAACGAGCTTGATTAGTCTTCGGAGGATCTGCACAGAGGAGCAATAAAACACATCACCTTTGTTCATCAAGTGGGTAGAAGATTTAATTATATCAGTCAGAGAACAGAAATAACACATTCAAATATAATTAAAATGAATTTATTAAACATGACAATATTCATTAATCATTAATAATAATATATATTAGTATTAGCTAAATGCTTAACTAAAAGTGATTTCCATCAACACAAATGTAGGTTGAGAAAAGCACAGAACATTTACATTTACGCATTTAGCATACGCTTTTATCCAAAGCGACTTACAGTGCATTCAGGCTATACATGTTTTATCACTATGAAACACATGAAACTGTATGAAACACAGAAACACATCATCACTCAGCAGGACACTCACACACACACACACACACACACACACACACTGATATTATTGTCTATATGAGGATTTATTACACATTTATTCTGATGTTATTTCACTGACAGAAGTTCAGCTGCAGTATTAATGTCATGAAGAGACTCTATAATATCTCACTGTTACTAATTCATCATGCAGCTCAAAGCATTATGGGTAGAATCTCTCATCAGTCTATTCTGATTCATCAACACAGTTTCACAGATGATCCTTTATAAACAGTAAACCCAGGATAGAGGTGCTGAGTGAATGTGGTCTGGACTGTGTGGATGAGGCTCATTGTGTCAGAGACGCTGTAGAAGGACAGAGTTCCTGTTCTGTGATCCACAAACACTCCTATTCTCCTGCTGATGGGCTTCACAGAGAGAGCAGTCCACATGTTATTGTGTATGAATGAGTAACTGGAGGTACGGCAGATCAAACTCCAGGACTGGTCATTATATCCAAACAAACACTCATTACCTCCCTTCCTGCTGATGCTCTTATATGACACTGATATAAACACACCATTATCTCCACTCCACTCCAGCTCCCAGTAACAGCGTCCACACGCACTCTCTCTACACAACACCTGAACATAACCATCAAATCTGTCTGGATGATCAGGATACGGCTGATCTTTGTCAGTGCGAGTAATCACTGTGTTTCTCTCAGTCAGACGGAGGCGTTTATTCACTGTGTTCAGATCCAGAGTGAGCTGATGGGAATCTGATGGAGATAAAACACATCAGAATCAGGAATCATGAATCTGTTTGATCTTTTCATGTATCTGAACTCTTCATGTTCAGTGTATCATCAGTGTCTCAGTACAGATGAGCAGATATCTGTGCTAATCATCATTTACATCATCAATTATAAAACTCTTCTTTCTCCTTCTACAGAAGAACATGAACACACTCAGTGAGTTTTTCTGCTTGTTTTCTTACTGACTTACATTGTAGGAAGTCGTTCCTGGTCCTGGGAACAATGTTGGTGAATGTGACTGTGGAAATCAACAGACATGAACAGTGTGATTTTCATGATCCTGCATCCATTCCTAACACATTTCTAATATGATGTTCTCCATGATATGAGATGATGATGGACTGGTTTCTGAGAGCAGATGAATCTGCAGGACTTTACCTCTGTCTGAGATCTTCTTGAGCTCCTCTTTGCAGAAATCCTCCAGTTTGTCTCTCAGCTGATGAACAGATTCTCTCAGATCATCAAAAGAGACGAGAGAACTGAAGAGATCATCATTTACGTCTGTAGATTCAGGAGGTGCTGAGAGAGACTGGAAACTACAGAAAACAGAAATCAGACTCATCAGCTCCACACTTCACCCAATAACCTGCTCCAACATCAGATTTGACTGATCTTTAGTAACTCAATCCAGCACTTTCACAGCATCAGCTTCATTCTTCTCATATTCATTATATCACATTACAGCTACAGATTCTAGTATTTGACACTTACACTATATGTGAACTTTCTAGGAAATTGTTTGGATGATAAAACATCTGCTAAGAACATAAATGTCCATCTAACAGCTCAAGCACATCAATGGAGTCTCATTGTAGTGTTCAGTAGATTTGCTCAGGAAAAACAGCTCAAAGGCTATGATTAGATTGATCATTATTGATAACTTTAGAGCGATTAGAGACACTGAAACTTCACAAGGACCCTTAAGACTCAGGTTTGGTTTGATTTCAATACACTGAAGCATTGTTCAGTCACTCCAGGATTTCATGATTCTGCGATTGCAGATTTGAATGCAAAATCAAGTAAACACAGATTATTTGTGGCAGCTTGCAATTTGGTCTTATTTCCGTAATTTACAGAGGGGGAGGCAATATTGTAAAGTGAGCAGGGATGGACTGACCATACGGAGCAGTGGGACGCCGCTTTTACAAGTGATTTAAAGGGAAAGAAAAGTACTGACATAAGACCCATCTGAGCAAGATTTCTGGTGCTGAAACCTAAGGGGTGTCTCTTTTAAAAGAAGATGTGACCATTAGAGGCCATCAGATGAGAGTCTGACTGATGATTATATAATAACACACTCATGAAATGTTTCTCTGTGAGTCTCGTGTCACAGCAGGATCTGCTCAAGTCCACTATGATGCTGTTCTTCTAGATCTGTGTTACCTGCAGGAACTGCTCAAGTCCACTATGATGCTGTTCTTCTAGATCTGTGTTACCTGCAGGATCTGCTCAAGTCCACTATGATGCTGTTCTTCTAGATCTGTGTTACCTGCAGGATCTGCTCAAGTTCCACTATGATCTGTTCTTCTAGATCTGTGTTACCTGCAGGATCTGCTCAAGTCCACTATGATGCTGTTCTTCTAGATCTGTGTTACCTGCAGGATCTGCTCAAGACCACTATGATGCTGTTCTTCTAGATCTGTGTTACCTGCAGGATCTGCTCAAGTTCCACTATGATCTGTTCTTCTAGATCTGTGTTACCTGCAGGATCTGCTCAAGTCCACTATGATGCTGTTCTTCTAGATCTGTGTTACCTGCAGGAACTGGATGTGATCCTGTGTGTGTGAAAGCTGATCCAGCTCAGCGTCTCTCCTCCTCAGATCATTGATCTCCTGCTCCAGTCGCTCCAGTCGTCCTTCAGCTCGACTCACTGCTTGCTTTTCCTGATCTCTGATCAGCCGTATCAGCTCAGAGCGGCTTCTCTCAATGGAGCGGATGAGCTCAGTAAAGATCCTCTCACTGTCCTCCACTGCTGTCTGTGCAGAGCGCTGTTAGGAAACACAGTGATTCTGGCTTCAGTGAGTCTGAACTGAGACTGAGACAAACTTCTCTTCTTCTCCAGACTCACCTTATGAGACACCACAGCCTCTCTCAGCTGCTGGAGATCTTTCTCTCTCTGCTGGATTCTCTGCTGGAGCGTCTTCTGCGTCTCCTTCAGCTGCTTCTGCAGGACAAACAGATGATAGTGAATCTCACAGAAAACTACTGGCACTAAATCATCATGTGAACAGATGAATCCAGTAAAAGCAGGGTGAGGCCGTTTAAAGGTCACTTTATTGAACTGATAACTAATGGCTGTAGGTTCAAACTCCAAGGTATGATTAGTGATCATTTTACATTACTGTAAATGACTGAAATCATCTGGTTCCAGATTTACTGGGATAGTTTGTGTGTCTGTCACAGTGTTTAACTTGCTCTATTCCTGACAGATGTACATTTAGGGTGTATTCACACCAGGAAAGTCCGCTAGTTGACTTGCTTTTGTCCGCACCAAATACAATGTTGATTTTTTTTGTTTGGTGTGGTTCGCTTTCACACTGCCCTTTCTGCAAGTGAACCAGAAATTGTAAACAAAACCACATGTGTGCTAATGTCATCCATTCATTGGACAGAAATTCTCAAGCAAGGAAAAACACGAAGTGCAAAAACAGGCTAATCATGGAGATCTTTCGTAGTGCCATTTTTATTCATTTACTGATTTGGTGTTACCAGATACTAAAGCAATATGAAGAAACTTATGAGCATCATATGAGACAATGTCATACGATGTTGTAATTACGACTTGCCTAAAATAAAATAGATATAAAATACTGAAAGCATATCACATTGATAGTTTAAACATTTAACCTAGATAAATGTGCGCTATTAGGCACATATCCAATCGTTTGTGCGGAGAGTGGAAGCTGAAGAGCACTTCAGGACATCAGTGGAAACAAATTAAATACGCCATTATTTTTGCTCATAAAAGGTCAGAATAATACATCATTCGGAACAGTAAAGGGTCTATTTTTATTTGTGTGCACTCACAATATCAAAAAAACATTGTGCGTTTATAAAATAAAGAAAACAAATAGGATGCAGTTTCTCCCGTCTCAATCTTGAAGGAGCGCTTAACAAAAATGCACCGAAACTCAGCAAATATTTTCTTTACAGACATGATGAATATATCTATAGAAAGATTTAAATGACTACAAAATGAAATAATTCAAATCCAAAACAAAAACTCTTTCATTATGTAATCCGTAAAGATGTATTTCTTTCTAAATTTCTTTCTTTCTTCAAATATATCCTTACTACCCCCCCCCCCCCAACATATAGCCTACATGGTAACTTTTGCGGCAAGCTTTAGCCTATTTAGCGTGCTCACGTCACGTTGCTGTGTGCTATGGTCATGAAAACTCATCATTTGCATGCATTTTTAAGCATTGTGGTTTAAAAACAAGTGATTGAAATGCAAAAAAACAGCACTACATGTTCAAGCTGTCTGTTTCTGAGCATGATTTCTGCAATTGGGTCGGATCGAGGTCGGGTCATATTCACACCATAATCTAACCATACCAGAGTTTGTTTGGAAGCGGATCGAGACCACCTCTACAGTTGTTTGGTGCTCACCAGAGTGTGATTGCTGTATTCACACCTGCCCAAAAGATCCACACCAAGAGGGGAAACCAACTTGAGTTCAATTCAATCAAACCAAACAAGACAGGTGTGAATACACCCTTAGTCAAAGAACACGTAAATAGTTCACTCCATTATTTTGTGTCGCTTAATCAAAGCTGAAAGACTGTCTTGATAAAGGTTTACGGTGTATTTTAAGCAAACAGTGAAACTCTTCTTGCAGCTGCTGTTCATTTCTGCTGTCGTGTGCTGTGTGAATGCTGTAAGCTGTTAATATGGTTCTGATATAAACACATATGAAACGAGTGTCAGCAATATCTCATCAGTGTCTAGTGTTAAATACCTGTTTCTCTGTCCTCTGGTCTGCAGCTGGTACAATGTCATGGTTTTTATGTTCAATAATCGTACACAGCATACATATACATTTCTGATCAGTGCGACAGAAAACCTCAAGGAGCTTCTCATGTTTCTGGCAGATCATCTCCTGCAGTCGTCCAGTGGCTTCAGTTAGATTGTGTCTCTTTCCTTTAAACAAACTCTCATGTTGTTCGAGGTGATTCTGACAGTAAGAGTTCAGACACACCAGACAGGACTTGATGGCTTTGTATTTTCTTCCAGTACAGACGTCACACTCCACATCTCCAGCTCCAGCAGGAACCACATGTTGAAGTTTAGTCTTCTTCAGTTTCTCCACCACTTCAGCCAGCATGGTGTTTCTAGCTAAAGCAGGTCTTGGACTGAAGGTCTGTCTGCACTGAGGGCAGCTGTAGACTCTCTTCTCATCCTCCTGATCCCAGCAGTCTGTAATACAGCTCTTACAGTAACTGTGTCCACAGGGAATGGCCACTGGATCCTTCAGGAGATCCAGACACACCGGACACAAGAACTCATCCTGAGAAAATCTAGCTTCTGCCATTTTACTGCACTAATACAGAGACACAAACACACAACAGCTCAACCACACTTCAGTTTCTCTTTCCCTGAACTCATGTGATTCCTGTTTCCTGGTTCTGTGTTTGAGTGACGTGTGTAAAACAGGCATCTCTGAGTCTGTAAAACAGGTCCGTAAATTTAAACCTGCTCAGGAGCAGCTTATTTCATGTAAACAGGATTAAATTGCTTCTTTTTAAGCAGAACTGATACTTAATATCTGCCCCAGCCACCGCTACTTTATTACAAGAGTATCCTACTGGTCCAGGGACAAAAATTTAAAATAATAATCATTTAAAAATTAATTTGAAAATAATATGACAATGTTGTTATAGTCTATAATACTATAGACACAGCCAGTTTTACTTATTGAAAGATTTATTAGTGATGAAATAATTACTTTATAACTGTATTGGAGTCTTACACACATGCTATACACATAATCTGAGCCGTGCATTAATCTGAGTGATGACAGATATTATGGGATGTGGCTTGATGGAGCAGATGCAGATAACTCTAAGAAACTTTAATTAATGCCCAAGCCTTTATGGGGCCCTAAGCAGAATTTTATTTGGGGGCCCCTCGGTGCTGCCAACATGACTGGTTATTGTCAAAGCTTGATTATTCACACACTATAAATCTAACACACCATTATCAGTTTTGTTTGTTGTAGCTGTGTTGCTCACATCATACTATTGTCTGCCTGCATGTTTTTACCCTTCTGTGATGTTTAATTGTAACAGTTGCAAACTTACTAAGAGTGGTCAGGTGTTAATTTGCACTTTAACATTAAAGTGTTAAAGTATTAAGTGGCATACTTAATGTGGTGTGCTGAATAGCTAAATAAACCAGCAGATAGTGCATTTACATAACAGAATGTTATTTTAACAACGTAAATATTAATCGAAGTTGTACTTTTATTACTAGTCATACTTTTTTATAATAAATATTAAACACAGCAGAGAGCATCTGTACATATAAAACAACAACTCTTAATTTATATCTAGCTAATTGAGGCATAATGATATTGGAATATAATAGCAAAGACCCAAAATGTAGGCTGAGGTAAATAATGTTAAATGTCCAGTTTATGAAACAGAAGCTTATTTTTATTACAAAATATATATATATATATATATATATATATATATAAAAAAAAAAATTTTCAGGAAAGTTATTTTTACGCAGAAGACAAAAGCAGCTGGTCACAAGTTCTGTCGTTACCAATAGAGTTCAATGGAAATAACGATCATTGTTAGCTAACGATGGTTTTGAGAAACGCACCCCTGATTTGTGCCACAAAACCCCCATGTTGGATTTGTCCCCCCTTCACCCCAAAACACGATCGATTTTAACCCTTTGGCGCGCCGCGCTTTGGCTGGCGCTGAGCCAGAGACGAGCTCAGAAAAAAGAAAGACGTGCTTTTCATATTTCATAAATGTTCAGTGTGTTCAACCTAATAAGACATTTAAATACAGACATTTAAATACACTTCAATTAAGTAAAAAGTACATTTAGTTTGTTAAATAGGCTACACACTGATATGTTTAGAAAGCGGCAATAATATTCCTTTCAGTTAACGTTAACAGACAACGTGTTTTATTCCTATCAAATACACATTGTGTAGGTTACTATAAAGTTTACTCTGTTTTTCTCCCAGCTAACTGGCCACTTACTTTCATGTATTTCGGGAGAAATAGGTGAATTTACATGATGTTAATCTGACAGATCCACACGACAGCGTCCAGCACATATTATCAACATGCTCATTATTGTGCCTGCATGACACCTGCTATGGGAATAATACAATTATATGTATAGATTATTTAATTATTTAATATTGTGTTTTCGTATAATTACCACTGTCCATTGACATTTCACAAATTAAAATAAAATAAAATAAACTGTAATTTCATAAAGGCTATTGGGGGCCCTCTGCTGGCCACGGGGCCCTAAGCAGCTGCTTAGTTCTCTTATGCCTTGAGCCGGCTCTGCTGTCACGTAACAACTCTGCTTCAAAGATAAAATTAAATGAATTGCTAATTACAACATTGAAATAAAAATGTAAAGCCTGTACAAATACTAGAAGTCATGAATATAAATAATTGGGAATTATGTAAAAAAATAACAAATAAATTAAAAACAGAGCACATTTCATTGATCTATTTATATCTATATATGTAGTTTTGTTCGCTTGGCTGTTTCCTTATAAAGGTCCAGAAATAAGTTTTTCGTCAGGTGTCTTTTTTAATGATATGATGTCATTACGTTGCTGTCGTGCCGTCAGCCAATCACTGAGTTGCTGATCGTGGTCTCGAGTATCGATACATCTGCCCTGAACACGAGAACACAGAGTAATCTCAGACAACTAAATCCAGATATTTAATCTAATACGCAAATTCGTCTGAATAACCAAATCACCCAGAGATCAGTTATCAGGATTAGAAGATCTGGCATCTTTCAGATCATCTCAGATCTATTAAGCGAGGAACGAAGAACGGACCCCTGGTTTATTTTATTTATTTATTTTCATGGCTGATATGCGGACTACCTATGGCTTGCTTGTGGCCCAAATTTGGCGAACAGGAGCGGACCGCCCAAGTGCCATCATTCTTCACAATACGTGGGCCGGAGCAAGGTGCTGGATCCGGGCCGGATCTGGGCCAGAATTAAAATCAATGTGGCCCAGATTTGGCCCAGTTCTACTTTATTTGTAGGGTGACCATACGGGCCATTTTTACGGGACGCACCCTTGCCAGGATTTCTATATTGCCTAAAATATCCAGGTTTTGCACTGTGCAGATCGATCGTTGTATGACATTATTTCACGAGAGCTACAGAGAGCAGAGCAGACGGCTCCTTATGCTTCAAATCACTCTCGCTGTACTTTGGTGTCATACAACGATCGGTGCGCAGCTTCAGTTCGAACAAACGAAGAACACGTGTGTGTATTCACATCGCTCTGATCGTTCTCACCTTCTCACGCGCCACGATTGGTCGAGTAGGTACAATACCTGCATGTGATGGTCAAACTACTTTAAATCACGTTAAGGAGTCAAATATCACCTCGTAATGGGAAGGTTCATTTTTGATCAGAATTTTTGATTATTGATTTGAAGGTGCTCCTAAATTTTTGACCGTGCTCCTCCAATTTTTTAATTAGGAGCACAAGCGCTCCTAAAAAGAAAAGTAAGCGTAGAGCCCTGTAATAATAACACTTTTTCCAGTAACTAGTAGTGTAACTAATTACTAATAAGATTTCAGTAATAATACAGTTTGTATAATACTTAGTAACCTTTGATGCCCTAGTGATTTGAAATCCAACAATCAAATAATTCCTAGATTCATTTTCATAATTGTCATGACTTGCACAGACACATGAAGTCACCAGTGCAGCAGGCAAGCTTGAATATGAAAAAGCATACATTCAGCGGATGGAGATATTGCATTACATTGATGTTGTCAGAAGAAAAGATGATCTGAACACTGATGTGTTACTCTGGTATTACACGGGTTACCCTCATCCCTCTGATCATGATAGAAATTGCATTACTAGAATTAAAAATATTTGTAGAAAATAAAAAAAATTCTTATGAACGTATGTGATGTCTTTTGATATAACACATCATGAAATATATGTAATATAATCATATGTGGGTAACAGAGAAATTAAAATAATTTAATTATTGACTACTAATTTGAATCAGTACATTATAATGAAAACAATACCTTAAAAATTAATAGAAGCATGTTTTTTGCGATCAGATTCTTTTAAACCGGTAAACTCCTGTAAACTTTTCAGTCCAAGGATCCGGTAAACGAATGCCTTCAAACAGTAGCCTAAGTTCAAAACAGCTACAGAGAAAACCCCACCGATTTCATTAGAGATTGCTTAGAGTCACGTCCAGAATTATTTCCAGCGTGTGTTTGGCTGAAAGGCACGAGCAGGGGTGCATTAATGCATGGCTTCAAGGGGCTGAAGCCCAGGGGCCGACACTGGAAACGGGGCCCACTGGCTGCAGGGAAATTATATTTGTCTAATAATTCTAGGGTACACTGAGTAGTTGCTAAGGTGTTGCTGTGTGGTTGCTAGGGTACCAATGGTGGTTGCTAGGGTGTTGCTATGCAGTTGCTAGGATACTCGTGGCAGTTGCTAGTGTGCCCGGGGCGGTTGCTAAGGTGTTGCTATGTGGTTGCTAAGGTACCTGGGGCAGTTGCTAGGGTGTTGCTATGTGGTTGCTAGTGTACTTGGGATGGTTGCTAGGGTGTTGCTATGCGGTTGCTAAGGTACTCGGGGTGGTTGCTAAGGTGTTGCTATGTGGTTGCTAGGGTATTCGGGTGGTTGCTAAGGTGTTGTTATGCAGTTACTAAGGTACCGGGGGTGGTTGCTAGGGTGTTGCTATGCAGTTGCTAGGGTAACCGGGGTGGTTGCTAGGTTAGTTTGGATGAAACAATACTATAATAAACAAGAAGACACTGTAAGATACAGAGTACAAAGTCTCATAGGTGAGTTTTGAGATGAGAGATTTAGAAGTATGAAGATATCCAGTAAAATCCATAAAAGAGAGGCAGCAGAAGTAAAGTCTCCATAGTGTTCAAACAAATACGTGATGAAACAAGACAAGTTAATGAGGAAGATCTGAATGCATGAGCAGGAGTGTAGATATGAAGAGGATCAGAGAGGTATGAAGGAGAGAGATTATTGAGAGCCTTGTAGGTAAGAATCAGCATCAGTTCAATAGAGGATTATAGAAATAACTCATGCAGCTGAATTCTGGAACAGAAGACCAGAGGAGAGCTTTGCAGTAATTAATGCATGATGTAAACAGTGCTAATCACTGGGTGATGAAGATGATTGGTGTAAATGAAAATATGCAGTTATTAAGATGGATAAGGTGCTATTAAAGACGATAACCAGGCTCTTAAGGCCCTTTCACACGGGACGCGGCAGTTGCGAGTGTCTAGTTCATTTTCAATGGGAGACATGCAGAAAGCGGCAAACCACGAGCGGTTTTGCTTGCGGCGCGGAGGCGGAGCGCAAGCGGTGCTCGTGCACCCAGAATCCTGCCGCTTCTACGAGCACGGCGCTTCACGGCAGGCGCCGCCAAAGATAAAAATATTTTATCTTTTTGTAAGCGGCAGCGGCAGCCGCGTCGGTTTCAACCAATCAGTGAACAGATTATTAACAACCAATCATAGAACATTTAACTGAACTTATAACGGACTGTTGAAAATGGAGGAGAAGATTGTTTTAAGTTTAATGGATTTTCCAGAATTGTATGACACATCTAAAATCTCATACAGAGACATAAATAAAAAATCCAGAGCGTGGGAGCTTGTGAGCGCACGAGTTGGTTTGCCAGGTAAAAATACAAATATGTACAAAATGTCCAAACAGTACATTATTGCGCGTGGCTAAATGTCATGATAAACTAACTTTCAAAAGTTTGGATTTGGTACGATTTTTAAATGTCTCTTCTGGCCCACCAAGGTTGAATTTATTGGATCAAAAAACAGCAAATCAGTAATAGTGTGAAGTATTTATTAATTTTTACACACACACACACACACACACACACAGCCATTCAAATATAATGATTTGCTGCTTAAGAAACATTTATGGTTGTTATTATTATTATTATAATGTTGAAAACAGTTTTGCTGATTAATAATTTTATGGAAACAGTGATAGTCAGAAATCTGGTTATGTAACATTTTTTTTAAAAAATTACAAATTTAATTATTCAATTATTTAAATGAATTATTTTATTCAGAAAGAATGCATTGAATTGAAGTGACAGTAATGATACAAATGCTGTGTATGTGTGTGAGTGTTTGATTAAAACAATGGAGCCTTGGTGAGCAGAAGATTATTTTTTTCAAAAACATTAAAAATCTTTCTGTCCCCAAACTTTTGGAAGGTGGTGTGCATGAGGTTCAAGAAGGCTAGATAGACACAAAATCCATAATAAGCCATCTGTTTTATTTATTTATTTATTTTTTTACTGTAACAGCTGCATTTCATTATCTACTGATTAATTGACTTTTTGATTTGATTACTATATACACATGTTTGTAACTATATACACATTTGAAACAGATTTATCCTAGTTTAATATCTGTAGCCAGTTGATCATATTAGTTTATTCAATGGAGTGTTGCCAGGACACTTCTCCTTGAGGTGAGCTAAAATAGGTGCAGAATTTTTCTCTAACAGACACTGCAAGTCTGCTGCTGCTGTTGGCTCCCATTCTTCTTAATGCTGGCTGCAAAGCATCCTGGGAGTCACATGGAGAACTTCTTGCTGCATGCTCTTCCTCACATTTGTTGCCATGAATCCGTAGGAAATTGTGCAGAATGCATGTGGCTTTCACAATAGCCTCTGCTTTCTCAGGTGTAACAGCCATCATCCGCCTATAGACTCGCCACTGATTGGAGAGTATGCCAAAAGCATTCTCTACCACTCTTCTCGCCCGGGACAAACGATAATTATATACCCTCTTCTCTGTTGTGAGCTGCTGTCCTGGAAAAGGGCCTCATCAGATTTTTTTGCAGTGGGAAAGCTTCATCTCCAACAAAGACATCATGACCCCATCTAAACCCACAGAGAGTCCTGTCATTCTCCCTCGAGATCTCGCACCCAGTCTGACCTCAGATCTGCTCCGGCTGGACTCCTCCAGAGCGACGCGGCCCATCGAGCTGATGTGTGCGTCCGCCAGCGAGTGCCTCACAGAGAGCGCTGACCGTCTGAGCGAGTCCAGCCAGAAACCGGACCTCGCCTCTGCTGCACAGACTGGAGAAGATCAGGTCAGCCTTGACGATAACATTCCAGCTTCCATAAACACAGCAGACGAGTCCGTATCCACTCTTGTGGATGAAGCGGTTAGCGGCGGATCCCTGACCCCGGCTCAAGAAGGGCTCTCAGGGTCAGAGTCCAGGAACAAGGAGCTGTTCGATGATGAAAGCAGCGCTCATATTGAGCAGATCGACACAGAAGCGCAGAACTCCAGCGATGCACCTGCACACAGCTCCAGTCAGAAAGAGTCTGTGTTCATGAGGCTCAACAACCGCATCAAAGTCCTGGAGATGAACATGTCGCTCAGCGGACGCTACCTGGAGCAGCTGAGCCAGAGGTGAGTCTCGCTGGATCCAGTATACTGCTGTATGTAAACATATCCACGCTGCTTCAAGGCTGCTTAAAGGGTTACAAAACACAGCTGTATATTTGCAAACATGAAAGCTTTCCACTCTTTATAGGGGCTGCTTCTTTATCCGCCATGTGTGTCCATAGAACCGCTTGCGTGAATGTTATGAAATTTGGCATACAGATAGAGGACAGTCTTAACATTAATCACAGCAAATCTGGAGTCTCTAACTCAAAGACTCTAGCGCCACCAACTGTCCAAATTAGCACTCGTGCTTGTACCTTCTTAACTGTAAGAGTTAGCTTTTTCCCTCTGGATCCTTGGCTCATGCCGATATGATTGAGCTATCAACTCTAGACCACTCGTCTGATCTTCACCAGATTCCACACAGATCATCATCATCAAGTTATTAAAAGCTTTTTAGTATCTCAAACCGTTTTCATATAATTCATTGTCAAGGTTGATGCCACTCTGGATCTGAGGCTGTATCTCTGCAACACTTTGTCATATTGACACCAAACTTTATGCGTGTCATTGTCACCCAACACTGACCACAGCACATCAATTTGGTAGCAGTGCCACCTACTGGTCAGAAGTGATAAGCAATTATGCCACATTACAAGTGATTGTATTTAAGAGTTTGCTTAAAATCATCAAAAATTATCTGTAATTACTAATTTTTCTTCAGTTGGTCTGATGCTGCTACTTATTTTGCCTCAGTTGTTCTTGGACAGTTCACCCAAAGATGAAAATTTTGTCATCATTTATAGTATAATAGTATGGAAAAATACTGTGGAAGTCAGTGGGGACCAGAATTGGTTTGGTTTCCAACATTTTTCAAATGATGACAATATTTTCATTTTTGGGTGAACTATCACTTTAATGTGTGCTTGCAGCTGTATTTTCATTTGTACCTTTGTTCTGTTGTGGTTATTTGACCTATTGCTTATTACTAGTATAATAGATTTCCTTTCTTATGACTGTTCACTTGTCTTTTAACAAGCTTTAAACTTTTCACATACAGTAGAAAATTATATTTTTTTCCTGTGATATTGAAATTGATGTGGAGAATTGTGAAATGTCACTACTATCTAAATATTTTTTTTTAGCACAAATAACTATATTGTAATATACTGTATATTGTTGTTGTGATATGAGTGACTGTGATCTGTTTATGCTTGTGTTTCATCGGTTCAGATACAGAAAGCAGGTGGAGGAGATGCAGAGAGCCTTTAACAAAACCATCAACAAGCTCCAGAACACCTCCAGAACGGCCGAGGAGCAGGTCAGAGACGTCTTGAGTCTAAATTCATTCAGATCAAACCTGGACTGATGTGTTAGTTCAGTCTGAGTTAGAGTCTGTTCAGACACAATGATGTGAAGATCAGCATCGGTCTCTTCTGCTGTGTAGCTCCATCTTCTTTAAGTGTCACAAACACCTCAAATTTACAATTTCTGAAAGAATAAATCAATAAAAAGTCATGTAAAACAGCATGTGTGTGTGTTTCTCTGTGAGTGTGTTTCTGTGTGAGTGTGTTTCTCTGTGTGTGTGTGTGTGTGTGTGTGTGTGTGTCTGTGTCTGTGTGAGTGTCTGTGTCTGTGTCTCTGTGTGTGTGTGTGTGTGTGTGTGTGTGTGTGTGAGTGTGAGTGTCTGTGTGTGTTTCTGTGTTTCTGTGTTTCTCTGAGCCGTGTGTATGTCTGTGTTTCAGGATCAGAGGCAGACGGACTCTATACAGGCTCTACAGGCTCAGCTGGAGAACGTGACGCAGCTTGTGCTCGGTCTGTCTGTCAGCGTGAGTCGACTGCAGCGAGAGGTGATCAGCCTGTTCTCATCAGTTCATAATAACAAAACACCTCCATCAGACACTGTCATTCATATCTCAACTAACTCAATGTCTTTAATCCATCGATATCACCGACTGAAACAAAGCTCTAGTTTTATTAACAAACTACCCATCTGAAGCAGTGTGACTGTATTACAGATATTTACATTTAATCATTTAGCAGACGCTTTTATCCAAAGCGACTTACAAATGAGGAGAACAATATAAGCAATCGGACCAACGAGAGAGCAACAGTAAACAAGTGCCATGACAATTCTCAGTTAGTCTAGCACAGTACACGTAGCTAGGGTTTTTTTATTTTTTTATTTTTTTATAAATAGAATAGAATAGGTAAGTGCTAGTATTAGTTGGTCAGGTGCTGGCGAAAAAGATGCGTCTTTAGATGTTTTTTGAAAATGGCTAAAGACTCAGCTGTTCGAATTGAGATCGGGAGGTAAGTCCACCAGCTGGGCACAGTCCAGGAAAAGGTCCGTGAGAGGGATTTGGTACCTCTTTGGGATGGCAGCACAAGGCGTTGTTCACTTGCAGAACGCAAACTTCTGGAGGGCGCATAAGTTTGAACTAGCGAGTTTAGGTATACTGGTGCAGCGCTAGATGTTGTCTTGTAGGCAAACATCAGTAACTTGAATTTGATGCGAGCGGCTATTGGTAGCCAGTGTAACTTGATGAAGAGAGGTGTGACGTGAGCTTTTTTTGGCTCATTAAAGACCACTCTCGCTTTGCGGGATGGGGCTGTTGTTCCCCACACACACTATTAAACATTTACATGGAGGAACCTTATGAACACAAGCGCGCTCACACACACAGGTGTACACTCAAGCATTCACATTGGTATAAAAACAGGTGCTCACAGACACACATTGTCTTGATCTGCTGTTGCTTCAAAACTTATTTTGTAATATTAGTTATGTGTGCTGCTCAATAACATTTAACATTTAGAATTTATTGTGATTCATACAGATGTTGGTTGTTGCTGCAGTCTCTTTGATGTTGTGTCTTCGGTTGTTTTCTTCTGTTGTTTTCTCTTTTTGTCAGCAGGTATCGAAGCAAATTGTCTTTTTTGTTTTTTTTTTTCCCTCTCTCTCTCTATCCCCCATTCTCCTTTTTTCTCTCTCTCTCTCCCCCTTCTCTGTTGACTTTCCCCACAACCTTTTTTTTTTTTTTTTTTTTCCTTTCTTCTTTCTTCTTTCTTCTTTCTCTCTCTTGTTTTCTCTGTCCCCTGGTCTTGTCTGTCACAGTGTGGTTAAGTAAAAGGGTATATAAAATTAAATTAATTAATTAAAAAAAAAAAAAAAAAAAAAAAAAAGAAAAGACCACTCTCGCTGCTGCATTCTGGGTCAGTTGCTGAGGCTTGATAGTACATGCGGGAAGGACTGCCAAGAGAGCATTACAATAGTCCAGTCTGGAGAGAACAAGAGCTTGGACAAGGAGTTGTGCGGCTTGCTCTGACGGGAAGGGTCTAATCTTCCTAATGTTTTATAAGGCAAATCTGCAGGACCTGGCCGTTGTAGCAATATGGTCTGTGAAGCTTAACTGATCATTGATCACAACTCCAAGGTTCCTGGCTGTCCTGGAAGGAGTTATGGTTGATGAACCACGTTTTATAGAGAAGTTGTGATGAAGTGATGGGTTGGCCGAGACCATGAGCAGTTCTGTCTTAGCAAGGTTGAGCTGAAGGTGATGGTCATTCATCCAGCTAGAAATGTCTCTCAGGCAGGCTGCAATGCGAGCAGCTACCGTCGGATCATTTGGATGGAATGAGAGGTAGAGTTGAGTGTCATCAGCATAGCAGTGATAGGAAAAGCCATGCTTCTGAATGTCAGATCCTAGTGACGACATGTAGATGGAGAAGAGAAGTGGACCAAGTACTGAGCCTTGAGGAACCCCAGTAGTAAGAAGTTGTGGATTAGAAACCTCACCCCTCCAAGACACCCTGAAGGACCTACCTGAGTGGTAAGACTTGAACCACAAGAGTGCAGTTCCTGAGATGCCCATCTTTCTGAGGGTGGACAGGAGGATCTGGTGGTTAACTGTGTCGAAAGCAGCAGACGGATCCAGTAAGATGAGTACTGAGGATTTGGAAGCTGCTCTTGCCAGTCTCAGGGTTTCAGTAACCGAGAACAGGGCAGTCTCAGTTGAGTGGCCGCTTTTGAATCCAGATTGGTTGTTGTCTAGGAGGTTGTTCTGTGCAAGAAACATAGAGAGTTGGTTGAACACAACTCGCTCAAGTGTCTTTGCCATGAATGGATAAGGGATACCGGTCTGTGGTTTTCTGAAAGTGTTGGATTTAGAGAGGGTTTTTTTAAGCAGTGGGCTTACCCTAGCCTGCTTAAATGCTGTAGGAAATGTACCAGTGTGAAGAGAGGTGTTGATAATGTGAGTAAGCACAGGTATGACTGAAGAAGAAATGGCCTGCAGGAGGTGAGTGGGGATAGGATCAAGTGGACAGGTAGTAGGATGACTGGAAAGGACAAGTTTTGAAACGTCCGTCTCCGAGAGTGGAGAGAAGGAGGAGAGAGAGTGTGTATTTGTTGTTATGAAGTTATCATCAGTTTGTGGTGTGGTGAATTGATCACTGATGGTTTTTGTTTTATTTGTGAAGAAAATTGCAAAGTCATCAGCTGTAAGAGTTGATGAAGGAGGAGGGGGAGGAGGACAGAGAAGAGAAGAGAAAGTTTTGAAGAGTGAGCGAGAGTCAGAACAGTTGTTAATTTTGTTGTGGTAGTATGTCGTTTTAGCAGTGGAGACATTTGCAGAGAAGGAAGAAAGGTGTGACCGATACACACTAAGGTCGGTAGAGTTTTTTGAATTGCGCCATTTCCTCTCCGCAGCCCTGAGTTTAGAGCGATGTTCACGGAGAACATCGGACAGCCAGGGGGCAGAGGGGGTAACGCGTACAGGTCTGGATGAAAGGGGGCAGAGCCTGTCTAAGCAAGATGTTAGAGTGGCGCAAAGAGTGTCAGTAGCACTGTTTGTGTCGAGTGCTGAAAACTGAGAGGGTGAAGGAAGTGAGGATGAAACCATAGAGGATAGGAGAGAGGGAGAGAGCGAGCGTAGGTTACGCCGAAAGGTGACCTGCAGAGGAGTGTGTGCTATGTCAGGAGTTAGTGTGAGGTTAGAAGTGATGAGGAAGTGGTCTGAGGTGTGCAGTGGAGTAACTAAAGTGTTGTCGGTGGAACAATTGTGTGTGTAGATGAGGTCCAGTTGGTTACCTGATTTGTGAGTAGCCATAGTAGATACTCGCTTGAGGTCAAGCAAGTTGAGAAGAGTGTTGAAATCAGTAGCCTGGGGTTTATCTAGGTGGATGTTGAAGTCGCCGAGCAGTACCAGAGGAGTTCCATCCTCAGGAAAGTTAGACAGTAACACATCCAACTCTTCCAAGAAGTTACCCAGTTGACCTGGGGGACGATACACAACTAAAAAGTGGATTTCAACAGGGTGGGTAATAGTAATTGCATGTGATTCAAATGAACTGTTGCCTGTGAGCGATGGTAGCAGATCAAATTTCCATTCATTTGAGATAAGGAGACCAGTACCTCCACCCCTCCCAATCGTGCGAGGGGTGTGGGAAAAAGTGTAATTAGTTGAGAGGGCTGCAGGAGTGGCAGTGTCCTCAGATTTGATCCAAGTCTCAGTTAGGGCCATGAGGTTGAGACTGTAATGAGTAGCATAAAATCAGCTTTGTTTACAGCAGACTGGCAGTTCCAGAGACCAATTGGAATAGAGAGTAAAGTAGTAGAGGACAGAGGGACAGGCCGTAGATTATTAGGATTACGCTGCCTCCAACGTACAGTGCGTGATTTACGAGTGTTTGTAGTAATAGTAGAGATTTGAAAGCACATATTTAGTACAATTGACTAGATCAGGTAGATGAGAACAGGTGATACGAGAAGTAAAGAAAGGGGAGAAAAGCAATACTCAAGTGTCTTGCCGGTGTCCTTGCTCGGTGGAGTCGCGCAAGGTAGAGTCGATCGTCTTTACCCTCGTAGGTCTTCACCCGAGGAGGGCTTCACAAGAGGGCTGCCGCGACCGCTGCCGCGGTGTACTAACCAATTTTATACTTGCCTAATTACTCGTTATTGAATGCAGCATGACACGCCTTACTACATAGCAAACCGAAACTGGAAAGTCACGCGATGCGCACGAGAACAAACGCGAATTGAGCGCGTGTTTACCCCGGTAAAACACAGCGACAACCGCGCTGAAATCTAATGAGAAAACAAAACAAAAACACTTACAAACTGCTGTCCACTTCTGCTGCTCGATTGCTTCTACAGATGAGATGCTGCTTTATTAAATGATGTTAAACTAGTGTTTTGTGTCTCCTGTCGCTCTGAGGATCATTTTAACATCTTTAGACCAGGTTCCATTGTGATGCATAACAGAATATTTAAATGTCTTTATTTACAGCAGATGATTATGATTGAAATTATTAGTGAAAATATCAGTGCAAATTCACTTATCAGCAAAATAATTAAAAATGTTCCCAGTTATTAGCCACTGATATACCATACAGATATGTTCTGAAATTACAGCACTTTATGAACAAAGTTGAATGAATGAGACGATGCTGCTGCTGCTGCTGATGATGATGATGATGATGATGATGCTGTTGATGATTATGCTGATGATGCTGCTGCTGCTGCTGATGATTATGCTGCTGCTGCTGCTGCTGCTGCTGATGATTATGCTGCTGCTGATGCTGATGATGCTGCTGCTGCTGATGCTGATGCTGATGATGCTGATGTTCATGATGATGATGCTGATGATGCTGATGATGCTGATGCTGATGATGCTGATGATGTTGATGATGATGCTGCTGATGCTGTGTCCCGCAGGTGTCTGACAGGCAGAGCTATATTCTGCTGGGTCTGGTTCTCTGTGTTCTTCTGGGGCTGCTGATCTGTGTGAACTACCGTCAGATATCAGAGAGTCCTGCGGTCGATTCACAGAGGTCCTGCTGTCCAGACAGGTGAGGAGACGACCGCTTCACATTACAGTGAGGAGACCCTGCTGCAGGACTGATATGATCTGAAGCAGGTAAATCATGATGTTGTGTTGTTTTCAGAGAGCCGTCTGATGATGAAGCTGTGCTGCTGAGACGCAGAGCCTCTGATCCGCCGTCGCTCTCGTCCCTGCAGACGCCTGACCGTGAGTTCATGATGGATTCAGAGAGTGATCAGACTAATGAACGATTAGATCGTGTGTGTTTCTGCAGTGATCAGACACACTGTTAGCAGTGAGGTTTGCAGAGACTGCACTGGATGTCAAACTCTTGCTGTTGTTGCTCTTTATTTCAGGAGCTTCAGAAGAAACCAGCAACCGTAAGCAGTGGGAAAATTGTCCAGTTAGTAGAAAAGTATGATGATGTTTCTGCCTTCATGATGCACTGTTGTAGACTTTGGTTTTTAGATGTAATAAACCCTGTAAACTGCTACATCTTTACGGTGAGTTTCTGTTTCCAGCAGAAGAAACAGAAGGTGAAGCTCAGCAGAGGTACAGAGATGCTGTCCGCTGACGGGATCCCTCACACCACCGTCGGTCCTCTGGGTTTGGAGACGGACGGCAGAGACGTGATGTCTGATGGCAGCTCTGAAGGCTCCTCGCAGGCCGACGAGACGCTGTTCTGTGGAATCAGCACCTGTGCTCGTCTGTGTGAGGCGTTACCCGCTCCGAAGAGCTGGACGCAGAGCCGATCGCAGCATCAGCATCAGCATCAGCGCAGCTCCAGGCGCTCCCAGCATCAGCATCAACATCAGGCACAGCCTCCGCAGTGCAGCAGCCCGCCTTCAGCGATACGACCCGCTCCGCACCGGCTCTGAGAACTGAACTGAAGACACTTAGAGACGCCTGAGAGAACCAGACTGGAGCAGCTCCGAGACGCCTGGGATCTATGTGACTCTGGAGATGTTCACACACTGGACGCTAAACCCACACAGACCCTCACACCTTCTGTTCAGCACTGAGGCTTATGCAGTTTGCATTGATTTTTATAATTATGTGCCACAAACTTTCAGACAATCATTAATAAAACATAAATAATCAAACTCTTGCATTGATTTTGTTATATTTACAGTGTATTCTGACCCTCATGTCATTACAAACCCGACTTTCCTTTCAGTGGAACAGATTGAATATGTAATTAACATATACATAAAATCACATTAATATTCTGACAATGTACATTACATGCAATAGAATGGTTTTATATCACAAAACATATTTGCATGAATATAATGTTGCTTTAGACCAGGGATCTCCAACCCTGCTCCTGGAGAGCTACCATCCTACAGATTTCAGTTCCAACCCTGCTCCAACACACCTGTCTGAAATTAACAAGTAGTCTTGAAGACCTTGATTAGCTGGTTCAGGTGTGTTTGATTGGGGTTGGAGCTGAAATCTGTAGGACGGAAGCTCTCTAGGAGCAGGGTTGGAGACCCCTGCTTTAGACCAAAAGTTTTGAGCTGTATGAAGCCTGAATAATCACACAGTCTCAGAGAAGTGAACCTTACTGACTGAGCATCTCTTTAACCCTTCAGCCTCTGCTGCAAACCTCCATCAGATCTGCTGAGATCATCCCAGCTGAGGGCAAACCACTCCACAACCTTCAACTAAAACACACACACACACACACACACACACGCTCACTCACACTCTCTCTCACACACACACACACACACACACACACACACACACACACACACACACACACACACTCTCTCTTTCACACACACACTCTCTTTCACACACACATACACACACACACACATGTTCGTTTTTGTGAAAAGTGGGGACATCCCATAGGCGTAATGGTTTTTATACTGTACAAACTGTATGTGCTATTGCCCTACACCTACCCTACACCTAAACTTAGCCCTCACAGGAAACTGTGCATTTCTACTTTCCCCAAAAAAACCTCACCCTGTATGATTTATAAGCGTTTTGAAAAGTGGGGACATGGGTCAATGTCCTGAAAAGTCACCTTCACCTTGTAATACCTGTGTCATACCTGTGTCATTATACACATTTATGTCCTGATTTGTCACAAAAACGCGCGCGCACACACACACACACACACACACACACACACAGAGACACACACACACACACACACACACACTCACACACACAGACAGTTGTAATAATTTAATCATTTTTCATATTGTTTAATTTATCTCTTTGGTTTAAGCTTTATTTTAGCTTTAGGGAATCTTACGATTTGATATTGATATGATCAATTGGTATTAATCAATACGTCCAACTTATACCTTATTTAACAATCGTCCAGCAAGTTGTTAGATTTCAGTATATCTGATAAATTCTATTTATTCTCGTGGCCACGATATAATAATACAGAATTATTTAAATAACCTTATGACAGTTATGAGCATATAGGTAACGTATCTGAGCGAAGTTTGATTTGAATATTTCACAACAGAGCACAGAACACTTCTCTATAAATCAAACAAGAGTTTATTTGCTATCTTACTACAATACATAAACTAAGCTAAACAACATAAAAACAAAATACATACATACACAAACATAGGCAATGAATTGTTACAATTGAGACTGATTAAAATTATAGCACTTTGCTATTTCCAAATTCTGGAAATTCATTGTTCTGTTTTAACCAATGAATGAGTGCGTGGATTCCAGCCTAAACACCTCTGATTGGCCACTGCGTTGTAGAAATCAACAAACATGTCTGTGATTGGCTACTTTGCTCCCCTCTGTGAAAATGCATTGTAAAATCATTTGACGCTTTCCAAAGCAGAAGATACACTGGATTGTTTGCCAAATCTATTTCGCATTATGGATATTTTGTGTTTCTGATGAAGAAACACAAGTTATTTATCTTAATTTAATGCTGTATATTGAGCAGCGGACGATGTAAACCACACGAGATACAAACGCTACATGAAGAAAAAAATGCATTGTGGGTCGGCGCCACCTAGCGTGCAGGCGTGAAATAGCAGAAGCAGAACAATCGCATCGCGCTCGGTGAGGAAAGGCCTTAAGAGTGACAGAAGAAACTATAACGAGCTTGATTAGTCTTCGGAGGATCTGCACAGAGGAGGAATAAAACACATCACCTTTGTTCATCAAGTGGGTAGAAGATTTAATTATATCAGTCAGAGAACAGAGATAACACATTCAAATATAATTAAAATGAATTTATTAAACATGACAATATTAATTAATCATTAATAATAATATCAATACATAATAATACAGTATATGTTATTAACTAAATGCTTAACTAAAAGTGATTTCCATCATCAACACAGACAGAGGTTGAGAAAAGCACAGAAACACATGATCACTCAGCAGGACACTCACACACACACACACACACACACACACACTGATCTTACGGTCTATATGAGAATTATACATATTAGTTCTGACACGTTATTTTACTGACAGAAATTCAGCTGCAGTATTAATGTCATGAAGAGAAAAGAAGAGACTCTATAACATCTCACTGTCACTGATTTATCATGCAGCTCAAAGCATTATGGGTAGAATCTCTCATCAGTCTATTCTGATTCATCAACACAGTTTCACTGATGATCCAGAACAAACATTAAACCCAGGATAGAGGTGCTGAGTGAATGTGGTCTGGACTGTGTGGATGAGGCTCATTGTGTCAGAGACGCTGTAGAAGGACAGAATTCCTGCTCTGTGATCCACAAACACTCCTATTCTGCTGCTGATGGACTTCACAGAGAGATCAGTGTCTATGTTATTGTGATAGAATGAGTATCTGGAGGAAGAGCAGAACAAACTCCAGGACTGATCATTATATCCAAACACACACTCATCACCTCGTCCCTTCCTGCTGATGCTCTTATATGACACTGATATATACACATATCCACTCCACTGCAGCTCCCAGTAACAGCGTCCACACACACTCTCTCTACACAACACCTGACGCACATCAAATCTGTCTGGATGATCAGGATACTGCTGAACTGTGATAGTGTAAGTAATCACTCTGTTTCTCTCAGACAGACGGAGGTGTTTATTCACTGTGTTCAGATCCAGAGTGAGCTGCTGGGAATCTGATGGAGATAAAACACATCAGAATCAGGAATTATGAATCTGTTTGATCTTTTCATGTATCTGAACTCTTCATGTTCAGTGTATCATCAGTGTCTCAGTCCAGATGAGCAGATATCTGTGCTAATCATCATTTACATCATCAATTATAAAACTCTTCTTTCTCCTTCTACAGAAGAACATGAACACACTCAGTGAGTTTTTCTGCTTGTTTTCTTACTGACTTACATTGTAGGAAGTCGTTCCTGGTCCTGGGAACAATGTTGGTGAATGTGACTGTGGAAATCAACAGACATGAACAGTGTGATTCTCATGATCCTGCATCCATTCCTAACACATTTCTAATATGATGTTCTCCATGATATGAGATGATGATGGACTGGTTTCTGAGAGCAGATGAATCTGCAGGACTTTACCTCTGTCTGAGATCTTCTTGAGCTCCTCTTTGCAGAAATCCTCCAGTTTGTCTCTCAGCTGATGAACAGATTCTCTCAGATCATCAAAAGAGACGAGAGAACTGAAGAGATCATCATTTACATCCGTAGATTCAGGAGGAGCTGAGAGAGACTGGAAACTCTACAGAAAACAGAAATCAAACTCATCAGCTCCACAGTTCACCCAATAATCTGCTCCAACATCAGATTTGACTGATCTTTAGTAACTCAATCCAGCACTTTCACAGCATCAGCTTCATTCTTCTCATATTCATTATATCACATTACAGCTACAGAGTCTAGTATTTGATACTTACACTGTATGTGAACTTTCTAGGAAATAGTTTGGATGATAAAACATCTGATAAGAACATAAATGTCCATCTAACAGCTCAAGCACATCAATGGAGTCTCATTGTAGGTTTCAGTAGATTTGCTCAGGAAAAACAGCTCAAAGGCTATGATTAGATTGATCATAATTGATAACCTTCGCTCAAGTCCACTATGATGCTGTTCTTCTAGATCTGTGTTACCTGCAGGAACTGGATGTGATCCTGTGTGTGTGAAAGCTGCTCCAGCTCAGCGTCTCTCCTCCTCAGATCATTGATCTCCTGCTCCAGTCGCTCCAGTCGTCCTTCAGCTCGACTCACTGCTTGCTTTTCCTGATCTCTGATCAGCCGTATCAGCTCAGAGCGGCTTCTCTCAATGGAGCGGATGAGCTCAGTAAAGATCCTCTCACTGTCCTCCACTGCTGTCTGTGCAGAGCGCTGTTAGGACACACAGTGATTCAGGCTTCAGTGAGTCTGAACTGAGACTGAGACAAACTTCTCTTCTTCTCCAGACTCACCTTATGAGACTCCACAGCCTCTCTCAGCTGCTGGAGATCTTTCTCTCTCTGCTGGATTCTCTGCTGGAACGTCTTCTGCGTCTCCTTCAGCTGCTTCTGCAGGACAAACAGATGATAGTGAATCTCACAGAAAACTACTGGCACTAAATCATCATGTGAACAGATGAATCCAGTAAAAGTAGGGTGAGGCGGTTTAAAGGTTATCTGAACTGATAACTAATGGCTGTAGGTTCAAACTCCAGATGAGGATCAGTGATCATTGTACATGACTGTAAATGACTGAAATCATCTGGTTCCAGATTTACTGAGACAGTGTGTGTGTTTGTCACTGTGTTTAACTTTCTCTATTCCTGACAGATGTATATTTTGTCAAAGAACAGGTAAATAGTTCACTACATTGTTTTATGTCGCTTAATCAAAGCTGGAAGACTGTCTTGATAAAGGTTTATGGTGCATTTTCAGTGAACAGTGAAACTCTTCTTGCAGCTGCTGTTCATTTCTGCTGTCGTGTGCAGTGTGAATGCTGTAAGCTGTTAATATGGTGCTGATATAAACACATATGAAACACATATTAAATCTAGTGGTAAATACCTGTTTCTCTGTCCTCTGTGCTGCAGCTGATACAGTGTCGTGGTTTTTATGTTCATCCACCAAACACAGCAAGCAAATACATTTCTGATCAGTGCGACAGAAAACCTCAAGGAGCTTCACATGTTTCTGGCAGATCATCTCCTGCAGTCGTCCAGTGGCTTCAATTACTTTGTGTGGTTTACGTGAATGAAACTCCTCATGACGCTCAAAATGAGTTTGACAGTAAGATTCCAGACACACCAGACAGGACTTGACAGCTTTGTATTTTCTTCCAGTACAGACGTCACACTCCACATCTCCAGCTCCAGCAGGAACCACACTTTGAAGTTTAGTCTTCTTTAGTTTCTCCACCACTTCAGCCAGCATGGTGTTTTTACCTAAAATAGGTCTTGGACTGAAGGTCTGTCTGCACTGAGGGCAGCTGTAGACTCTCTTCTCATCCTCCTCATTCCAGCAGTCTGTAATACAGCTCTTACAGTAACTGTGTCCACACTGGATGGTCACTGGATCCTTCAGGAGATCCAGACACACCGGACACAAGAACTCATCCTGAGAAAATCTGGCTTCTGCCATTTTACTGCACTAATACAGAGACACGAACACACAACAGCTCAACTACACTTCAGTTTCTCTTTCCCTGAACTCATGTGATTCCTGTTTCCTGGTTCTGTGTTTGAGTGACGTGTGCAAAACAGGCGTCTCTGAGTCTGTAAAACAGACTCCTCATTCCTGCTGAGTGTAGTTTCAACACATCTGGCTGTTATTAAAGTAAATGCAAATGCCTTGAACTGTTAATTCAGGTGTATTTAATCAGAGATTAAACTAAACTCTGTGGGAAAGTGACTCTCCTGGACTAGGAATGGGGAACTATGATGGTGAAATATCTACTAGATGTCAGTCACACACAAACATTCAAAGAACACAAGTTACAGAGAAGCAGGACAACAGCCTTAAAAACTGCAGTAATACTGCATCCTAATTACTACACTTGTACTGCAGGACTGAAAACTGTGTCCAGATGTACAGTTTCTTCATGATCACACTGATGGATCTGTTTTCTCCATCTTCAGTCGGCTGGCAGGAGCTGACACTGATGGATCATGTGACCTGCAGTGTCATGAGTCTGCACCATGTTGAACCTCTTTGGCAGTAAAAGTCTCCTCCCTGGAGTTCACCTGCTTGTTGGTAGCTGGATATCCTCTCCTAGGAGCCGCTGCCAGAACCATCGGGCGAGCCAGATCCCCATGAGCTGATTTAAGTCGATCAACAATCAGAATCAGAATCAGCTTTATTCGCCACGTGTGTGCAAACACACAAGGAATTTGTTGTGGTTTTTAAGAAGCTCTTGGTACATACATGCATACATACATACATATCTGACATGAGAACAGAAACATTTAAATAAGACTTAACAATAAATAATAATAATGTGTGTGAATCTGGAACAGAATATTTATGTACAGATTTGTGCATTATTTACTCTATATATACAGCTGTATAAAAAATGTGCATACATATTTACATAGTACTAGAGAGAGTAAATAATTAGAGATGGGGGATGAATTACAGAACACAGGCAATAATTCCTGTGTTAGTTGTTTAGGCTGGAGATGGCATGGGGGAAAACTGTTTTTATGCCTAGATGTTCTAGTGCACAGAGATCTGTAGCGTCTGCCTGAAGGGAGAAGCGCAAACAGGTCGTGCCGATTTCGCATGATCTTGGATCATTTGGTTCTTCGAAGCTCATCCTGGACTTGTTGTCATAGCAACAGGTCCGTAAACTTAAACCTGCTCCGGAGCAGCTTATTTCATGTAAACAGGATTAGATTGCATCTTTTTAAGCAGAACTGATACTTAATATCTGCCCCAGCCACCACTACTTTATTACAAGAGTACCCTGCTGGTCCAGGGAGAAAAATTTAAAATAATAATCATTTAAAAATTAATTTGAAAATAATATGACAATGTTGTTATAGTCTATAATACTATATACACAGCCAGTTTTACTTATTGAAAGATTTATTAGTGATGAAATAATTACTTTATACCTGTATTGGAGTCTTACACACATGCTATACAGATAATCTGAGCCGTGCATTCATTTGAGTGGCGACAGATATTATGGGATGTGGCAGGGGCAGAGCGGGGGGGGTGGCTTCTGGGGCTCGAGCCCCGAATGTTTTTTCAAAAGCCCCGAATCTTTTGGGTTTGTTAATAATTTTGTCAAAAATATAGTTTTTCAACACATATTATACAGAAATATTTAAAACGGTTCAATGCCGCGTTCCCATAGGATCGATAAAACGATATCAGCTGTCGTCCTCTCTCTCTCTGTCGCTCTCTCTCTCTCTCTCTCTCTCTCTCTCTCTCCGACAGGCAGCGAGCTCACGTCACACACACCGCAGTCCTACATAGCCACGCCTCCTGTCTATCACTCAGCACGTCACTCGTCTCATCTCATTCACCTCAAGCATGTTTACCTAGACAATTTGGCGGGTTACTTTTTGTAAATTATGTTCACTCATTAATGTCTTGGGCAAGTTCATGCAAGCCAAATCTGCGCATGTTTAGCGCAAATACTGAACTCGTGAGACATCATGACATTATCGAGTAGGCATAATGCATGATTTTTTTCATGTTTTAAATCATTTCAAATAATAGTATTTAAAGTTTTATGGTTAATATATCAAAACATTATTTATGCATTTGTAATTGCAGTTAAATGCATTCATGTATTGCATTAAACAATGTGTAAATACATCTAAAATGCCACTTCAGACCAGCTTCTGTGTTGATTTCATTTGTTTGGTAACAGACAAATGTCTTATTATTCTAATTCACTGATTAAATGTAAGAATTTGACTCAAAAGATAATGGACACTTTTAGAATAAAATGGCTTTATAAAGGTAAAAATGCCCATAAAATGTAAAAATCAGTTTAAACTTATTGGAAAAGATTAATTTCTGTTTGTGTGAATTAAAAATAGAAAAAATAATATTCATGTTTAATCATTTTAGACACTTGATTTTACTGAAGGCTACCGGGATAATTATAACTTGAGTTTATTACATTCATAAACAAACTATATCTTCTCTATTTACAGTTTGTAGTGTGGATCATTCATTGCAACATTTAATCTGATTCTCATGTTTAAGAATCTGTTATCTTGAAAAATAATTTATGCTACTACTGCCCACTGACTTGGTTTTAAACCTATATTATTATCCAATTTATGAGCCTTAAAACATCTTAAAATGCACACATGTATGTCAGGAAAATCTAAATTTCTCGGGGGAGCATGCCCCCGAACCCCCCTACCAATATACATTTTGGGACCTCGGTATTTTAAAAAACCTGCGTACAGCCCTGTATGCCAGTGTTTATCCTTTTATGCTACTCCCTTAAGAAATCTAATATAAATACAGTAAATGTTCTTCAGTTGGCCTCATGTATTCACTTCAGAAAGATTGTTGGAGATCCTTGATTTGCAGTTAGACCACCCCCATTATTGCATGATTCAACTTAAGCTCATTTGTCAGCTAAACATTAGGGTTAGTTCACCCAAAATTAAAATGGTCACCATTACTCATGTTGTTCAAACCTGCATGAGTTTCTTTCTTCTATTGAACTAAAAAAGATATTTTGAAGAATGTTGGTAATAAGCCAGTTGACAGTTTTGACTTCCATAGTAGGAAATACACAATGGAATACAATGGCTCCTTTCACCCATTTGGTTACCAACATTCGGTAACCCTCATGTCTGGAACATGACAAAATTTTGGGTGAATTTGGGTTAATTCTATGAACTGTACTGCAGCATGGTATAACAAAATTGGTTTTAAGATTAGTAAAGTTGTTTATGCCAAATTTCTACCTATTATGCATAGTTATTCACCCTTTTGAAATTTGACATCTGTTCTTGAAATAGGCTAGTCCATAAACTGTCATATATGGGGGGGGGTCAACAACATTTGGGCTAAGCCCCGAATGTTTATAATGTCTGGCTCCGCCCCTGGGATGTGGCTTGATGGAGCAGATGCAGATAACTCTAAGAAACTTTAATTAATGTTGTCACGCAGGGCCGGCCCAAGCCTTTATGGGGCCCTAAGCAGAATTTTATTTGGGGGCCCTCTGGTGGCCACGGGGCCCTAAGCAGCCGCTTAGTTCTCTTATGCCTTGAGCCGGCTCTGCTGTCACGTAACAACTCTGCTTCAAAGATAAAATTAAATGAACTGCTAATTACAACATTGAAATAAAAATGTAAAGCCTGTACAAATACTAGAAGTCATAAATATAAATAATCATGTAAAAAAATTACAAATAAATTAAAAACAGAGCACATTTCATTGATCTATTTATATCTATATATTTAGTTTTGTTCACTTGGCTGTTTCCATATAAAGGTCCAGAAATTCGTTAAGTTTTTCGTCAGGTGTCTTTTTTAATGATATGATGTCATGACGTTGCTGTCGTGCCGTCAGCCAATCACTGCGCTGCTGATCGTGGTTTCGAGTATCGATACATCTGCCCTGAACACGAGAACACAGAGTAATCTCAGACAACTAAATCCAGATATTTAATCTAATACGCAAATTCGTCTGAATAACCAAATCACCCAGAGATCAGTTATCATGATTAGAAGATCTGGCATCTTCATCTCAGATGTATTAAGAGAGGAACGAAGAACGGACCCCTGGTTTATTTTATTTATTTATTTTCATGGCTGATATGCGGACTACCTATGGCTTGCTTGTGGCCCAAATTTGGCGAACAGGAGCGGACCGCCCAAGTGCCATCATTCTTCACAATATGTGGGCCGGAGCAAGGTGCTGGATCCGGGCCGGATCTGGGCCAGAATTAAAATCAATGTGGCCCAGATTTGGGCCAGTTCTGCTTTATTTGTAGGGTGACCATACGGGCCATTTTTACGGGACGCACCCTTGCCAGGATTTCTATATTGCCTAAAATATCCAGGTTTTGCACTGTGCAGATTGATCGTTGTATGACATTATTTCACGAGAGCTACAGAGAGCAGAGCAGACGGCTCCTTATGCTTCAAATCACTCTCGCTGTACTTTGATGTCATACAATGATCAGTGCGCAGCTTCAGTTCGAACAAACGAAGAACACGTGTGTGTATTCACATCGCTCTGATCGTTCTCACCTTCTCACGCGCCACGATTGGTCGAGTAGGTACAATACCTGCATGTGATGGGTCGAACTACTTTAAATCACGTTAAGGAGTCAAATATGACCTCGTAATGAGAAGGTTCATTTTTGATCAGAATTTTTGATTATTGATTTGAAGGTGCTCCTAAATTTTTAACCGTGCTACTAAATTTTTTTAATTAGGAGCACAAGCGCTCCTAAAAAGAAAAGTAAGCGTAGAGCCCTGTAATAATAACACTTTTTCCAGTAACTAGTAGTGTAACTAATTACTAATAAGATTTCAGTAATAATACAGTTTGTATAATACTTAGTAACCTTTGATGCCCTAGTGATTTGAAATCCAACAATCCAATAATTCCTAGATTAATTTTCATAATTGTTAGGGATGCACCGATACCACTTTTTCCAGTACTCGCCCGATACCGATACTTTTAGTTTTGGTACTTGCCGATACCGAGTACCGATACCGATATTTTCATTGCATTTGTAAATTTTTAAAATATTGGGTACAGAAACCAAAAGAGTATGTATAATGTCAATTGTACATTATACATTGGTTAACTTCATTTATCAAATAGATAGTCAAACCAAAATTTATTCAGACACCTTCAACATTTCTCACATTATCAGTGTTTATTCTCTATAGTTTATGGTAATAAAATATGACAAGAACTCAGAGTTAAACTGTGTCAGAAAAAATTCATCTTGATAATGTCAGATAACTTTGATAGAAAGGTATGTGATGGATTACAATCAACCAAAATTATTCAGACAGCTGTTAGTATGACAATATTTACACAACTATCAATACTTTGTCGGGCAACCCTTCATGCAAACCTGAACTTCATTTTTTTTCCCAGACTCGGTCTGAATAATTTTTGGTTCCAAATTTTTATCAATTTTATTGGTAGTCCACTGTATGAAGAATTTTGGATATAATATGTCACAGTTTACTTTATTTTGCTATCCTCACTTACATAAATGAACTATAGTGTCCTGCACCCACTAATAAAATATATCAAAAATTATATTTGGTCTCTGAATAATTTTTGGTTTGACTGTATATCCTTCGGTTATTTTCACACTTAATTATGCACATTAAAATGTATTCGTACAAGTTTTTGTTACTTTCACTGTTCATTTTTTTGCTCTATGGTACATCATCTTTAATTTAACAGCATTAGAGCTGTTCCATTGCAGCGGCTCAGTACTGTAATCACGCGCTTTGCTGAAATAATGCAGGGAACCACTCGTTATAAATCTCCTAACTGTGATATTTTCAGAAATAGAAGTCGCGTTTTTCTTTTCATCTGAAACATGCTGCGATTTATATTCCAAAGCCACTCATATAATGCAGAATCACTCATGAAGCAAGCAGAACACACGCACGTATTTGTGCTGGTGCAGAATGAGAGGGACAAGTACAGAACAGCCTCGCGCATTTCAAACAGGCTGTTAGTTTCACTTTCGCCAGAAAGTCGTGTAGCCTATGCTTAAGGTTGAAAACAAATAAAGTTTATAGTGAATGCCCCTATCAATTGTCTTATATTTACGATTTAGTTTTAATCCAAATAATGCGTGCTAAGTGAGCGAACATCAATAAAGATCACACAACAGAAGAGCGCGCGCTCTCTCTCTCTCTCTCTCTCTCTCTCCCTACCGTTAAGTAACTTGTGCATTGTTTTACTTACTTGTTTTTGTCATATCCGACAGAACTACAAACTTTCCAGTGATGTCTGTGAGAAAGGGATATTCACTGGACGAGCTCGCGCATCTGCGCCGGCGCGCGCACAATCCACACAGCGCTTTGCTTTTCAGCTTGCGCACATCAGCTATAAAGGCATTAATACTGAATGTTTAACATCATTCATTGAATACATCTGCTAGTGCTTCGTAGACATCCTCTAATAACTCAATTCTGCTGCCTGTTATTCTGTTGTGTTTCTTTGTCTGAATATGGCACTTATCACATGCTGTGTGGTATCGGCGTTTGGTATCGGGGCATTTTAACGAGTACGAGTACATGAGCTCAGTATTGGGCCCGATACCGATACCAGTATCGGTGCATCCCTAATAATTGTCATGACTTGCACAGACACATGAAGTCACCAGTGCAGCAGGCAAGCTTGGAATATGAAAAAGCATACATTCAGCGGATGGAGATATTGCCATTACATTGATGTTGTCAGAAGAAAAGATGATCTGAACACTGATGTGTTACTCTGGTATTACACGGGTTACCCTCATCCAGGGCTGGACTGGGACATAAAATCAGCCCTGGCATTTTCTAGTCCAGGCAGCCCACCACTTATTTATATATATATATATATATAATGATATACACTACTAGTCAAAAGTTTTTGAACAGTAAGTTTTTTAAAGTTTTTTTTTAAAGAATTCTCTTCTGCTCACCAAGCCTGCATTTATTTGATCCAAAATATAGCAAAAGCAGTAATATTGTGAAATATTTGTACTATTTAAAATAATTGTTTTCTATTTGAATGATTTAAATAGTAATTTATTCCTGTGATTTCAAAGCTGAGTTTTCAGCATCAATTACTCCAGTCACATGATCCTTCAGAAATCATTCAAATATTCTGATTTGCTGCTCAAAAAACATTTATTATTACTTTATTATTATTATGTTGAAAACAGCTGAGTATAATTTTTTTCAGGTTTCTTTGATGAATAGAAAGTTCAGAAGAACAGCATTTATCTGAAATAGAAATATTTTGTAACATTATAAATGTCTTTTATCATCATCTTTGATCAATTTAAAGCATCCTTGCTAAATAAGTATTAATTTCTAAAATTTATTTCCCAAAAAGCAAAACAAAAATGATACTGACTCCAATCTTTTGAATGGTAGGCTATAGAGTATAATGTTACAAAAGCTTTTATTTCAGATAAACGCTGATCTTTGGATCTTTCTATTCATCAAAGAATCCAGAAAAAAAATGTACTCGACTGTTTTAAATATTGATAATAATAATAATGAAAATGGTTATCAGCGTATTAGAATGATTTCTGAAGATCATGTGACACTGATGTAATGATGCTGAAAATACAGTTTTAATCACAGGAATAAATTACATTTTAAAATATATTCAAATATAAAGCAGTTATTTTAAATATTAAAAATATTTCACAATATACTGCTTTTGCTGTATTTTGGATCAAATAAATGCAGGCTTGGTGAGCAGAAGAGACTTCTTTAAAAAACATTGAAAATCTTCAAAAACTCTTGACTGGTGGTGTAGATATGTATCATTGCTTCTAGTTGTTTTGGATAAGAATAAAACGTCAGGTCCAACAATATCATGTCTTTTTTTATTTAAATCTACATTTATTCGCATTGGCCCATGGAAACCTCTATGAACACACATGACTTGACTTGGCCAAAAAATCGCGGGGGACGAATTTACGGTTTAATAAAAAAAAAAAAAAAAAAATCGGGGAAAGCCGATTAGTCACCAGAAGAGAAGGACGGCAGCTCGCGTAAGTGGTGTAATATTTTTTCGCAGTTCTGTTGTTTAAATTATTTATTTGCTGCTAGGAAGGAATACTTCGTTTCCTACCTATTTCTATTGTGCATTTTCGTTGAGGTTTATATTTTTGATTGCACTTGCTGGCAATTTGAATAATTTGCACCTCAGCTAAGAACGAGCGTGTGTGATTGTGCGAAGTGTTTAGTTTTGTATACAGCAATTAGCAGTCCTTTCAGGTTATTGGCTGGGCTGAGCAGAAGCCGGCCTCAGCTGTTTTCACTGTAGTCTCCTCGACCGTATTTATTTGATGTCCGAGCGCTGACGCGGAAGCGTCTGCGGAAGCGTTCAGCCGTCGTGCTCAGCCTCCTCGTGTGAAGACCAACGAATGTAAAGACGGACGACTTTTTCCTGCGTGACTTTAACCGAGCAACGACACCGAGCACACACTTAAGTATCATTTCTATCTTCCCTCACACACTCTCCTTCCCTATCCTCTATCATGTGTTTCGAAACCATTCCGGTTCTCTCTCAACCACGCTCTAAAAACACACGCAGACGGCAACGTAATCCTGCTAACCTGCGCCCGATCGCTACATCTTCTACTACACCTCTTTCTTTCTCTGTGGGTCTTTGGAATTGCCAGTCAGCTGTCAACAAAGCTGACTTCATTTCTGCTTTTTCCTTACAATCCACTCTCAGCATCTTGGGCTTGACTGAGACCTGGATTCGTCCAGAAGACTCTGCTACCCCGGCTGCTCTCTCTCAGAATTTCTCTTTCTCTCACACCCCAAGGCAAGTTGGCCGGGGTGGGGGCACTGGTCTGCTCATTTCAAACAATTGGAAATACTCAACCCACTCTCCCCTAGGCAATCACAACTCATTTGAATCCCATGCGATTACTGTAACGGCTCCTATAAAACTCCAGATTGTCGTAATCTACCGTCCCCCTGGCCAAATCCTACCCACCTTCCTAGAGGAGCTGGACGGCCTGCTGTCCTCTTTCATGGAGGATGGCACTCCACTCCTAGTCTTTGGCGATTTCAACATTCACCTAGACAGGCCTTATGCTACAGACTTCCATTCCCTCCTAGCTTCATTTGATCTCAAACGCCTTACCACTACTAGCACGCACAAATCAGGCAACCAACTTGATTTAATTTACACACGCAACTGTACTACAGATAACATTCTGGTACAACCACTACATGCCTCTGACCATTTCTTCATTACATTTACCTTACATTTTACTACCCAGGTGCCACCATCTCCCTTACCGGTTACTTTCAGACGTAACCTACGCTCCCTTTCCCCCACCCTTCTTTCCTCTGTAGTATCCTCCTCTCTTCCCTCACCTACCCATTTCACATCTCTGGATGTGAATGCAGCAACTGACACTTTATGCTATACCTTAACCTCTTGTCTAGACGACATTTGTCCTCTCTCCTCCAGGCCAGCACGGGCTGCCCCTTCTAACCCCTGGTTATCCGATGTTCTTCGTGAGCATCGGACCAAACTCAGAGCGGCAGAGAGAAAATGGCGCAAATCAAACGATCCATCGGACCTCACTAGGTATCAGTCTTTGCTTTCGTCTTTCTCTACTGAAGTCCACACTGCCAAATCCTCACACTTCCACAACAAGATCAACAGCGCTCCAGACATGCGTGATCTCTTCAGAACTTTTAATTCTCTCCTCTGTCCCCCTCCACCACCGCCCACCACTTCTATAACAGCTGACGACTTTGCCACTTTTTTCACAGACAAAACTAGAAAAATCGGTAACCAGTTCTCAACTCCACACACACAGGACCTCCAACCAACCACATCCACTGCTCAAACTCCCATCTTCTCCTTCTGTCCCCTCACCGAGGCGGTAGTATCCAAACTTCTCCTCTCCAGCCATCCTACAACATGTCCTCTTGACCCAATCCCCTCTCACCTTCTCCAAGCAATCTCTCCCACACTCTTACCGGCACTCACACACATTATCAACACATCTCTCCGCACTGGCATCTTCCCCACAGCGTTCAAGCAGGCCCGGGTAACCCCACTGCTCAAAAAACCTACATTAAACACTTCTCTTTTAGAAAACTACAGACCTGTCTCTCTCCTTCCATTCGTAGCGAAAACACTTGAACGAGTTGTCTTCAACCAGCTCTCACTGTTTCTTTCACAGTACAACAAACTGGATGCTAAACAGTCAGGTTTCAGGAGTGGCCACTCAACAGAGACTGCACTACTCTCAGTCACTGAAGCCCTGCGAGTCGCAAAGGCCGATTCCAAATCATCAGTCCTCATTCTGCTCGATCTTTCTGCTGCTTTTGACACTGTCAATCATCAGATACTCCTGTCCACCCTCTCATCGCTGGGCATCACTGGGATTCCACTTCGCTGGTTTGAATCCTATCTCACCGGCAGGTCTTTCAGGGTGGCCTGGGGTGGTGAGGTATCCAAAGCACATCAACTGGTCACTGGGGTTCCTCAGGGATCGGTTCTTGGACCCCTCCTCTTCTCCACATACACTACATCACTGGGACCCATCATACAGGCACATGGCTTCTCCTACCATTGCTACGCCGATGACACACAGCTCTATCTCTCTTTTCAACCAGATGATCCAACGGTAGCTGCATGGATCTCAGACTGCCTGGCGGACATCTCGGCATGGATGAAAGAACATCACCTACAGCTCAACCTGGCAAAGACTGAGCTTCTTGTCGTCCCTGCCACTCCGACCCTACAGCATGACTTCCTGATTCAATTAGGCACATCAATAATTACCCCATCAACTTCGGTCAGAAATCTTGGTGTAATCTTTGATGACCAGCTGACCTTCAAAGAGCACATTGCAAAGACCGCTCGATCTTGCAGGTTTGCGCTACACAACATCAGAAAAATTAGGCCCTTCCTGACAGAGCATGCTGCACAACTTCTTGTCCAGGCCCTTGTCGTTTCTAGGCTGGACTACTGCAATGCTCTTCTGGCTGGTCTTCCATCAAACGCAATCAAACCTCTACAAATGATTCAGAATGCTGCGGCACGACTGGTCTTCAACGAGCCCAAAAGAACCCATGTCACACCTCTCTTCATCTCACTGCACTGGCTACCAGTGACAGCTCGCATCAAGTTCAAGACACTGATGCTTGCATACAGAACGACCACAGGCTCAGCACTACTTCCACTCACTATTACGAATCTACATCCCCTCCAGAAGTCTGAGATCTGCTAGTGAGCGACGCCTTGTGGTACCATCACAGAGAGGCTCAAAATCACTCTCCAGAACATTCTCATTCACCATTCCTGGATGGTGGAATAATCTTCCCACCCCTATCCGGAATGCTGGATCCCTGTCAATCTTCAAGCAACAACTGAAAACTCATCTCTTTCGGCACTACTTGACTTCATCCTAAACTTGATAAAAAAATAAAAAAAAAAAACCTTTCCCTTTATCTTTCTCTCCGTCCCTTGCTAGCTTGTACTTATTTGAACAATGTCTGAGACTTGGTGTTGCTAGCACTTCCTCTGTCTGATTGCCTCTTCAAGATGAATGGCTTTATGTACTCCCCAATTGTAAGTCGCTTTGGATAAAAGCGTCGGCCAAATGACTAAATGTAAATGTAAATGTAAAAAGTGTTTGCGTATTCTACACTCATGGCGCGCGCACACATTAGGATAGGTGAGATGCCTGTCTCCGTTCCGAGTCCCGATCAAGCACTTTGCCGATTCAACTCCTCTCCTCTCCTCCTTCTGCCTGGCTCTTTGGCCGACATAATAAGAGCAAGCATGTTCTTGATAAAGCTGCTGTGAAAATGTGGGAAAAGCCGATGAGGAAGAAGTTGCGACGAAGCGTTCTTTAGGCGGAGCAAAATACGTCATCGCTCCGTCTATAGCGCATTGTGATTGGGTGGTTTACGCTGTCAATACAGGAGACAAACCAATGGGCCACTGGCTGCTCGTTGTCCCTGCGTGATGGTCCTTGGCAAAAAAACAAACAAAAAAACATTCTGTCGGCCCCTTCAGTGCATCGGCCCACCGGGAAAATGCCCGGTATGCCCGATTACCAGTCCAGCCCTGCCCTCGTCCCTCTGATCCTGATAGAAATTGCATTACTAGAATTAAAAGTATTTGTAGAAAATAAAAAAAATTCTTATGAACGTATGTGATGTCTTGTGATATAACACATCATGAAATATATGTAATATAATCATATGTGGGTAACAGAGTAATTAAAATAATTTACTAATTTGAATCAGTACATTATAATGAAAACAATACCTTAAAAATGAAAAGAATCATGTTTTTGCGATCAGATTCGTTTAAACCGGTAAACTCCTGTAAACTTTTCAGTCCAAGGATCCAGTAAACGAATGCCTTCAAACAGTAGCCTAAGTTCAAAACAGCTACAGAGAAAACTCCACCGATTTCATTAGAGATTGCTTAGAGTCACGTCCAGAATTATTTCCAACGTGTATTTGGCTGAAAGGCACGAGCAGGGGAGCATTAATGCATGGCTTCAAGGGGCTGAAGCCCAGGGGCCGACACTGGAAACGGGGCCCACTGGCTGCAGGGAAATTATATTTGTCTAATAATTATTTATATGTGAGTTTGCAGCAGTGACAACAGCATTCTGTAAACAAACTCACACACTCAGTTTTAGCGACGCCCCGGTTGTAGCTGCCTATATAGTGAGTGGTTCAGTTTAGGTTCCCCCACACAGTTTGTGTAGTTGGTATGTTCCACCGATATACTGTAAACGGATGCACAATCAATGCATTTCGCTAGTAAACGTAGTTAACGTGCAGATTAACAAGAGAA
>CM041800.1:2199171-2226671 GCA_023376895.1 Aspiorhynchus laticeps
TAAATGCATAGCCTAATAAATCATGTATTAACAGTGTTATTAATGTGAAGGGCTTCTGTAACGCCCTGCTGCATGAACACATGGGTTCTGCTGATCTCAGATCTGTTAGATGGGTCTCGAGATCACGCTGTGTTCCTAATGAACTTAACACGAAGTGCGCATGCAGGATAGTTTATCTTATCGGGTCCATTTGGAAAAGCAGATTTATTTTAAATGACCCGCGGCTGCTCGTACCGAACCCGACCCGTGTCCGAGGCACTCGTATGAGTTCTGGACCGGGGTTTCTGATCTAATGCTCTGATGTGGTCCGCTTGGATCAGCTGAGGTTACACTGACTCGCTGTGTGTGTGTGCTCTGATCCGCAGGCTCCTCTCCGTCCCGTCGACCCAGGTTTCTGTCCCGCAGACGGTATAAACGAGGACCGCTGGCTCCTGAGAGAGGTGCGTGAACGTGATCAGTCACTGTCTCGTTCACTGAAGTGAGTCTGAACATCAGTGATGCACACAAAAGATCAAATCTGCCGCTGGCACAAGCTTAAACGCTTCATCTGATTAATGACACGAAGTGCTGATTGATTCATCTGATTAATCACACAAACACCATTTAATATCATTAATCAGGGATGTGTTTCTCTGTATTGTCCGACCCGTGCGATGCATGTAGATCTGAGCTTTTTCTAACATTTATCATTATTATCAATTTTGCTGCTTATATTTGTGTGGAAACGATGATACGACACAAACATTTGTGTACGATTTAAAAAAGAGAAATTAATGATTTTATTCATCGTGCATGAAAGTGATAAAAAGTGAGGGAAGACATTTAAAATCATTTTGTTCAGAAATACCTTATTCTTTTGAGACGTGATCTAAATATAGGGAAACAGATGAAATATTGAGACGCTTGTGCAGCAGTTCCTCCGGGTGACTGAAAGCTCTCTATAGACGGCTGTGAGAGATGATGTGAGTTCACCGTGACTCCTGTGATGTTCAGCTGCGTGACTCTGCTGTTCTGTGGTCAGGTGTGGAGCAGGTCCAGCGGGACGGTGTGTCTCCGGAGACGGAGCGGGACTCCCCGGAGGTCAGAGGTGATCCGGAGCCCCAGCGAGGCCCTTCACTGAGCGCTTCACACACAGACTGAGCTCGGAGTCCAGCTCCATCAAGCAGCTTGAGACCCGAGACCCGCCGGATTGGCTCATTATCACGGCTTCATCTCAGATAAGAGTCAAGCTCTGTCAGGAACAGGACACAAATCTGCTCAAAATCAAAGGAATCATATTTTAGATCTGCATTGTGACGTTG
Organism: Aspiorhynchus laticeps; assembly: GCA_023376895.1. Classification (NCBI taxonomy): domain Eukaryota; kingdom Metazoa; phylum Chordata; class Actinopteri; order Cypriniformes; family Cyprinidae; genus Aspiorhynchus; species Aspiorhynchus laticeps. Next base: position 2,200,473 of record CM041800.1, read on the forward strand.
TTTTAATGCAGTTTTAGCTGAATCTCACTGAAACAAATCATGCTGGTTTTTGTTGTACTGCTGATTTAAATCAGTCTATTAATGCAGTGAATTAATATATTACTGAGATGAGCTTAATGAGCATATTTTACAGCGATTAATATCACGTATGTTTTAATAAAAACCAGCTTCGTATTGTCAAATGCTCCCGTGATTCTGTGACCCGATTCACCAGAATATGTATAAATATTTATCTCTCGGAAATGAAGATTAATTTAAACTACTGTCAGATCTAGCAATAATATGATCCATACGGTTGCTTTCAGTGAATATAATCATCAGATATTGAAGATAATGTAATGCACTCGGCTGCTGGTCTTTTATTAGGTTTAGTTATTAATTTAATGTATGGTTCATGTGTATATATATCTGTATTTCTGCCTCGCAGACGCTTCACTCACAGCGCTTTGGAAATATTAGTGTCTCAAACTTCTGTCGCTTTATGAAACCAGATAAAAGCTGTACATATTGGACTAATTTTAAGCAGTATGATGATGAAATGTCTGTTTATGAGTTTTGCATGTTTCCTTTACTGTAACATGAATAAAGCTCCTTTTATTTAATCTTCTGTTGTGTTTGTGTGGATCTTGTGCATATTTCTGATCATTTCTTCTTATATTTAGTCTTTATAGAGAGACATGAACACAAAATACATCTTCAACAGGATAATAACAATAAATATTGTTGTTTGTTTCACTTTTTCTTGCCTTGCTTGAACTCAAATGGCCATTAATTGTAGATCAGATTGTATAATATATAGTTTTTAATCTATAAAATGCAAAACATCCAATCATAAGAACATTATGTATCCCACAAGAGAAAATGGTTAACATTTATTGGTATAATAAAACAGCTTTTTGATCTTCTGGTTGAATGTTCAGCTGGTTCAGACCAAGAAATATGATCATATCTGCCCAATGTTGTCAACGTTTCATTGGTGACCTGTCAGGTATTTCTATTAAATTCTCATTGCATACTAATTATTGATTGTTCAAGACCTCGTTACCGGAGTAATTTATCACTAAACTGATGGAAGTTTTTACAATATTGAGATTTGCAGAAAGAGGCTGATTAGGACTCTCACGCACACACACTCACACACACACAACACACAACAACACAACACACACACACACACACAGTTTACAACGCGAATTCCGGAAATGTTGGGACTTTTTTTAAATTTGAATAAAATGAAAACTAAAAGACTTTCAAAAAACACATGAGCCAATATTTTATTCACAATAGAACATAGATACATAGATGTTTAAACTGAGAAATTTTACACTTTTATCCACTAAATGAGCTCATTTCAAATGTGATGCCTGCTACAGGTCTCAAAAACGTTGGCACGGGGGCAACAAAGGGCTGAAAAAGCAAGACATTTTGAAAAGATTGAGCTGGGAGAACATCTAGCAGCTAATTAAGTTAATTGACATCAGGTCTGTAACATGATTAGCTATAAAAGGGATGTCTTAAAGAGGCAGAGTCTCTCAGAAGTAAACATGGGCAGAGGCTCTCCAATCTGTGAAAGAGTGCGTAAAAAGATTGTGGAATACTTTAAAAAAAACATCCCTCAACGTCAAATTACAAAGTCTTTGCAAATCTCATCATCTACTGTGCATAACATCATCAAAAGATTCAGAGAAACTGGAGAAATCTGTGCGTAAGGGACAAGGCCGAAGACCTTTGTTGGATGCCCGTGGTCTTCGGCCCCTCAGACGACACTGCATCACTCATCGGCATGATTCTGTCATTGACATTACTAAATGGGCTCAGGAATACTTCCAGAAACCACTGTCGGTAAACACAATCCACCGTGCCATCTGCAGATGCCAAATAAAGCTCTATCATGCAAAAAGGAAGCCATATGTCAACATGGTCCAGAAGTGCCGTCGTGTCCTGTGGGCCAAGGCTCATTTAAAATAGACTGGAAAAGTGTTCTATGGTCAGACGAGTCCAAATTTGACATTCTTGTGTGAAATCATGGACGCCGTGTCCTCCGAGCTAAAGAGGAGGGAGACCTTCCAGTGTGTTATCAGCGTTCAGCTCAAAAGCCAGCATCTCTGATGGTATGAGGTGCATTAGTGAATATGGTATGGGCAGCTTGCATGTTTTAGAAGGCACTATGAATGCTGACATGTATATAAAGGTTTTAGAGCAACATATGCTCCCCTCCAGAGGACGTGTATTTCAGCAGGACAATGCAGAACCACATACTGCAGCTATTACAACAGCATGGCTTCGTAGTAGAAGAGTGCCTGCAGTCCAGATCTTTCACCTATAGACAACATTTGGTGCATCATTAAATGAAAAATACGTCAAAGACGACCACAAACTCTTCAGCAGCTGGAAACCTATATCAGGTAAGAATGGGACCAAATTCCAACACGAAACTCATAACCTCGATGGCCAGACGTCTTCAGACTGTTTTGATGCTACAGCAGGGTAAACATGCCCCTGTCACAACTATTCACATTTGAAACGAGCTCATTTAGTGCATAAAATTGTACAATTTCTCAGTTTAAACATTGGTTATGTTCTCTATATTCTATTGTGAATAAAATATTGGCTCATGTGATCTGAAAGTCTTTTAGTTTTCATTTCAAATTTAAAAAACGTCCCAACATTTCCAGAATTTGGGTTTTAAGTCTAGATCTGTTTTTAATCAAACACTGGGCCTTTTTGTCTTTTGTGAAACATGCAAGTTGGTCTTTTGAAGGGAAAAATTGTATCAAAAGTATCTTTAAACAAAATGTGAAAAATTATCACATCATCCTGTTCAAAAGTTTACACCCCCTGATTCTTAATGCAAGGTGTGAACAGTACAGGCTGTCAATTGAATTTAAAAAATGGCATAAATGAAATATGCATGCATAAATCTTCTGTTTTATCACCTTTCATTGCACACCACAAACATCAACTGTGAACTGTCCTCGTCCAGCTCTGAACTGCTAATTACACAGTTATTATAAACATGAATTCCTGTCATAAATAAGAGCGACAGAAATCAAGCAGACTGAACACGCTTACTGTAGAGCGTTAGAGGAGGATTATAAACAGTGAGGAACCTGAGAAAACCACCTGCAGAACTACAGAGCAACTAAACAGACCGAGGGAGCCGGACGTGCTTTAGAAACAGTTCACAATGCATTCTGATTTAATACATCTACAGAAATGACAGTAGCAGACAGACACGAGAGTAGCTCTTGTGGACGTGTGTTGATCAGGCGAGAGCTCCTTTAGCTCTCCAGTCCTGCGTGAGCACATGCTCCAGCTCCTCCTCCTCCTCCTCCTCAGCGCTGGTCTCTGTCCGGCGTCTCTCTCTCATCTTCACGCTCCTCACCTCCTCCTGTCTGGAGCGCAGCGCCTCCACGCGCCGGAAGCACTGGATCTGCTCGTCGATCTCGTCGATCTGCCGCTCCAGACGGCCGTCCTCGTCCTCCTCCGCCACGATGGCCTCGGACGCGCTGCTCACCTGCCGCAGCTCCTTCTGGAACTCCTCCCACTCCCGGTCCATCTGATCCCGCGGCGTGTCCACGTTCCTCACTTTAGCGTCGCGCACCGGGTCGTCGAAGAAGCCCTCGGGGATCGCCTCGGACGCGCTGTCCTTCCTCTCCGCGGCGCTCTCCTCGTCTGCTTTAGAGACGGAGCCGGAGTGAGACACGGCCGGAGGAGCCGAGGAGGAGAAGAAATCCAGCGGGAGACCAGCAGCGTCTTCAGCTTTACTGCTGGAGCCTCCTCCTTCATCACCATCACCACCATCATCATCATAGTGTCCGGCCAGGAGCCCCAGACCCCCAGACTGCTCCCGCTGACCCCCTGCAGCTCCTGAGACATCACACACAGATCAGTCATCTACACACACACACACACACACACACTCACTCTCTCTCTCACACTCACACACACACACACACACACACTCACTCACTCACTCTCTCTCACACTCACACACACTCTCTCTCTCAAACTCTCACACACACACACACACACACACACACACACACTCAGTCATCTCACACTCAGTCATCTCACACACACACACACCATCTCACACTCAGTCATCTCACACTCAGTCATCTCACACACACACACACACACACACTCACATACACACTCACACACTGTCATCTCACACACACACACTCTCTCTCACACACACACACTCATCAGTCATCTCACACACACACATACACACACACACACACACTCACTCTCTCTCTCACACTCACACACACTCTCTCTCTCAAACTCTCACACACACACACACACACACACACACACACACTCAGTCATCTCACACTCAGTCATCTCACACACACACACACACACACACACACACTCACATACACACACACACTGTCATCTCACACACACACACTCTCTCTCACACACACACACTCATCAGTCATCTCACACACACACATACACACACACACACTCACTCTCTCTCTCACACTCACACACACACACACACACTCACTCACTCACTCTCTCTCACACTCACACACACTCTCTCTCTCAAACTCTCACACACACACACACACACACACACACACACACACACACACACACACTCAGTCATCTCACACTCAGTCATCTCACACACACACACACCATCTCACACTGTCATCTCACACTCAGTCATCTCTCACACACACACACACTCACATACACACTCACACACTGTCATCTCACACACACACACATACACACAGACACACACACACTCTCACACACACTCACAAATATCCTCTGTATTTATTAATAATACATTATCTAATGACCCCTCTGTGATTTCTTTCCATGTCTTTATATTTGATAAAATCTATATAATAAATAATGTATATACTTCTTTGTTTGATCTGAAGGAGTGGATGGCAGATCTACAATGGCCTTCATAATAATATTAATTGTAATATTTATTGAATAATTATTAATCAAAGTTATATTAATGCATGTTAGAGAATAAGTTGAATATGGCTTTATTCTGCCTTTCTACTCTCTAAGAAGCAGCTCTCATTGTGTGTGTGTGTGTGTGTGTGTGAGAGTGTGTGTGTGAGATGATTGATGGGTGAGTGTGTGTGTGTGTGTGTGTGTGTGTGTGTGTGTGATGATTGATGGGTGAGTGTCTGTGTGTGTGTGTGTGTGTCTGAGAGAGAGTGTGTGTGAGAGAGAGAGAGTGTGTGTGTCTGTGTGAGTGTGAGAGTGAGTGTGAGAGTGTCTGTGTGTGTCTGAGAGAGAGTGTGTGTGTGTGTGTGTGTGTGAGAGAGAGAGAGTGTGTGTGTGTCTGTGTGAGTGTGAGAGTGAGTGTGAGAGTGTCTGTGTGTGTGTGTGTGTGTGTAGTATCTGTGTGTACAGCGCAGACAGTCCGGGACAAACGTTCAGATATACGTCTCTGGAGAGATGTATTGCGTCTGACCTCTGATCACTTGTCACTAATACAGTCATCAGAAGATATGCTTCAAGCTTGCGTCCATATGTGGAGATTGTCTAGGTTTATCTAGGTTTAGGAACCAATCAGAATTTGACTGATGCATTGATGTAATCAGAACCTCTGTCAGGGTATAACTGAGGTGATTAAAGCAGAGCGAACTCCACGAGAGTAATGAAGCGGATGAAACTGCAAACTATGCCTTCAGTCCATTTCTTTAATTAATCACAATCTGACTCCTGGTCTTTGTTCATCATACCTGGTCCGTGGGTTTAACTGTTACTCCCCAACACGTCATCTTTGATTTATCATCTAAAGTTACTGATCATAACCGAGATCTTTGTGAGGAGCTCTTTAATACGGATGATCTTTATAATATAGTAAAGAGACGGGTTACCCTTTGAGGTTTGTGGGACTCTATTAAGCATCTTTATATACAGCCCTTATTGAAGGAGTGACCCACTTCTGCTTCAATACACACACTTTTCAGGTGCTGTTTAGTAACAAGGAGACCGCAGCGTTCACGGATGTGTAAACGCGAATCGTTTTGAAAACGTTTCCGTGACTAAATGATGGTTGTGTAAGCCTAATGATTGAGCTGTTTCATGCACGCTAGCGAGTCCCCTCAGACAGCAGTGCATCTGCTCCTCCACACTGACCCGATGCTTCTGTCCAGCACTAACGCAGCGTTACACGCACGGACACGCCTGCGGAAAACGATGACACGGTTAGTCATGTGATGCATATATCAATGTTACGTCTGCAGTTTACTTTAATAATGCTGTTAAACATAACTCTATATACTCTTCATATCACACCCCTGTGATTCTGCTGATGTCACATGGACTGTTTTAATGATGTCTTTGCTGTGTTTCTGGGCCTTGATGGTGTAAGGACCCGTGAGGGTCAGAGAGCTCGAAGGTGAACGAAGCTCTTACGGGTTTGGAACGACGTGACGGGGAGTAATTAATAACATTAATAAAGTAATTGAAGCAGTTACACTAATAATAGGGTCACCTGTTACATTTCCAAAGTAACCTCCCCAACACTGGGGTCAGGGGTCAGAGGTAGGGTTGGGTATCGTGTGGTTTTTTTTCGATACCGGTGCCTGAACCGATACTTGTTATAGTTACACACACATACTGTATATGGAACTAATGAAGCTCCAGGAAATCCCCAATATGAACAAAGGCTATTCCTGTAACTGAGTAAACAGAAGATATAATCGTTTTGAATGATAAAACAAATACATTAAACACTCGACTACGACAATATATAGTTTGTCTGTGTTATTCAAGCCATCTCTGGTATTTTCATAATTAAGTATATTTAAAATCCATTGCTAATCAATGCATTAGTAGCCTATGGGACATATTTTCTGCCTCATTCTGTGACAAGAAGCTATCAGATCACAAAAGGAAGCATTTAACTGCTGTTGTGGACTAAAAAGGTTATAATGTTCTGTTTTGTTGGTTTAAACAGGTTTAAAAACGTGAATACAAGAGAATTTTAGCTTTAGGCATTTTAATTAAAGCTAGGGCTGGGCGGTATATAGAGTTTGTACGATATATTCTTTATAATCGATACGTTATTATGAAGCAGTTAATATTGATATACAGTAGTTTGATACGAGCGCATCTGATAAAATATCTAGTGAGGACACAGACTGACCTGAAAGTGCATAATACAATTTGTTCTGAACATGTGACAAGCTTTATATGAAGGGCTATAAATAAACTGGTAAGATACAGTAGCCTATAGTTTAGTTTAAAGCGGCTCTCCCTCTCAGATTCTCCATCTGTAAATGTTAGAGATCCATGGAAATATTTCCATTTTGCTGTCAGAAGTAGAGGCGGACATGTTTTCGGGAATCCCGCGGGATGGGAAACAAAATCGCTACGAATCGCGTGATTGGGACGGGACCGGGAATAGTAATGATACCCAACTTTACACACAAATATACCGTTTATATAAATAAACTATAAACTGTATATTTTAATTCTGAACTCAGTTGTAGTTGCCCTGTCTCTGTATGCTCTCCTCCGGTTTGCTTTGGTTAAGTCCGTGACGGACAGGTTGTTAACGGCTGGTCTATGTGGTATCCAAACGCTCACCTATCATTGATCGACCTCAAATATGGCTTTTCATCTGAAAGATGTAGTAGCAACTTTACATGATCAACATGATGTTAATCTAGAGAAATGTGCGCTATTGAAGTGTGCTGCAGGACAGGCACCGGTGCGCTCACTTGCTCTTAAAATCTCCGTATAATTTTTGGTCATACAGATAAAAGTAGCCTAATACATCTTTCCAATCTGTAAGGACTGTACGTTTATTTGTGTGCACTCAGAATAACAACGAAACGTTGTGCTTTAAAGCAAACCGGATGCGCTTTAGGTCTCTGTGAACTTGAGCGAGAAACTTCGAAACTCCGTCTTTGAAAACATATCTATAGAGAGTGAAATGTCTACTTTCAAATGAAAATAAAAGAAAAAAACAAATAGAAGACGTGTGTTAGCATGGATGATTTACATGAAATTGAATGTGTGCAACACTGTGCATAAGATGGCTTTCAATATAATAACAAAAAAATACATTTTGGGTTTTTATTCAACTAATAAGGTGGGCACGCTGTGATCTGTACTGTATCTGACAGATTTCGGCCCAAAAACAAACAAAACACAGCACGGAGTGTGAGGGAATGGGAGTCATTCTTCCGGGAGTGGAACGGGACGGGATTCCCTCAGTTTATTCTGTGGGAGTGGGACGGGAGAGCTTTGAGAATCCCGTGTGTGCGAGAGCTTTGTGATTCTCTGCTAAACTTCAGACGTCATTCAGAGCGAGCGCCGTGCGCCAAACAGACGCGCGCAGTAACTCTGACTAAAATATACATTTTGCTGAAATATTTGTAGTTGTAGCCTGTGATGCTTCTTACGTGCGCTTCGGAGAAACAAAGGACAAATATCTGAATCGATCGCTCGTGCATGGCACCGAAATCTGCGTTCTGATTCGGTTCTAGTACCATTGGTACCGGGTCTCGGTACCCAACCCTATACTGCGGTCAAGCCAGCCGCGCTTTGAAATGCACGGTCAAGCCAGCCGCACTTTTTTTTAATACGCGCGTCTAATCGTGCACTTACGGTACGGGTGCTGAGAGCGGTCTAAATGGATGTAAAGAGGCTGTCATAACGGCGTTTCCTTTACACTTTTGCTTTTTTAACTTTTATTTTTGATTTTAATGTTTGTAAATACATTGTTTTTGTACATAAACTTTTGCATTGTACACTAATTATCATATTAATGTTAATAAATGTTAATATTATTGTTTTTTATTCATTGTTATTTCTTAATTGTAATGTTTGTGTGCGTGTGTGTGTGTGTGTGTGTGTGTGTACATATATATATATATATATATATATATATATATATATATATATATATGTTATGTATATATATATATATATATATATATATATATATATATATATATATATATATATATATATATATATGTTATGTATGTATATATATTATCATTTTCATTTTCCAACACTCATAAAAAGTGTCCCTTTATAGGTTAGCTCATTATTCTAATTTATATTTATTCAGAGTGACCCTGACTATTACTGTATTAATTGTCAAGTCATTTTACTGTATAGTTTTTGAGAAAATAAAAGCAAAATCACCACAAACAACAAAATGCGTCATAGCACTTGCACTGTCCCATTTTCCAACACTCATAAAAAGTGTTCCTTTATAGGTTAGCTCATTCTGTCAATTGATATATATTCAGAGTGACACTGACTATTACTGTATTAATTGTCAAGTCATTTTACTGTATAGTTTTGGAGAAAATTAAAAGCAAAATCACCCCAAACAACAAAATGCGTCCTAGCACTTGCACTGTGTCCCATTTTCCAACACTAATAAAAAGTGTTCCTTTATAGGTTAGCTCATTCTGTCAATTGATATATATTCAGAGTGACACTGACTATTACTGTATTAATTGTCAAGTCATTTTACTGTATAGTTTTGGAGAAAATTAAAAGCAAAATCACCCCAAACAACAAAATGCGTCCTAGCACTTGCACTGTGTCCCATTTTCAAACACTCATAAAACGTGTTCCTTTATAGGTTAGCTCATTCTTCTAATTTATATTTATTCAGAGTGACCATGACTATTACTGTATTAATTGTCAAGTCATTTTACTGTATAGTTTTGGAGAAAATTAAAAGCAAAATCACCCCAAACAACAAAATGCGTCATAGCACTCGCACTGTGTCCCATTTTCCAACACTAATAAAAAGTGTTCCTTTATAGGTTAGCTCATTCTTCTAATTTATATGTATTCAGAGTGACCCTGACTATTACTGTATTAATTGTCAAGTCATTTTACTGTATAGTTTTGGAGAAAATTAAAAGCAAAATCACCCCAAACAACAAAATGCGTCCTAGCACTCGCACTGTGTCCCATTTTCCAACACTAATAAAAAGTGTTCCTTTATAGGTTAGCTCATTCTGTCAATTGATATATATTCAGAGTGACCCTGACTATTACTGTATTAATTGTCAAGTCATTTTACTGTATAGTTTTGGAGAAAATTAAAAGCAAAATCACCCCAAACAACAAAATGCGTCCTAGCACTTGCACTGTGTCCCATTTTCAAACACTCATAAAACGTGTTCCTTTATAGGTTAGCTCATTCTTCTAATTTATATTTATTCAGAGTGACCTTGACTATTACTGTATTAATTGTCAAGTCATTTTACTGTATAGTTTTGGAGAAAATTAAAAGCAAAATCACCCCAAACAACAAAATGCGTCATAGCACTCGCACTGTGTCCCATTTTCAAACACTCATAAAACGTGTTCCTTTATAGGTTACCTCATTCTTTCAATTGATATATATTCAGAGTGACCATGACTATTACTGTATTAATTGTCAAGTCATTTTACTGTATAGTATTGGAGAAAACTAAAAGCAAAATCACCCCAAACAACAAAATGCGTCATAGCACTTACACTGTGTCCCATTTTCAAACACTCATAAAACGTGTTCCTTTATAGGTTAGCTCATTCTGTCAATTGATATATATTCAGAGTGACCCTGACTATTATTGTATTAGTTATCAAGTCATTGTACTGTATAGTTTTGGAGAAAACTAAAAGCAAAATCACCCCAAACAACAAAATGCGTCATAGCACTTGCACTGTGTCCCATTTTCCAACACTCATAAAAAGTGTTCCTTTATAGGTTAGCTCATTCTTCCCATTTATATTTATTCAGAGTGACCCTGACTATTACTGTATTAATTGTCAAGTCATTTTACTGTATAGTTTTGGAGAAAATTTAAAAGCAAAATCACCCCAAACAACAAAATGCGTCCTAGCACTTGCACTGTGTCCCATTTTCAAACACTCATAAAACGTGTTCCTTTATAGGTTAGCTCATTCTTCTAATTTATATTTATTCAGAGTGACCCTGACTATTACTGTATTAATTGTCAAGTCATTTTACTGTATAGTTTTGGAGAAAATTAAAAGCAAAATCACCCCAAACAACAAAATGCGTCATAGCACTCGCACTGTGTCCCATTTTCCAACACTAATAAAAAGTGTTCCTTTATAGGTTAGCTCATTCTGTCAATTGATATATATTCAGAGTGACACTGACTATTACTGTATTAATTGACAAGTCATTTTACTGTATAGTTTTGGAGAAAATTAAAAGCAAAATCACCCCAAACAACAAAATGCGTCATAGCACTCGCACTGTGTCCCATTTTCCAACACTAATAAAAAGTGTTCCTTTATAGGTTAGCTCATTCTTCCCATTTATATTTATTCAGAGTGACCCTGACTATTACTGTATTAATTGTCAAGTCATTTTACTGTATAGTTTTGGAGAAAATTTAAAAGCAAAATCACCCCAAACAACAAAATGCGTCCTAGCACTTGCACTGTGTCCCATTTTCAAACACTCATAAAACGTGTTCCTTTATAGGTTAGCTCATTCTTCTAATTTATATGTATTCAGAGTGACCCTGACTATTACTGTATTAATTGTCAAGTCATTTTACTGTATAGTTTTGGAGAAAATTAAAAGCAAAATCACCCCAAACAACAAAATGCGTCATAGCACTTACACTGTGTACCATTTTCCAACACTCATAAAAAGTGTTCCTTTATAGGTTAGCTCATTCTGTCAATTGATATATATTCAGAGTGACACTGACTATTACTGTATTAATTGACAAGTCATTTTACTGTATAGTTTTGGAGAAAATTAAAAGCAAAATCACCCCAAACAACAAAATGCGTCATAGCACTTGCACTGTGTACCATTTTCCAACACTCATAAAAAGTGTTCCTTTATAGGTTAGCTCATTCTGTCAATTGATATATATTCAGAGTGACACTGACTATTACTGTATTAATTGACAAGTCATTTTACTGTATAGTTTTGGAGAAAGTTAAAAGCAAAATCACCCCAAACAACAAAATGCGTCATAGCACTTGCACTGTGTCCCATTTTCCAACACTCATAAAAAGTGTTCCTTTATAGGTTAGCTCATTCTGTCAATTGATATATATTCAGAGTGACCCTGACTATTACTGTATTAATTGTCAAGTCATTTTACTGTATAGTTTTGGAGAAAATTAAAAGCAAAATCACCCCAAACAACAAAATGCGTCCTAGCACTTGCACTGTGTCCCATTTTCAAACACTCATAAAACGTGTTCCTTTATAGGTTAGCTCATTCTTCAAATTTATATTTATTCAGAGTGACCCTGACTATTACTGTATTAATTGTCAAGTCATTTTACTGTATAGTTTTGGAGAAAATTAAAAGCAAAATCACCCCAAACAACAAAATGCGTCATAGCACTCGCACTGTGTCCCATTTTCCAACACTAATAAAAAGTGTTCCTTTATAGGTTAGCTCATTCTTCTAATTTATATTTATTCAGAGTGACCATGACTATTACTGTATTAATTGTCAAGTCATTTTACTTTATAGTTTTGGAGAAAATTAAAAGCAAAATCACCCCAAACAACAAAATGCGTCATAGCACTTGCACTGTGTCCCATTTTCCAACACTCATAAAAAGTGTTCCTTTATAGGTTAGCTCATTCTGTCAATTGATATATATTCAGAGTGACACTGACTATTACTGTATTAATTGTCAAGTCATTTTACTGTATTGTTTTGGAGAAAATTAAAAGCAAAATCACCCCAAACAACAAAATGCGTCCTAGCACTTGCACTGTGTCCCATTTTCAAACACTCATAAAACGTGTTCCTTTATAGGTTAGCTCATTCTTCAAATTTATATTTATTCAGAGTGACCCTGACTATTACTGTATTAATTGTCAAGTCATTTTACTGTATAGTTTTGGAGAAAATTAAAAGCAAAATCACCCCAAACAACAAAATGCGTCATAGCACTCGCACTGTGTCCCATTTTCCAACACTAATAAAAAGTGTTCCTTTATAGGTTAGCTCATTCTTCTAATTTATATTTATTCAGAGTGACCCTGACTATTACTGTATTAATTGTCAAGTCATTTTACTGTATAGTTTTGGAGATAATTAAAAGCAAATTCACACCAAACATCAAAATCCATTGTTGCACGCATCATCTCTGCATATACCAACACTCATAAAATAGTATTTGAGTTATGGCAAATTCACCCCTAACATCAAAGTCCATTCTTGCACTTACACCATTCCTCATTTTCAAGCACTCAGAAATTTTTTTCCTTTATAGGTTTGTTCTTTCTGTCAATTGATATTTATTCATAATGGTGTTCATCAGGGTGACTCTTTTCATTTTCAAGGCATTTTACTGTATAGCTTTGATGAAAATGTAAGACGTGATATGCCTGCAAAGCTGTTTTTTTTATTTTTTACTATTGTTTATCTTAATCTTCAGGCTATTGAAAAAAAACGTACTCGGTTACTATCGTAACCTCGGTTCCCTGAGATACGGAACGAGTACTGCGTCTTGATAAAGACGCATATGGGAAAAAGCCTTTTTTCTCCTGAACTGAAGTCTATTTCAATCACTCAGTGAAACTGCACGACTATTGGTTCGTGCAGTGGTAAAAAACGAACCAATGGGTCGGCAGCGGAGCTGCACGAACCTATGGCGACGATTCCCGCCAGATCCCGCCAGATCCCGCCAAAATGGGCGGGGAATCTGGCTATATAAGCGGTCGTTTCACCATAGGATCTTCAGGTTACTTCGACTGAAGCGACGACTGAGTCTTGCAGCTACCTGGCACGGCAAAGTACGCAGTTCTCGTTCCGTATCTCAGGGAATCGAGGTTACGACAGTAACCGAGTACGTTCCCTGTCGATACTCCACTCGTACTGCGTCTTGATAAAGACGCATATGGGAACTGAATTTAATCACGCCGTGCTAAGGTAGATGAACAACTGTATATACCTCCATAAACATAAATGCCCATAGGGAAGTAAGTAGTATACTTCAGGCTAAAGCGAGCTAAACTCATAGAGGTCATGCTCGGCCTGGATGATCGTTCCATATGACTCCTGTATACTCCGTTAACCGGAGTATGCAGGGTGCCAATCAGAGAGCCTGAGCGCATTGCGGTCAAGAAATCTCTGACAGGATTGTTCCCACAGCGTATGTATACAAGCTCATCTAAGCAGAGAGGACTCTGGCCTGTAAGGCCGGTATGTCCAGGTTATAAGACCTAGCAAATGTGGACGGAGTGGCCCAGCCAGCCGCCGCACAAATCTCTGTAATGGACACATCGCTAGACCACGCCCATGACGAGGCGATGCCTCTAGTCGAATGGGCTCGTACTCCAATGGGGCATTGCAGGCCCAAAGAAGAGTATGCCAGCATGACAGCATCCACTATCCACTTAGAGAGTCTCTGCTTCGTGACCGGATGCCCTTTGGCGCGGTTACCGAAGCCAACAAAGAGCTGTTCCGTACGCCTAAAGGGGGCGGAACGCTCAAAGTAGATTCTCAGAGCTCTGACAGGGCATAACAAGGATAACTCCCGGTCCTCCTCAGACGGAGGAAGCGCGGAGAGCGTGATGACCTGAGCTCTGAACGGGGTTGAAAGTACCTTAGGTACGTAACCATGCCTTGGTTTCAGGACGACCTTGGAGTCGTTAGGCCCGAATTCCAGGCAGGCAGGGCTAATAGAGAGCGCCTGCAGGTCTCCAACTCGCTTAACCTACGCTAGTGCTAGTAGCAGAGCAGTTTTCAGCGAAAGTGTCCGGAGGTTCGTAGACTGTAGCGGCTCAAAGGGAGGGCCTTTCAAGGCCCTCAGTACAGTGAGCAGATCACATGTAGGGACAGTAAGGGGCCGAGGTGGATTCAACCTCCTGGCTCCCTTCAGAAAACGGACAACTGAGTTGTCTCTGCCTACCGACTGGCCCGCTATAGGGGCATGAAAGGCCGCTATAGCTGCTACGAACACCTTGAGTGTAGAGTGAGAACGTCCTTTATCTAGCAGTTCCTGCAGAAAGGACAGAACCACCGCTAACTCAGAGGTAGAGGGGTTTTCACCACGGTTGAGGCACCAAGTGGAGAAAACAGACCACTTAAGGGCGTAGAGGCGTCTCGTAGACGGGGCTCTAGCCTCAGAAATGGTGTTTAACTCTCGCTCTGGGAGGCCAGTAGGCTCCCGTTGAGCGGCCAAATGTAGAGAGCCCACAGCTCGGGTCGAGGGTGCCATATTGTTCCGTTCGCCTGAGAGAGGAGATCCCGTCTCAGGGGCACGGGCCAGGGGGCTGCTGTCAGTAGCTGAGTCAGCTCTTACAACCAAGGTTGGTTCCTCCACAAAGGGGCCACCAATAGCACCTTGTGACCCTGTTCCCTGACACGCCTGACGACCTGTGGAAGCAGGGCGATTGGGGGAATGCATGAAGGAGGAGGTTGGGCCAGTCGTGGGCCAACGCGTCCCTGTCCTTTGAATAATAAATTGGGCAGTGAGAGTTGTCTTTGGAGGCGAAAAGGTCTACTTCTGCATTGCCAAAGATCTTCCAGATCTTCTGAACCACCTGCGGATGGATCATCCACTCCTCTGAGGGGACATTGCTCCGAGATAACATATCCGCTCCTTGGTTCAGTCTGCCCGGCAGGTGTGCTGCCCTCAGCGAGCGCAGGTTGAGCTGAGCCCATTCCAGAAGGCGATCTGCCAGAATAAAGAGGCGCTTCGAGGAGACACCTCCCTGGTGATTTATATAGGACACCACGGACATGTTGTCTGAGCGAATCAGCACATGGCGTCCTATTAGGTCCGGCAGGAAAAACTGGCAGGCTCGACAAACTGCTAACATTTCCAAGCAGTTGATGTGGAAGCCCTTCTCCGCCTTCGAAGGTCAGTTTGCCTTCGCACAGCGCCCCCCAACCTGTGTTGGAGGCGTCTGTCGTGACAACTTTCCTGGTGTGGAACAACCCCATGGCCACGCCCTTCTCCATCCACCGTGGGTTCTTCCAGGGGGTCAGGGCTGTTACACAGGCCTGATTCACCCTGATATGCAGGGGTCCATGACGCCATGCGTTGTGTGGAACCCGTGGTTTCAACCAGCGTTGAAGGGGGCGCATGCGGAGCAGGCCCAGCTGTAACACTGGCGATGCTGCGGCCATGAGGCCCAGCATTCTCTGAAACACTTTGAGTGGGCGAGCGGTGTCGCTCTTGAAGGTGGCCGCGAGTTTCTGAATGGCCAGAGCGCGTTCTGGCGCTATCACCGCTCTCATGCGAGCTGAGTCCAGAACTGTACCCAGGAATGATACTCGTTGGCTGGGAGACAGTGCGCTTTTGGCGAAATTGACCCTGAGCCCCAGGCGCTCTAAGTGGCTGAGGATGAGGGTTCTGTGTGAAAGTAGTTCCACCTCTGACTGGGCCAGAATGAGCCAGTCGTCGAGGTAGTTGAGAATGCGGATTCCCATCTGTCTCAGAGGGGAAAGAGCCGCGTCCATGCACTTCGTAAAAGTACGGGGGGCCAGAGACAGCCCAAAGGGTAGGACCGTGTACTGGTAAGCCACTCCCTCGAAGGCGAATCTCAAGAATCGTCTGTGATGGGGGGCCATCTGGATGTGAAAGTATGCATCTTTCAGGTCCAGAGAACAGAACCAGTCCCCTGTGCAAATCTGCGAGAGGATCTGCTTCAGCGTGATCATCCTGAACGGCCGTCTCATGAGGGCGTGATTCAGGCATCTGAGATCGAGGATGGGCCGGAGGCCGCCATCCTTTTTGGGGATGAGGAAGTAATGGCTGTAAAAGCCTGACTCGCTCAAAGCTGGAGGAACCATTTCTATGTCTCCTTTTTCCAGCAACGTCATCACCTCTGAGCATAGAACGCGAGCATTCTCGCCGTGCACCGAGGTGGAGACCACGCCGCTGAAACGCGGGGGTCTTCGAGCGAATTGGAGTGAATAACCTCGTTTTATTATCCCCATAACCCACTCTGACACTCCGGGGATGGCCTGCCAGGCCTCGGCCCGCGTGGCAAGGGGTTGGATAAACTCGAGTGGCCGGCTGCACGGAGGCAGGGCACTCGTGAGGGACGGAAGAGGAAAACTGCTCTTTTTTTGAGAATGTTTGTGTTTTATTTTTTCCACTATCACAGCGGACGGTTGCATGGGCGCTTGTACGGACCCTGTAGCAACAAACACAATTTCCTCTGCACCCGGAAGAAAACGGGGTGCAAAGAGGTTTCTCATGAGGTCCGGCCATGGCGGGACTCGACCCTCTCCTCTTCCTGTCCTGCAGATCAGGAGGACGCCGGAGGCGCAGGGTCCAATGCTATCTTGGGTCGGGGGCCCTGGCGCTTCGGAGGGGGGTGGCATCTGGCTGAGCGTGAACGCCCTCACGGCTGCTGAGTCCTAGCAGGCTGAGGGGCGGAAACGGCAGGTGCAAGTTTCGCGGGCTGCTGAGTCAGCGCAGTCCTGGGGCGACTCTGAGCAGCTGCTGGGCTGGAGCGCTTGGGCAGGAAGTGTCACATAGCCTGTGATGCCTTCTGTGCCTCTGTGAAGCGCTCAGCGAATCCTTCCACCGCAGGTCCAAAGAGGCCGCTGGGGGAAATTGGAGCATCAAGGAAGGAGACCCTGTCCGCGTCCTTAATCTCCGTCAGCGTGAGCCACAGGTGGCGCTCGATCACTACCAGGCTGGCCATAGACCTTCTTATGGCCTGGGCGGTAGTCTTGGTGGCTCGCAAAGCCAGGTCCGTTGCACTTCTCAGTTCCCCGAGAGTCGCAGGATCGGGCTCAGACTCATCTATGGCAGAGAGGAGCTTGGTCTGATAGACCTGGAGAACCGCCATAGAGTGGAGCGCCGAAGCCGCCTGTCCAGCTGAAGCGTAGGAGCGTCCAGCGAGCGCTGAAGTGGTTCTGCATGGCTTGGACGGGTGATTGGCTTTCGCCTTCCAGCCGATGGCAGTGGGTGGGCAGAGATGTGCAGCCACTGACTCATCCAGTTGAGGCATCCTCTCATATCCCTTTTCTTCAGCGCCGTCAATTGTAGTGAGGGCGGATGAAGTGGAAGTACGGAGGCGGGCAGAGTAAGGGGAGCGCCAAGATCTTGTGAGCTCGTCGTGAACTTCAGGGAAGAACGGCGATGGTCGTTGCTGAGGGGCCTGACGGCGCCCTGGCAGAAACCACTTATCCAGACGGCTGCGAGAGGGCTCCTCTGGTGGAGACCACTCCAAACCCAGCTCTTCAACCGCTTTTGAGAGGACACGGAAAAGTTCGGCATCCATCCCGGCTTTGGCGGCGCTGGGCGCGGGCAAACCTGAGGGGGCGGGGTCAGTCACTGAGCCCGACAGCTCCTCAGCATCTGAAGCTACCAGTGACATGCTGTCATCGGCCAGCTCATCGTCACTTCCCCCGAACGAGACCAGATCGCTCACGCTTGCAAAAGGGGCGCTGGTCAGGTTGGGAAAAAAGGATGAGAGACACCTCTCTGTGTGGCGAAAGCGAGGCACGCGGGATCTGAGCCGGCGTGAGCTCGCTCTCAACCGGGCGCTGAGAACCTCTGCCCCGCTGTTTTTTCCTCACAGGTCCCTGGGAGGAAGAAAACGGGAGGGCGCGAGGGGCGGGGTCGCTCTCTGAAAAGAAAGCGATCCGCGAGCGCAGAGAGGCGAGACTGATGCTCTCGCAGTGAGAACAATCAGAGCCAGCGAGTGCGGCATCTGCATGGGATTTCCCCAAGCAGGAAACACACTCGCTGTGACCGTCATCGGCGTGCAGGGGGGACCTGCACGAACCGCAGTAACGGCGCGGCATTATAACACCGATTTGCTCTTTTAGAGACTTACGTGATAATCGCCGGATGGCAGCAGCGAACGGGACCGGAACTGCTGCGATGCTGGGGCGCGTAGAAAGGCGGATCAGCCGAGCAGATCGAGGTCGCTGGGTCCAGCTGCGAGGCGTGTCAACGGCGAGTAGGCTTCTGGGTCAGTGTAGACGAAGTCGTCGTCGCTGAAGGAGAAGAAATCTGAGGATCCTATGGCGAAACGACCGCTTATATAGCCAGATTCCCCGCCCATTTTGGCGGGATCTGGCGGGATCTGGCGGGAATCGTCGCCATAGGATCGTGCAGCTCCGCTGCCGACCCATTGGTTCGTTTTTTACCACTGCACGAACCAATAGTCGTGCAGTTTCACTGCGTGATTGAAATAGACTTCAGTTTTTTCAATAGCCTGAAGATTAAGATAAACAATAGTAAAAAAAAAAAAAAACAGCTTTGCAGGCATATCACGTCTTACATTTTCATCAAAGCTATAGACAGTCAGGGTCATTATGAATAAATATCAATTGACAGAAAGAACAAACCTATAAAGGAAAAAAATTTCTGAGTGCTTGAAAATGAGGAATGGTGTAAGTGCAAGAATGGACTTTGATGTTAGGGGTGAATTTGCCATAACTCAAATACTATTTTATGAGTGTTGGTATATGCAGAGATGATACGTGCAACAATGGATTTTGATGTTTGGTGTGAATTTGCTTTTAATTTTCTCCAAAACTATACAGTAAAATGACTTGACAATTAATACAGTAATAGTCAGGGTCACTCTGAATAAATATAAATATGAAGAATGAGCTAACCTATAAAGGAACACGTTTTATGAGTGTTTGAAAATGGGAAACAGTGCAAGTGCTAGGACGCATTTTGTTGTTTGGGGTGATTTTGCTTTTAATTTTCTCCAAAACTATACAGTAAAATGACTTGACAATTAACACAGTAATAGTCAGGGTCACTCTGAATAAATATAAATTAGAAGAATGAGCTAACCTATAAAGGAACACGTTTTATGAGTGATTGAAAATGGGACACAGTGCAAGTGCTAGGACGCATTTTGTTGTTTGGGGTGATTTTGCTTTTAATTTTCTCCAAAACTATACAGTAAAATGACTTGACAATTAATACAGTAATAGTCAGGGTCACTCTGAATATATATCAATTGAAAGAATGAGGTAACCTATAAAGGAACACGTTTTATGAGTGTTTGAAAATGGGACACAGTGCAAGTGCTAGGACGCATTTTGTTGTTTGGGGTGATTTTGCTTTTAATATTCTCCAAAACTATACAGTAAAATGACTTGACAATTAATACAGTAATAGTCATGGTCACTCTGAATAAATATAAATTAGAAGAATGAGCTAACCTATAAAGGAACACGATTTATGAGTGTTTGAAAATGGGACACAGTGCAAGTGCTAGGACGCATTTTGTTGTTTGGGGTGATTTTGCTTTTAATATTCTCCAAAACTATACAGTAAAATGACTTGACAATTAATACAGTAATAGTCATGGTCACTCTGAATAAATATAAATTAGAAGAATGAGCTAACCTATAAAGGAACACGATTTATGAGTGTTTGAAAATGGGACACAGTGCAAGTGCTAGGACGCATTTTGTTGTTTGGGGTGATTTTGCTTTTAATTTTCTCCAAAACTATACAGTAAAATGACTTGACAATTAATACAGTAATAGTCAGGGTCACTCTGAATAAATATAAATTTGAAGAATGAG
This sequence comes from Aspiorhynchus laticeps, assembly GCA_023376895.1. NCBI lineage: Eukaryota > Metazoa > Chordata > Actinopteri > Cypriniformes > Cyprinidae > Aspiorhynchus > Aspiorhynchus laticeps. The sequence goes on from CM041800.1 coordinate 2,220,977, forward strand.
CTAACCTATAAAGGAACACGTTTTATGAGTGTTTGAAAATGGGACACAGTGCAAGTGCTAGGACGCATTTTGTTGTTTGGGGTGATTTTGCTTTTAATTTTCTCCAAAATTATACAGTAAAATGACTTGACAATTAATACAGTAATAGTCAGGGTCACTCTGAATATATATCAATTGACAGAATGAGCTAACCTATAAAGGAACACTTTTTATGAGTGTTGGAAAATGGGACACAGTGCAAGTGCTATGACGCATTTTGTTGTTTGGGGTGATTTTGCTTTTAGTTTTCTCCAAAACTATACAGTAAAATGACTTGATAACTAATACAATAATAGTCAGGGTCACTCTGAATAAATATAAATTAGAAGAATGAGCTAACCTATAAAGGAACACGTTTTATGAGTGTTTGAAAATGGGACACAGTGCAAGTGCTAGGACGCATTTTGTTGTTTGGGGTGATTTTGCTTTTAAATTTTCTCCAAAACTATACAGTAAAATGACATGACAATTAATACAGTAATAGTCAGGGTCACTCTGAATAAATATAAATGGGAAGAATGAGCTAACCTATAAAGGAACACTTTTTATGAGTGTTGGAAAATGGGACACAGTGCAAGTGCTATGACGCATTTTGTTGTTTGGGGTGATTTTGCTTTTAGTTTTCTCCAAAACTATACAGTAAAATGACTTGATAACTAATACAATAATAGTCAGGGTCACTCTGAATATATATCAATTGACAGAATGAGCTAACCTATAAAGGAACACGTTTTATGAGTGTTTGAAAATGGGACACAGTGCAAGTGCTATGACGCATTTTGTTGTTTGGGGTGATTTTGCTTTTAGTTTTCTCCAATACTATACAGTAAAATGACTTGACAATTAATACAGTAATAGTCATGGTCACTCTGAATATATATCAATTGAAAGAATGAGGTAACCTATAAAGGAACACGTTTTATGAGTGTTTGAAAATGGGACACAGTGCAAGTGCTAGGACGCATTTTGTTGTTTGGGGTGATTTTGCTTTTAATATTCTCCAAAACTATACAGTAAAATGACTTGACAATTAATACAGTAATAGTCATGGTCACTCTGAATAAATATAAATTAGAAGAATGAGCTAACCTATAAAGGAACACGATTTATGAGTGTTTGAAAATGGGACACAGTGCAAGTGCTAGGACGCATTTTGTTGTTTGGGGTGATTTTGCTTTTAATTTTCTCCAAAACTATACAGTAAAATGACTTGACAATTAATACAGTAATAGTCAGGGTCACTCTGAATAAATATAAATTTGAAGAATGAGCTAACCTATAAAGGAACACGTTTTATGAGTGTTTGAAAATGGGACACAGTGCAAGTGCTAGGACGCATTTTGTTGTTTGGGGTGATTTTGCTTTTAATTTTCTCCAAAACTATACAGTAAAATGACTTGACAATTAATACAGTAATAGTCAGGGTCACTCTGAATATATATCAATTGACAGAATGAGCTAACCTATAAAGGAACACTTTTTATGAGTGTTGGAAAATGGGACACAGTGCAAGTGCTATGACGCATTTTGTTGTTTGGGGTGATTTTGCTTTTAGTTTTCTCCAAAACTATACAGTAAAATGACTTGATAACTAATACAATAATAGTCAGGGTCACTCTGAATAAATATAAATTAGAAGAATGAGCTAACCTATAAAGGAACACGTTTTATGAGTGTTTGAAAATGGGACACAGTGCAAGTGCTAGGACGCATTTTGTTGTTTGGGGTGATTTTGCTTTTAAATTTTCTCCAAAACTATACAGTAAAATGACATGACAATTAATACAGTAATAGTCAGGGTCACTCTGAATAAATATAAATGGGAAGAATGAGCTAACCTATAAAGGAACACTTTTTATGAGTGTTGGAAAATGGGACACAGTGCAAGTGCTATGACGCATTTTGTTGTTTGGGGTGATTTTGCTTTTAGTTTTCTCCAAAACTATACAGTAAAATGACTTGATAACTAATACAATAATAGTCAGGGTCACTCTGAATATATATCAATTGACAGAATGAGCTAACCTATAAAGGAACACGTTTTATGAGTGTTTGAAAATGGGACACAGTGCAAGTGCTATGACGCATTTTGTTGTTTGGGGTGATTTTGCTTTTAGTTTTCTCCAATACTATACAGTAAAATGACTTGACAATTAATACAGTAATAGTCATGGTCACTCTGAATAAATATAAATTAGAAGAATGAGCTAACCTATAAAGGAACACGTTTTATGAGTGTTTGAAAATGGGACACAGTGCAAGTGCTAGGACGCATTTTGTTGTTTGGGGTGATTTTGCTTTTAATTTTCTCCAAAACTATACAGTAAAATGACTTGACAATTAATACAGTAATAGTCAGGGTCACTCTGAATACATATAAATTAGAAGAATGAGCTAACCTATAAAGGAACACGTTTTATGAGTGTTTGAAAATGGGACACAGTGCAAGTGCTAGGACGCATTTTGTTGTTTGGGGTGATTTTGCTTTTAAATTTTCTCTAAAAATATACAGTAAAATGACTTGACAATTAATACAGTAATAGTCAGGGTCACTCTGAATAAATATAAATGGGAAGAATGAGCTAACCTATAAAGGAACACTTTTTATGAGTGTTGGAAAATGGGACACAGTGCAAGTGCTATGACACATTTTGTTGTTTGGGGTGATTTTGCTTTTAGTTTTCTCCAAAACTATACAGTAAAATGACTTGATAACTAATACAATAATAGTCAGGGTCACTCTGAATATATATCAATTGACAGAATGAGCTAACCTATAAAGGAACACGTTTTATGAGTGTTTGAAAATGGGACACAGTGCAAGTGCTATGACGCATTTTGTTGTTTGGGGTGAATTTGCTTTTAATTTTCTCCAAAACTATACAGTAAAATGACTTGACAATTAATACAGTAATAGTCAGGGTCACTCTGAATAAATATAAATTTGAAGAATGAGCTAACCTATAAAGGAACACGTTTTATGAGTGTTTGAAAATGGGACACAGTGCAAGTGCTAGGATGCATTTTGTTGTTTGGGGTGATTTTGCTTTTAATTTTCTCCAAAACTATACAGTAAAATGACTTGACAATTAATACAGTAATAGTCAGGGTCACTCTGAATATATATCAATTGACAGAATGAGCTAACCTATAAAGGAACACTTTTTATTAGTGTTGGAAAATGGGACACAGTGCGAGTGCTATGACGCATTTTGTTGTTTGGGGTGATTTTGCTTTTAATATTCTCCAAAACTATACAGTAAAATGACTTGACAATTAATACAGTAATAGTCATGGTCACTCTGAATAAATATAAATTAGAAGAATGAGCTAACCTATAAAGGAACACGTTTTATGAGTGTTTGAAAATGGGACACAGTGCAAGTGCTAGGACGCATTTTGTTGTTTGGGGTGATTTTGCTTTTAATTTTCTCCAAAACTATACAGTAAAATGACTTGACAATTAATACAGTAATAGTCAGGGTCACTCTGAATATATATCAATTGAAAGAATGAGCTAACCTATAAAGGAACACGTTTTATGAGTGTTTGAATATGGGACACAGTGCAAGTGCTAGGACGCATTTTGTTGTTTGGGGTGATTTTGCTTTTAATTTTCTCCAAAACTATACAGTAAAATGACTTGACAATTAATACAGTAATAGTCATGGTCACTCTGAATAAATATAAATTAGAAGAATGAGCTAACCTATAAAGGAACACGTTTTATGAGTGTTTGAAAATGGGACACAGTGCAAGTGCTAGGACGCATTTTGTTGTTTGGGGTGATTTTGCTTTTAATTTTCTCCAAAACTATACAGTAAAATGACTTGACAATTAATACAGTAATAGTCAGGGTCACTCTGAATACATATAAATTAGAAGAATGAGCTAACCTATAAAGGAACACGTTTTATGAGTGTTTGAAAATGGGACACAGTGCAAGTGCTAGGACGCATTTTGTTGTTTGGGGTGATTTTGCTTTTAAATTTTCTCTAAAAATATACAGTAAAATGACTTGACAATTAATACAGTAATAGTCAGGGTCACTCTGAATAAATATAAATGGGAAGAATGAGCTAACCTATAAAGGAACACTTTTTATGAGTGTTGGAAAATGGGACACAGTGCAAGTGCTATGACACATTTTGTTGTTTGGGGTGATTTTGCTTTTAGTTTTCTCCAAAACTATACAGTAAAATGACTTGATAACTAATACAATAATAGTCAGGGTCACTCTGAATATATATCAATTGACAGAATGAGCTAACCTATAAAGGAACACGTTTTATGAGTGTTTGAAAATGGGACACAGTGCAAGTGCTATGACGCATTTTGTTGTTTGGGGTGAATTTGCTTTTAATTTTCTCCAAAACTATACAGTAAAATGACTTGACAATTAATACAGTAATAGTCAGGGTCACTCTGAATAAATATAAATTTGAAGAATGAGCTAACCTATAAAGGAACACGTTTTATGAGTGTTTGAAAATGGGACACAGTGCAAGTGCTAGGATGCATTTTGTTGTTTGGGGTGATTTTGCTTTTAATTTTCTCCAAAACTATACAGTAAAATGACTTGACAATTAATACAGTAATAGTCATGGTCACTCTGAATAAATATAAATTAGAAGAATGAGCTAACCTATAAAGGAACACGTTTTATGAGTGTTTGAAAATGGGACACAGTGCAAGTGCTAGGACGCATTTTGTTGTTTGGGGTGATTTTGCTTTTAATTTTCTCCAAAACTATACAGTAAAATGACTTGACAATTAATACAGTAATAGTCAGGGTCACTCTGAATATATATCAATTGAAAGAATGAGCTAACCTATAAAGGAACACGTTTTATGAGTGTTTGAATATGGGACACAGTGCAAGTGCTAGGACGCATTTTGTTGTTTGGGGTGATTTTGCTTTTAATTTTCTCCAAAACTATACAGTAAAATGACTTGACAATTAATACAGTAATAGTCAGGGTCACTCTGAATAAATATAAATTAGAAGAATGAGCTAACCTATAAAGGAACACGTTTTATGAGTGTTTGAAAATGGGACACAGTGCAAGTGCTAGGACGCATTTTGTTGTTTGGGGTGATTTTGCTTTTAATTTTCTCCAAAACTATACAGTAAAATGACTTGACAATTAATACAGTAATAGTCAGGGTCACTCTGAATATATATCAATTGACAGAATGAGCTAACCTATAAAGGAACACTTTTTATGAGTGTTGGAAAATGGGACACAGTGCAAGTGCTATGACGCATTTTGTTGTTTGGGGTGATTTTGCTTTTAGTTTTCTCCAAAACTATACAGTAAAATGACTTGATAACTAATACAATAATAGTCAGGGTCACTCTGAATAAATATAAATTAGAAGAATGAGCTAACCTATAAAGGAACACGTTTTATGAGTGTTTGAAAATGGGACACAGTGCAAGTGCTAGGACGCATTTTGTTGTTTGGGGTGATTTTGCTTTTAATTTTCTCCAAAACTATACAGTAAAATGACTTGACAATTAATACAGTAATAGTCAGGGTCACTCTGAATACATATAAATTAGAAGAATGAGCTAACCTATAAAGGAACACTTTTTATTAGTGTTGGAAAATGGGACACAGTGCGAGTGCTATGACGCATTTTGTTGTTTGGG
>CM041800.1:2229171-2236141 GCA_023376895.1 Aspiorhynchus laticeps
CGCTCGTGCTGTCTCCGCTCTTCAGCTCGCGCACTTTATCTCGGTGTTGTCTTCCCAGCACGTGTGTGTGCCACAGCAGCGCGCTCTTCAGCGTCGCGTTACACAGCGCGCAGCTCAGCTGGCCCTCGCTGCTGTATTTAGCGTGCGGAGACTCGACGCGCTTCTGACGCGCGCTGGACTGCTTCTTCTCCTTCATCAAGCGCCGCAGATCCTCTTGATTCACCAGCTTCTTCTTCCTCTTCTGTAGCGACGCCATCTTCGAGGCTCGTCGCGGGGCAGTGACGTCACACCCGGCGCGCCGAGCGTATTTATTTATTTTTTATTAACAATATCAGAAAGTAAATGTGGAATCTCCCTAAAATTAGTTTGGCACTGTCCATACTTTCTGAAAATTAACATTTGGATAAAGTGCCAGCCATTTTCTATAAGCTTTAAAGATGAAGCGTTATAACAAAGTTTCTCAAAGATTTGTTAACCCCTTAATCGAGGGATAATTAAACAAAGATTACAATATATTTTATAAGACTTAATTAAAAATAACAACTTTTGTAAGAATAGTATAGTCCCGTTTTGAAGCATTTATCCCATATTTATTAAGAAAATCAGCATAAGCATAAAATCTCCAGTGTTGCTTATGAAATGTGAGATAAACACAATGCGCTTGAAGAACCAATCAGGGAAGAGACAGATTAAAGTAATGATTATCAATGCATCGGGGAAAAATACATTTTAATTATTTATTAATAAACTAGTGCTTTCTCAGACTCGCCATCTCCACAGTGGACGTGCCTTTAATAGAGAAATGCGCCTATACAGCGATTTTATTATTCATATAATAATAATAACACCCTGTTTTGGTCATATTTACTATTAATTGCCCAGCTCCCCCCGTCAAGCTGAATATATGTTTGGCAGAATCTAATCTAGGATCTAATCTTGGGCTGATTTACAGATATAAATACCAAGATATTAACAACAGCCTTTACTAAAATTCATCAACAGAATCATGGATAAACATTATTTCACTTCTTTTAGTATTAACTACCAATCCAGAGGCTTTGGGGAAATTATTTAGACTTTGAATTATCAAATTTACTTGACATTGATCTTTTAAAACATGCATGTATCATCGGCCAATTGACTTATGATGAATTCTTCCTCTGATTTAAATTGCTTTATTAAAACATATCAGTTCAATAATTCTGCAGCGAGTAACAACAAAGAGAAGTGCCATTGGGAAGAGAAACACCTATTAATATCATTGTATAAAGTTTTAATAACACAATAAAATTACTACCAAACCCAAAATTAACTAAAGCTTTAAAAATGAAATTATGTTCAACGGTGTCAAATGCTTTAAGGGCATCATTACTAACCAAATCAGAATAATCTAGTAGATCTACAATGAGCCGAATGTTGTTGCAGATATGTCTATTAATCATAAAACAGACTGTGTTTCTGAAATACATTGTTTAAGACGATTTGCATACACAGCTGCCAGAATCTTATAATCTATATTGAGGAGAGATATACAGTAGGTCTCCAGTTATCTAAATTAAAAATGTCTTTATTTGGCTTTTGAATTAAAACAATTAATCTTGTTTCATAGTGGTTGCTAGTTCTCCTTGATCTGTGATTCTTCTAAAGCCTCAGAAAGCAAATCCGTCATGTGATCCCAATAAACTCACAAGCTAGGCCATCAGGAGATTATTACAGGGGCTTGATATTACATCATGAAAGTGGCTTTTCACAAACTGATTTATTATGCCCCGACATTTGAGGAATAAAGGGAGTCGCTTATCAACAAAGGAATCAGCTGCAAGATTATTAAATGCAGAAGAATATCATTTTTGATAAAAATTAAAAACAAATTGAGATATCCGAGCTTTACTAGAGGAAATAGAGCCATCAGTTTGAATTGAGCTTTATGTTGTTTTTCCAGATTAAAAAATAAGCTGAATTCTTTTCACCAAATTCAAGCCATTTGGCTCTAGATCTGTAACGTACAAGACAGAGGCGTGCGGATCCATTTGCAGGTTTTATTAAGCACAGGTAAACAACAACAGAGTCAATACTTGGGGCTAGGCAGAGGCAGAAACGATATCCAGGCTGAGGTCGGGGCAGGCAGAAAACGATCATAAACCAGATAAACAGTCCAAGGTCAGGGAAGCCAAACGGAAACTAGACAGGGTAAACAGGGAAAACGCTCGGAATAGATGGACTTAGCAAATCAAGACTTCGCCCGGAATAGACGGTGCGAGTGGTTATTATTCAGGTCCGCAAGTGTGGTGCAGGTGTGAATGTTGATGAGCTGCAGGTGTGACTGAGATAATGTGATTAGCAAATGCAGTGCCGGCTGGGAATGTAATTTGGGGTGTAGTGCAATGTCCATGTGCTGTGAGAGCGACCTCGTGTGGCTGATGAGTGGAAGGTCCTTGGCCGGATCATGACAAGATCTTACAAAAGCTCCCTGTGCTTTCTCAAGACACAAGGAATTGAATTCCTCTTGTAAAGAAGATAGCCTATATCGCTCTTCTTCTGAGAGCTGTTTATTTAAGAGATCAGTAAAACTGCAGATTTATTTGTTTTTTACTAAAATAAATTCTGCACTCAAATTTAAGGAGCTCCCATTTAGCAATAGAAGATATATCTGCCCTTGTTTTGATATTGTTGATCAATTTTTTTATATCTGAGCAATAAGCATCATTAATAAGCAGGGAACAGTAGCCAGGGTTAAAGGATCTAGAATTTCTTGGCTTCAATATTAAATCAATAGCACAATGATCAGTTAGTGGTGAAGGACTACAAGAGACAGATGTCAAAGATGAAATCAAAGAAACAGAGACTATTTCTGAGTTTGATCCGGCTTAAACCAAGCAAAGGAGGACGAACAAGGATACAGAAATCTGAATCTAGAGACTGACAGAAACCAGAAATGACTGGATTAAAGGTCTTGGAGGATAGCGGTCTGCAGAATAATTAGGGGTTCATTGAAATCTCCAATAATCAAGTAAGCAGAGGGAGACTTATGCAACGAGATCTCTGACATAAGAGTGCATTCATATCAGATCTATTAAAACCATATACATTAACTAAAATAAAATAAGATTCATCCATTTGTATCACAACCATTAACCATCTTCCTTCTGGTGAACACAATAATTCAATAACTGATCCACTGAATTCTTTACCCAGTAAAACAGCTCCTGCACGGCGAGTCCATGACAAACACATCTTATTGATTTAGCCAAACTTTCTCATCCTCCTGACATCTGAGTTTACTGCATGAAAAAACATTTGCAAAACAAACATACAGATTTCCTCTTAATTAAATCTCGTATCCCCCGAACATTATTTAACATTAGTGAACTATGTAAACTAAATCAACAATTGGCCTATAAAGTTAGAAATAGGCAAAGGATAAGAAGAAGAGACTAACAAGTTTGAGCTTGCTCAGAATACAAAGACAATCATGGCTCATTTTTATAAGAAAACAAATGTCACTCTATTAACACGTTAAAGGGAACTGAAGTGCAGTTCGGGCGTTTACCTCGGTATTGTTTTACCTTCTACACCTCCTGCTCTTGTCCCTTCATCTCTTGCTTGTTTCACTAGCGTTCCTCTCTCATGTTCAAGGACAAGTCCTCCAGAACCCTGCAGTTATTCCGTCGCAGGTAGTCAGAAGATTTTGTCTCTTAATTGGACAATGATGCGGCGAGATCGATCTGTAGCAGATTTGGGACCGAGCCGTGTACAATGTCCTCTGAATTAGCTGCGGCAGATTCCGGTGAAACATCTCCAAAGATTTCCAGGATGGCATTTCTTACATTCTCATTGTTAGATTCAGGGACACCTGCAGATTCTATCTCCGTTTGTACTCATCCAGTTCCAAGCAGGACTGCCGGAGAGATGCATTTTCTTTCGACAGGGAAGAAACCACATTCTCCAGAGATGCAACTTTTTTGTTAACGTCTTCAATTTCCTTGCTAAAGAACTCATAGAAGAGGAGAGGGAACGAATAGAAGCAGTGCTCTCTTGAACCGACAGACTGCAGCCTTGCCAACGACTCAATCGCAGTCAGAAGAACAGAGTTTGGTACACCGTCATTCAGTGCTACACGCGATTTCTTGGCCACAGGAAGTTTTTCTGGTGTTTCAGGTAGAGGAGTTATTTCAGCATCATATCTGAAGTCCATAGATATGGCATAATCATGAGTGTCCATCACATTAGTCTGAGAAGAGTGCGCCATGGTTTTAAAAAGAGAGCAAATAAACTCTTGATTTATAACATTTACACAGATCAAACAGTGAAGATATCCACACATGAGATGACACTAGTCCCAGAGTTATTAACAGATACACAGTTATGCATGAATGTGATAAATGCTGCATATGTATATTACTGTCCTGGATTGTAGAAGAAACTCTAGTGACATGTTTATGATGTTTACGCTGATTCGACTCTTCTCCTCTGGCTGCATTACACAAATATAATACCTGACTGTATATTTGATCTGTTTAGATGATGGTATGATGTTTTAATCGAGACGAAGTTCATCAAACAAGCCTCTGTCGTGCTGTAACACAACGCTGTTATTTATTTATGTACACATCAGTAGATGTGTTTATTCTCCAGATGTGCTCCTGATTTATTCAGCTTCATGTTTCAGGTGTAAACACCAAACAGTCTGATTCAGAATCCATGGCTGTTTCTGCTCATGAATGACTAAAGTAATTAAAGACCATGTTGTGTTTTAGAGTAGAAATGCGTGAGAGAATGTGATGTTTAGTGTTTATTTCTCATGTCATGCAGGTTTAGGAGACGATCATCAGTAAAGCTACAGGAATTCTTTACATTATTATTTCTGAAGACTAAGTTGAGAATGATTTGAAGGATTTGAGACGTTTGTTTAGATGACAGATGTTTAAGTGCTTTACGTGAAGCCTTCCTTCAGAAAGTGAAAGACAGTTTGTATATCTGGAGATGTGTCTGTAGAAGAGTGTTTCTGTGACATCTTCTGCGCTTCTGGAGAACCGAGAGAGCTCAGCAGGAGAAGATCCTCAAACACCGTCCTCCGGTGGATCTGGTGTAACCTGTGTGAGTCGTTCCTGATGGAGAGAAGCGAGACCTGCAGCTTACACGTGATAAACTCTTCTCTCTGGAGGACAAGACGCGTCTTGAGACACAGTTCTTCTGGATTTAGTCTCTGTTTCTTCATGTGACTCCAGACAGACTGATGATGATCAGATCTGGATCTCACTGCATTATTACAATCAATGTTTCCTCCTGACACACTACAGCAAAAGATAGAAATGACTGACTTAAAACCAGTTTATAGCTGCTGAAAATACTACACTCGAAAATAAAAGGTACACAGTAAAATCAGCAGTGTAATATTTGCAGTGTTAAAAGTTATTAATTCCCAAATAGTTGAATTAACAATCTACTGTGTTAAACAGCACTCATGTTCAGTGTTGTTATATGGTGTAATTTCACGTTTACACTGAAAGTGCGGAATAAAAACCTGCCGAATAGTCTGGACTCCGCTCCTCAATGACTGCGTAGCGAGGACGCCATTTTTTCTTCATGCGAACGAGACGGTAAGTTGTATTGCTTTTCTCTTTATAAAATGACACGGGAAAACATTTTTTGTTGATAATTTTACTCAAGATATGATTGGTGGTGAACACATTTCGAAATAACTAACTGCGAGTGTTTTTGTCAGGTTTACAGTGCTAAGTTCGTGAGGTGCAGAGATGTAACATAGCCTACAGAAGAGTGAAAGTTTCTCATGCCGGTTCAATTACCTGAAAAAAAGTGATTTTACGTGTAAAAAATTTTTTTTGTAACGTTAATGCGCTTACAATTTATGTTATAACATTATACTTTCAGCTTCTTTCATTTTGGTTCGTTGACAGATCCTCTCGCCTCATTCCCGCCGAGGCCTGGTCTTACTACGAGTCTGAAGCAGACACATTTGGGCGGTTTTCTACTCAGAAGAGAGAATTCATCAAACGGTGAATTTATATGTGTTTTTGAAAGCATTGAGTGTGGCATTACGCTGTTTCTATGCTTTGAAACGGTAATAGTGGGACTGTTGAACATTAATGCGCTAACGGTCTCGTTTTGTGACGCATAAAATGTCGAGTCGCACCCGCTGTAACGTAAACGAGCAGTCTTTCTGCAGATGGAGTTGGTGTAACGCGGAACATTTACCAGTCATTTAATTGACGTTATCTAATGCAAAACTATGAAATTAGAGCGTGTTTAAAAACTTTGTTCGCCCTAGGCTTAAGTGTGTACGATGCTTGTTCTCAGCGCTGAATATCATGTCTGTTGTGTTGTCATCTGCGTCAAGACACAAACGCGTTACCATCAAGTTTTTCTTATGACAATTACGTTTATGCAAGCATCGTGAAAGTGAGTTAAAGGTACGTTAAACTGTAAATCTGTCAGTCGTTCAGGCTCCTTCAGTGCCCACGCAGGTACTTCAGCTTGAAACCAGTCTTTTTCAATTCATATGACATGTTATTTTGGGTTAAATAATGTCCTAAATATTTCCAGATATACAAAGTTAAGTTTTGATGGAGTAAGATATGTCTGAATCTATCTGTATTTTCTTTTCACAATATAAACAATAAATTAAGTCAGATAAATTCTAAATGTGTTAATTTATTCTAATGTAGTACACTATGTTAATTTTAAGATGCCTTATTACTCATGTTATTCTTTAAAATTATATAAATGTGTTTAATAATTAAATTCTTAAATTGTTTCAGGCCTCCATGTGAATATTGCACATGGTTTTGTCTCTATTAACTTTAACAGTCATTCAATTGACCCTAGAATGAAGGATGTAAATAAGTTTACGATTTGACACCCGTATTATAGACCGCTCTCAGCATACTCAAAATTAGGGGTAATCACAATTATTTTACTATATTTTACCATAGTTTAACTGGGCAGCCAC
>CM041800.1:2236241-2241241 GCA_023376895.1 Aspiorhynchus laticeps
GAGCGACGCGGCCCATCGAGCTGATGTGTGTGTCCGCCAGCGAGTGCCTCACAGAGAGCGAGTCCAGCCAGAAACCGGACCTCGCCTCTGCTGCACAGACTGGAGAAGATCAGGTCAGCCTTGACGATAACATTCCAGCTTCCATAAACACAGCAGACGAGTCCGTATCCACTCTTGTGGCTGAAGCGGTCAGCGGCGGATCCCTGACCCGGCTCAAGAAGGGCTCTCAGGGTCAGAGTCCAGGAACAAGGAGCTGTTCGATGATGAAAGCAGCGCTCATATTGAGCAGATCGACACAGAAGCGCAGAACTCCAGCGATGCACCTGCACACAGCTCCAGTCAGAAAGAGTCTGTGTTCATGAGGCTCAACAACCGCATCAAAGTCCTGGAGATGAACATGTCGCTCAGCGGACGCTACCTGGAGCAGCTGAGCCAGAGGTGAGTCTCGCTGGATCCAGTATACTGCTGTATGTAAATATATCCACACTGCTTCAAGGCTGCTTAAAGGGTTACAAAACACAGCTGTATATTTGCAAACATGAACTTTCCACTCTTTATAGGGGCCGCTTCTTTATCCGCCATGTGTTTCCATAGAACCGCTTGCGTGAAAGTTATGAAATTTGGCACACAGATAGAGGATAGTCTTAACATTAATCACAGCAAATCTGGAGTCTCTAACTCAAGACTCTAGCGCCACCAACTGTCCAAATTAGCACTCATGCTTGTACCTTCTTAACTGTAAGAGTTAGCTTTTCTCTCTGGATCCTTGGCTCATGCCAAGATGATTGAGCTATCAACTCTAGACCAATCATCTGATCTTCACCAGATTCCACACAGAGCATCATCATCAAGTTATTAAAAGCTTTTTAGTATCTCAAACCGTTTTCATATAATTCATTGTCAAGGTTGATGCCACTCTGGATCTGAGGCTGTATCTCTGCAACACTTTGTCATATTGACACCAAACTTTATGCATGTCATTGTCACCCAACACTGACCACAGAACATCAATTTGGTAGCAGTGCCACCTACTGGTCAGAAGTGATAAGAAATTATGCCACATTACAAGTGATTGTATTTACGGGTTTGCTTAAAATCATCAAAAATCATCTGAAATTACTAATTTTTCTTCAGTTGTTCTTGGACAGTTCACCCAAAGATGAAAAATTTTGTCATCATTTATAGTATAATAGTATGGAAAAATACTGTGGAAGTCAGTGGGGACCAGAAAATGGTTTGGTTTCCAACATTTTTCAAATGATGACAATATTTTCATTTTTGGGTGAACTATCACTTTAATGTGTGCTTGCATCTGTATTTTCATTTGTACCTTTGTTCTGTTGTGGTTATTTGACCTATTGCTTATTACTAGTATAATAGATTTCCTTTCTTATGACTGTTCACTTGTCTTTTAACAAGCTTTAAACTTTTCACATACAGTAGAAAATTATATTTTTTTCCTGTGATATTGAAATTGGTGTGGAGAATTGTGAAATGTCACTACTATCTAAATATTTTTTTTAGCACAAATAACTATATTGTAATATACTGTATATTGTTGTTGTGATATGAGTGACTGTGATCTGTTTATGCTTGTGTTTCATCGGTTCAGATACAGAAAGCAGGTGGAGGAGATGCAGAGAGCCTTTAACAAAACCATCATCAAGCTCCAGAACACCTCCAGAACGGCCGAGGAGCAGGTCAGAGACGTCTTGAGTCTAAATTAATTCACTGATGTGTGTTAGTTCAGTCTGAGTTAGAGTCTGTTCAGACATGATGATGTGAAGATCAGCATCAGTTTCTTCTGCTGTGTAGCTCCATCTTCTTTAAGTGTCACAAACACCTCAAAATTTACAATTTCTGAAAGAATAAATCAATAAAAAGTCATGTAAAACAGCACGTGTTGTGTGTGTGTGTTCTCTGTGAGTGTGTTTCTGTGTGAGTGTGTTTCTGTGTGAGTGTGTGTGTGTGTGAGTGTCTGTGTCTCTCTGTGTGTGTGTGTGTGTGTGTGTGTGTGTGTGTGTGTGTGTGTGTGTGTGTGTGAGTGTGAGTGTCTGTGTGTGTTTCTGTGTTTCTCTGAGCCGTGTGTATGTCTGTGTTTCAGGATCAGAGGCAGACAGACTCTATACAGGCTCTACTACACTGTATTTTATGTATAATCCTTTTCTATTGAACTGTTTTAAATTTCATTTTAAATCAATTTCTATAACTTTTTAAAATTCCTTGTTTTTATTATTTCTAATTCCTTGTTTTTATTGCTGTGAATGACTATTTCACTTTCTTTTATGTAAAGCACTTTGAATTACCACTGTGTATGAAATGTGCTATATAAATAAACTTGCCTTGCCTTGCCTTACAGGCTCAGCTGGAGAACGTGACGCAGCTCGTGCTCGGTCTGTCTGTCAGCGTGAGTCGACTGCAGCGAGAGGTGATCAGCCTGTTCTCATCAGTTCATAATAACAAAACACCTCCATCAGACACTGTCATTCATATCTCAACTAACTCAATGTCTTTAATCCATCGATATCACCGACTGAAACAAAGCTCTAGTTTTATTAACAAACTACCCATCTGAAGCAGTGTGACTGTATTACAGATATTTACATTTAATCATTTAGCAGACGCTTTTATCCAAAGCGACTTACAAATGAGGAGAACAATATAAGCAACGAGAGAGCAACAGTAAACAAGTGCCATGACAAGTCTCAGTTAGTCTAGCACATTACACGTAGCTAGGTTTTTTTTATTTTTTATTTTTTATAAATAGAATAGAATAGGTAAGTGCTAGTATTAGTTGGTCAGGTGCTGGCGAAAAAGATGTGCCTTTAGATGTTTTTTGAAAATGGCTAAAGACTCAGCTGTTCGAATTGAGATCGGGAGGTCATTCCACCAGCTGGACACAGTCCAGGAAAAGGTCCGTGAGAGGGATTTGGTACCTCTTTGGGATGGCAGCACAAGGCATCGTTCACTTGCAGAACGCAAACTTCTGGAGGGCGCATAAGTTTGAACTAGCGAGTTTAGGTATACTGGTGCAGCGCTAGATGTTGTCTTGTAGGCAAACATCAGTAACTTGAATTTGATGCGAGCGGCTATTGGTAGCCAGTGTAACCTGATGAAGAGAGGTGTGACGTGAGCTTTTTTTGGCTCATTAAAGACCACTCTGGCTGCTGCATTCTGGGTCAGTTGCAGAGGCTTGATAGTACATGTGGGAAGGACTGCCAAGAGAGCATTACAATAGTCCAGTCTGGAGAGAACAAGAGCTTGGACAAGGAGTTGTGCGGCTTGCTCTGACAGGAAGGGTCTAATCTTCCTAATGTTTTATAAGGCAAATCTGCAGGACCTGGCCGTTGTAGCAATATGGTCTGTGAAGCTTAACTGATCATTGATCACAACTCCAAGGTTCCTGGCTGTCCTGGAAGGAGTTATGGTTGATGAACCCCGTTTTATAGAGAAGTTGTGATGAAGTGATGGGTTGGCGAGACCATGAGCAGTTCTGTCTTAGCAAGGTTGAGCTGAAGGTGATGGTCATTCATCCAGCTAGAAATGTCTCTCAGACAGGCTGCAATGCGAGCAGCTACCGTCAGATCATCTGGATGGAATGAGAGGTACAGTTGAGTGTCATCAGCATAGCAGTGATAGGAAAAGCCATGCTTCTGAATGTCAGATCCTAGTGACGACATGTAGATGGAGAAGAGAAGTGGACCAAGTACTGAGCCTTGAGGAACCCCAGTAGTAAGAAGTTGTGAATTAGAAACCTCACCCCTCCAAGACACCCTGAAGGACCTACCTGAGAGGTAAGACTTGAACCACAAGAGTGCAGTTGCTGAGATGCCCATCTTTCTGAGGGTGGACAGGAGGATCTGGTGGTTAACTGTGTTGAAAGCAGCAGACAGATCCAGTAAGATGAGTACTGAGGATTTGGAAGCTGCTCTTGCCAGTCTCAGGGATTCAGTAACCGAGAGCAGGGCAGTCTCAGTTGAGTGGCCGCTTTTGAATCCAGATTGGTTGTTGTCTAGGAGGTTGTTCTGTGCAAGAAACATAGAGAGTTGGTTGAACACAACTCGCTCAAGTGTCTTTGCCATGAATGGATAAGGGATACCGGTCTGTAGTTTTCTGAAAGTGTTGGATTTAGAGAGGTTTTTTTTAAGCAGTGGGCTTACCCTAGCCTGCTTAAATGCTGTAGGAAATGTACCAGTGTGAAGAGAGGTGTTGATAATGTGAGTAAGCAAAGGTATGACTGAAGAAGAAATGGCCTGCAGGAGGTGAGTGGGGATAGGATCAAGTGGACAGGTAGTAGGATGACTGGAAAGGACAAGTTTTGAAACGTCCATCTCCGAGAGTGGAGAGAAGGAGGAGAGAGAGTGTGTATTTGTCGTTATGAAGTTATTATTAGTTTGTGGTGTGGTGAATTGATCACTGATGGTTTTTGTTTTATTTGTGAAGAAAATTGTCATCAGTCATCAGCTGTAAGAGTTGATGAAGGAGGAGGGGGAGAAGGACAGAGAAGAGAAGAGAAAGTTTTGAAGAGTGAGCGATAGTCAGAACAGTTGTTAATTTTGTTGTGGTAGTATGTCGTTTTAGCAGTGGAGACATTTCCAGAGAAGGAAGAAAGGTGTGACCGATACACACTAAGGTGGGTAGACTTTTTTGAATTGCGCCATTTCCTCTCCGCAGCCCTGAGTTTAGAGCGATGTTCATGGAGAACATCGGACAGCCAGGGGGCAGAGGGGGTAATGCGTGCAGGTCTGGATGAAAGGGGGCAGAGCCTGTCTAAGCAAGATGTTAGAATGGCGCAAAGAGTGTCAGTAGCACTGTTTGTGTCGAGTGCTGAAAACTGAGAGGGTGAAGGAAGTGAGGATGAAACCATAGAGGATAGGAGAGGGAGAGAGCGAGCGTAGGTTACGCCGAAAGGTGACCTGCAGAGGAGTGTGTGCTATGTCAGGAGTTAGTGTGAGGTTAGAAGTGATACTAACTAACACCTCCATCAGACACTGTCATTC
>CM041800.1:2251241-2263741 GCA_023376895.1 Aspiorhynchus laticeps
ACCAATATCTTGAAAAACTTTCCAGAACAGGTTAGCTGTCACGAATCCAGGCCATGAACTTTCAGACACTCACCACTAGAGGTCACTCACCCACCACATGGACTTTCACACCGTCACAGATCACACTAAGGACTACATTTCCCATCACCCACTGCACCTACACAGCTGTCTGCACTGATCCCGCACGCACCTGCAAACAATCACGCAATCACCATCACCCAATCACACACACACACACTCACTATATAAACCATGGACATTTTCACACACACTGCCGAGTATTGTTAGCCCAGTCTGCATACGAAGCGTTTTCCCAGTTTCCCAGTTTCCCAGTTTCCCAGTTTCCCAGTTTCCGTGGTTGATTTCCTGGTTCCTGATTTCTGCCCGTGTTCTTAGTTTATTCTCTCCGCCTTGCCCTCTGGATACTGTACGCCGATCTCCGACCCACGCTTGCCTTGGACTATTCTCTGCTCTGTCTTTGTCATACCTGTTTGCCATTGCTCGACCCTGCCTGTATTGACCATGTACTATAATAAAAGCCTGCAGATGGATCCGCATGTCTCACGCCTCATTAGCCCCGTAACAGAATACTCGGCCGAACCAGGATCCAGCGGCTTTTCTAACAAACTCTGGTCAGGTATGGACGCCTCCTATCAAATATTTGATCTACGTCAAGGAAGTCTATCCATAGAGGAGTACGTCACACAATTTTGCCTATTATCCAACAAGGTACATTTTGATGAGGTTGCATTAAAAGACATTTTTCGTTTCGGACTGAATGAACCCATAAAATCCTGGTTACCTGAAGGACAGTTTAATGTTAGTTTAAGGGATTTTATGGACTATGCTTTGCTGTGTGCTGGCTCTTCGTTCACGGTGGGTGTCGTGGAAGAGGAAAGCGGCACTGCGTCTGCGTCTGAAATGGTGGATGCGCCAGAATGCGTTCACAAAATGGCGGCTACAACAACACCCCGTCATGTCAGTGCTGCCAGTAAAGAGTCAAGTCAGGTCACCGCTGATGTTAAAGAGTCAAGTCAAGTCACCGCTGATGTTAAAAAGTCAAGTCAAGTCACCGCTGATGTTAAAAAGTCAAGTCAAGTCACCGCTGATGTTAAAAAGTCAAGTCAAGTCACCGCTGATGTTAAAGAACCAAGTCAAGCCACAGCCTATGTTAAAAAGCCAAGTCAAGCCACAGCCTACGTTAAAAAACCAAGTCAAGTCACCGCTGATGTTAAGGAGTCAAGTCAAGTCACCGCTGATGTTAAAGAGTCAAGTCAAGTCACCGCTGATATTAAAAAGCCAGGTCAAGTCACCGCTGATGTTAAGGAGTCAAGTCAAGTCACAGCCTATGTTAAAAGGTCAAGTCAAGCCACAGTTGATCATCACAAGTCAAGCCAAAGCACAGTTGATCGTCACAAGTCAAGCCAAGCCACAGTTGATCGTCACAAGTCAAGCAAAGCCACAGTTGATCGTCTCAAGTCAAACAAAGCCACAGTTGATCGTCACAAGTCCAACCAAAGCACAGTTGATCGTCACAAGTCAAGCCAAGCCACCAGTGATCTCCGTGAGTCAAGCCAAGCCACAGTTGATCCGCCAGAGTCACAGCACGTCTCAGCTGATCCGCCAGAGTCACAGCACGTCTCAGCTGATCCGCCAGAGTCACAGCACGTCTCAGCTGATCCGCCAGAGTCACAGCACGTCTCAGCTGATCCGCCAGAGTCACAGCACGTCTCAGCTGATCCGCCAGAGTCACAGCACGTCTCAGCTGATCCGCCAGAATCACAGCACGTCTCAGCTGATCCGCCAGAGTCACAGCACGTCTCAGCTGATCCGTCAGAGTCACAGCACGTCTCAGCTGATCCGCCAGAGTCACAGCACGTCTCAGCTGATCCGCCAGAGTCACAGCACGTCTCAGCTGATCCGCCAGAGTCACAGCACGTCTCAGCTGATCCGCCAGAGTCACAGCACGTCTCAGCTGATCCGCCAGAGTCACAGCACGTCTCAGCTGATCCGCCAGAGTCACAGCACGTCTCAGCTGATCCGCCAGAGTCACAGCACGTCTCAGCTGATCCGCCAGAGTCACAGCACGTCTCAGCTGATCCGCCAGAGTCACAGCACGTCTCAGCTGATCCGCCAGAATCTCGTCATGCCCTGTCTGTGGCACCCAGTTCATCAAGGGCAGTCTTTCAGTACCCCAGTCTGATGTCTAGTGTGAGGGATGTCCCCCTGGTGTCTGTACGCGCCGCTGGCATCCCCAAATCCACTCACTCCAACTCTCCTGTCCCTGAACTGATTTCCCTGTCGGAAGCGCTTCCCATGATAGGGATCGCTCTATGTTGCGTTTGGGCTGCGTACACCGCCATTGGACTGCCTGAGGTAGCAGCGCCCAGCAACGTACTCTCACCCGGTCAGGTTACCACCGTAGAACCTCCAGAGGTGGCGGCAGTAGCTGCAGAACCTCCAGAGGTGTCGGTGGTATACTCCTGTAAACTCTCACCCCAGTATGCCACGGCTATAAAGGCCGTCAGTGAGCTCTCACCCTGTCCTGTCACGGCTAAGGAAGCCGTCTATGAACTCTCGCCCTGTCCTGTCCCGGCCAAGGAGGCCGTCTATGAATCAGAATCAGAATCAGAATCATGTTTATTGCCAAGTACAATACATGTACGAGGAATTTGTCTTGGTAAATTGGTACTTGACAAGACAACAATAAAAAATAAATAATAAAAACAGTAAACACTAAACATTAAAAAACATTTCCTCTACATTTGTGCAGAATATGTAAAGTAGGGGCAGTACATTTCTGAACATTATGCAAAATGTGCAGTGAGGGGCCAGTGCAACTGATTACAGCCTAAGGTGTATTTCTTATTGTAAAGTGTAATGTCCATGGGCGTAAGTAAAAAACCCTGATGGATCCTGGGTGATGTTAATAAGAGCAGTTACGGATGGAAAAAAACTATTTTTGTGGCGTGAGGTCCTGGTCCTGATGGACCGCAGTCTTCTGCCAGACGGAAGTGCTTCAAAAAGATTGTGTCCAGGGTGAGAAGTGTCAGCCACAATCTTAACCGCCCGCTTCATGATCCTGGAAGTGTACAGGTCCTGAAGAGATGGAAGGTTGCATCCGATTACCTTCTCAGCAGAGCAAATAACACGTTTCAGTTGGCCTTTTTCCTTAGCGGTGGCAGCAGCATACCAGATGGTAATGGAGGAAGTGAGAATGGACTCAATGATGGAAGTATAGAAATTAACCATCATTGTCTTTGGCAGGTTAAACTTCTTCAACTGCCTAAGGAAGTACATCCTCTGCTGTGCTTTTTTAATTAGAGAGCTGATGTTGAGCTTCCACTTGAGGTCTTGGGTGATGATGGTACCCAGGAAGCGGACAGAGTCCACGGTTCCCACTGGGGAATTACACAAGATAATGGGGGCAAGTGCGGCTGGTTTCTTCCTGAAGTCAATCACCATCTCCACAGTTTTTACAGCGTTGAGCTCCAGATTGTGCTGATTGCACCAAGTCACCAGATGGTCAATCTCCCTCCTATAAGCAGACTCATCCCCATCAGAGATGAGCCCAATGAGGGTGGTGTCATCCGCAAATTTCAATAGTTTGACAGACTCGTGACAGGAGGTGCAATTGTTGGTATATAGAGAGAAGAGGAGAGGAGAAAGAACGCAGCCTTGAGGGGAGCCAGTACTGATGGTTCGGGGGTCAGAAACATGTTTTCCCATTCTCACACGCTGCTTCCTGTCAGACAGGAAGTCTATGATCCACCTACAGGTGGAATCAGGCACATTCAACTGGGAGAGCTTGTCCTGTAGCAGAGCCGGTATGATTGTATTGAACGCAGAACTGAAGTCCACAAACAGGATCCTAGCATAGGTTCCTGAGCAGTCCAAATGCTGGAGGATAAAGTGGAGAGCCATGTTAACTACGTCATCTACAGACCTGTTGGCTCTGTAGGCAAACTGCAGGGGGTCCAGGAGAGGGTCTGTGATGGATTTGAGGTGGGACAATACAAGGCGCTCGAAGGACTTCATTACTACAGATGTCAGGGCGACAGGTCTGTAGTCATTTAGACCTGTAATCCTGGTCTTTTTTTTGGGTACGGGGATGATGGTGGAGGTCTTGAAGCAGGCTAGCACATGGCATATCTCCAAAGAGGTCTTAAAAATATCTGTAAACACTGGAGACAGCTGGTCAGCACAATGCTTCAAGGTGGATGGAGAAACAGAGTCAGGTCCGGCTGCTTTCCGAGGATTCTGTCTCTTGAAGATTCTGTTTACATCTCTTTCCTGGATGGTGAGAGACATTCCTATGATGGGGCTGGAGGGGGAGGGGGAGGGGGCCGTTAAGGTGTGGAGTTGTGAAGAGGCCTCAGCTCCTACTGTGGTGAAGCTGATGAGCTGATGTTCAAGCTCAAGCTGAGGGCTGATGTCTCGGGGGATAGTATCAGGACTGTCCCATTGTCTTTCAAAGCGACAGTAAAACTCATTCAGGTTGTTGGCCAGTCGTTGGTCGTTAGTAGAGTGAGGGGCTTTAGGTTTACAGTTTGTGATCTGTCTGAGTCCTTTCCAGACAGAAGTAGAGTCATTAGCTGAAAATTGCTGTTGTAGTTTCTCAGAGTACAGATGTTTAGCTTCTCTCACCGCCTTGCTAAACTTGTACTTAGACTCTTTAAACCTGATTTTATCCCCACATTTAAATGCAGCATCCTTCTCTAGCCTTAGGTGTCTGAGTCTGGCTGTGAACCAGGGTTTGTCATTATTATAACTCACCCTGGTGCGTGATGGAACACAGCTATCTTCACAGAAGCTTATATACGATGTCACTGCCTCTGTATACTCATCCAGGTTGTTGGTATCAGTCCTGAATACATCCCAGTCAGTACAGTCCAAACATGCCTGGAGATTCCCCACAGCTTTTCTTGTCCACTGCTTTGATGTCCTCACAACAGGTTTAGAAAGCTTTAATTTCTGCCTGTATGCAGGAATCAGATGGACAATTACATGGTCAGAGTGGCCCAGTGAAGCTCGTGGAACTGCATGATAGGCACTGCTTACTGTAGTATAGCAGTGATCCAGAGTGTTCTTCTCTCTGGTGGGACATTTAATAGATTGTCTGAATTTGGGGAGTTCACTTGTGAGATTTCCTTTGTTAAAGTCACCAAGGACAATAACAAAAGAGTCCGGGTATGTGCGCTCCACGCACAATATCTGTTCAGCAAGCGTACGCTGTGCGACCTGCACGTTTGCTTGCGGTGGAATATACACACCGACCAGTATGAAAGAAACGAACTCTCGTGGGGAGTAAAAAGGCTTACAGTTAATGAAAAATGACTCAAGATCAGGAGAACAGTACTGCTGAATCACTGTCACATCATTACACCATCCACTGTTAGTATAAAAACAGATTCCTCCACCTTTCGTCTTTCCTGAAAGTTCCGCACGGCGATCCGATCTAAAGAGTCGGAATCCTGCCAGCTGCAACGCAGACTCTGGTATTAGCCCACACAGCCAAGTTTCAGTGAAGCACAAGACTGAGGACGAAGAAAAATCTCTGTTTTTTCCTACCAGTAGCTGAAGTTCGTCCATTTTGTTGCTCAGTGAACGCACATTGGAAAGAAATATTCCTGGTAGCGGTGTACGATGTCCGCGTCGGCGGAGACGCACGAGCGCACCAGCACGCTTCCCCCTCCTCCGGCGTTTCACTGCATACGCAAAGGTGAGCGCACCTTTGACCAAAATGTCCAAGAATTTCACGGATGTGTCGATGAAAATGGGGCATAAATCCTTAGGGACTGTAGCTCTAATGTTCATGAGCTCTTCTCTGGTGTACGAGCTCACTGTATCATCACAAAGGACCGTTTTAACGAACAAAACTACACAAAACAAAACGCACCAACACACCGAGGCAGCCATCTGCGGCGCCATTAGCATGAATTAGCTATGAACTCTCACCCTGTCCCGTCACGGCTAGGAAGGCCGTCTTTGAACTCTCACCCTGTCCCGTCACGGCTAGGAAGGCCGTCTTTGAACTCTCGCCCTGTCCCGTCACGGCTAGGAAGGCCGTCTTTGAACTCTCACCCTGTCCTGTCCCGGCCAGGGAGGCCGTCTTTGAACTCTCGCCCTGTCCTGACACGGCTGAGGAGACCGACGAAGATTCCCTGTCCGGCCCTGTCATAGCTATGGAGGGCGTCGGTGATTCCCTGTTCGGTCCTGTCACGACTACGGAAGCCATCTGGGATTTCCTGTCCTGCCCTGGCAAGGCTGTGGACACCGCCGGTGATTCCCAGACCTATTACGCCATGGTCCCTGAGATCAGAAGGGCTCTCCCTGTGTTGTCTGTCTCTGCTCTCCCTGTGTTGTTTGTCCTTGTGCTTCCCCACTTCCAGGTGCTGTCAGGGCTACCTGCCCAGTCTCCTCCGCTCTGGTGGGTCCTGGTCCCGGCTGTTCCGCCCTGGTGGGTTCCGGGTCCATCCGCTCCACCCTGGTGGGTCCTAGTCCGGCCTGCTCCGCCCTGGGGGGCTCCAGTCCCGTCCACTCTGCCCCGGTGGGCTCCAGGTCCGTCTGCTCCACCCTGGGGGGCTCCAGTTCTGCCTGCTCCACCCTGGCGGGCCCCAGCTCCGTCCACTCCGCCCCGGTGGGCACCAGCTCCGTCCGCTCCACCCTGGATTATAGGAGCGTCTGGAAGCCGCTCATTGGGGGGGGGCTATGTCACGAATCCAGGCCATGAACTTTCAGACACTCACCACTAGAGGTCACTCACCCACCACATGGACTTTCACACCGTCACAGATCACACTAAGGACTACATTTCCCATCACCCACTGCACCTACACAGCTGTCTGCACTGATCCCGCACGCACCTGCAAACAATCACGCAATCACCATCACCCAATCACACACACACACACTCACTATATAAACCATGGACATTTTCACACACACTGCCGAGTATTGTTAGCCCAGTCTGCATACGAAGCGTTTTCCCAGTTTCCCAGTTTCCCAGTTTCCCGTGGTTGATTTCCTGGTTCCTGATTCCTGCCCGTGTTCTTAGTTTATTCTCTCCGCCTTGCCCTCTGGATACTGTACGCCGATCTCCGACCCACGCTTGCCTTGGACTATTCT
This sequence comes from Aspiorhynchus laticeps, assembly GCA_023376895.1. Lineage (NCBI taxonomy): Eukaryota > Metazoa > Chordata > Actinopteri > Cypriniformes > Cyprinidae > Aspiorhynchus > Aspiorhynchus laticeps. Next base: position 2,258,370 of record CM041800.1, read on the forward strand.
CTGCTCTGTCTTTGTCATACCTGTTTGCCATTGCTCGACCCTGCCTGTATTGACCATGTACTATAATAAAAGCCTGCAGATGGATCCGCATGTCTCACGCCTCATTAGCCCCGTAACATTAGCACTCCCCTACTAAGTGAACATTTACTCTTCTTCTAATTGGCCATAAAATGAGTTGTCTGAAGTACTGATGTGTGTGCTTGATGTAGTGGAGTAAAGTGGTGTTTGCTGTGTGTTTGTTGGTATATGTTGAAAGTGTTGGTGTAATGTGTGTGAGTAGGTGTTCTGTGGTGGTGCGTGCATGTACATGTTCTGTTGTGATGTGTGCAAGTACATGTTTTGTGTTTGTGTCTGCAGGGAGTTTGTTAGGGCCCTCATGAGTGTCATCCTACACTGCCGTTCCTGTCGTTCTTCTTCGTCCCTCTCCTGTTCTCTTCTCATCATTTCCTCAAACTCCTTTGAGGAGTCATCCATGAATTTTTGGCCCCAGTCATCCAGCACGAACTGCAACTGGTCAATCTTTCTTTTCTTGGTTCTTGCTATAAAAATCACAACCATAGTTTGTTTAAATTAATTGTTTCAAGTTCAGCTATGTAAAGATGTTACACTGCATAAATGGACACAAAACCTTTGTAAATGTATTTGATAACATTTAATTTTAATCTTTTAGCGCAAATACCAAAAGCTTTTGTAATATAAAATGTTGAATTGTTTGTTAATTATTCTAATGATAAATATGTAAAAATAAATTGGATTTACCAGCATATCTGGCGCTCGGTTTAGAGGTTGGTCCTTGTTTGACAGTTTCTCCTACAAAGCAAAATAAAATGTAGACAGATAGCGCTGTACTGTTTAGCTGATGACTAAGCTGATACACTCCCTAATGCCCAACAGTCTTTACAGTAATATAGTACCTAAAACACATTTGCATACTATTAGTTAATTCATAGTTAGTATATTGTAGTTTCAGGACAACTATGATGAAAGGTTTTGATCCACTTCAAATGTTGACTAGTATATAATAGTGAGTTCTTCATGTATAAAAACAAAATTATAAAGATTTAGATGTTTTTATGATTTGTTAAAAACTTAACTATAAATAGTTCTCGCTGTAGATTAAGGCATAGAAAATCACAAAATGCCATTAATACACACACACACACACACACACACACTACCAGTCAAAAGTTTTTGAGCAGTAAGATTTTTAATGGTATTCATAATAATAATCAGAAATCTTTCTTTAGCACCAAATCAGTATATTATAATGATTTCTGAAGGATCATGTGACTCTGAAGACTGGAGTAATGATGCTGAAAATTCAGCTTTTAAATCACAGGAATAAATTACATTTTAAAATATATTCAAATAGAAAACAGTTATTTGAAAGAGTAAAATATTTCACAATATTGCTGCTTTTGCTGTACTTTGGATCAAAGAAATGAAGGCTTGGTGAGCAGAAGAGAATTCTTTAGAAAACTGGTAGTGTACACACACACAATTTATCAACTAATCTAAAGTGAAAACAATTTACTGTTAATTATTTGTTAAAGCATTAAAAACATTATCTAACTCAGTGGTTTCCTACCACATTCCTGCAGGCCCCCCAACACTGCATATTTTGTATCTCTCTTTTGTCTGACACACCCATCTCAGGTCTTGGAGTCTCTACTAATAAACTGATGATCTGAATCAGGTGTGTTTGATTAAGGAGACATGGAAAACATGCAGTGTTGAGGGGCCTCCAGAAATATGGTTGGGAACCACTGATCTAACTCTTTACATACGAGCTGAATAAACAATAATAATTTTGTTAATTGCATGAAGAACTCCTTTTTATATAAAGCCCATTAATATATTAACAACACAGAGACTACAATATTGCCCATTTAAACAAAGTTGCTGCTTGGATTTTAATTATTCATTATTACAATATTACAGTATTATTATGTTTCTAGCACTTTATATTTTTTGGCAATTGTTCTTTTAACCCTAAAATATGGAGGGTGTAGCGTTCTTTTTCTTAAACAACCATGTCAGAAGGTGTATCAAAGCCATGTTCCAGGATGATGATGCCAAGATTCATCGGGGTTAAACCTGTGAAAGGGTGAAACCTCAGTGAAAATCTTTGGGATGCGCTGGAGGGGATTTTACACAGTGCCTGACCCTTGACCAAAAATGTATGCACCTCTTAATGGAAATAACATCACTACAGTTATTTCAACATTCAACAACCCACAGACTTTCACTGAGGTCAGGACTCAAGAGTGCCAATTCATATGTGAAAATAATTCTTCATGCTCTCTCACAACAATTATTTTCTTGATTCTGATTAAACTTGTCATTGTCATCCTGGAATATGGTCATGGTGCGTCACCTGACATGGTTGTTAAAAAAATTATAAGCTGCACACTCCATCCTAGTCTATAACATGCTAGAAACGTAATAATCACTGTAATAATGATCCAATCATTGACGCTTAAATATTTGAATATTACAATGCAAGCAGCAACTTTATTTATTTATTTTTTGGCAGGCAGTGTATAAACTATGAATTAACTATAAACTAAACTTTTTGCAAATTGAATACTTGTTAAAGTGTTACCCAGTGTTGTTCTTGTCATACTTTTGAACACAGACACATTTACTATAATTTTATTTAACAAATAAATAAAACTGTTTAATGTATGATCTTTTAGTCCAATGTTGCAAAAAAGCAGACAATTTCAGTTGGACAAAAGTGTGTACATGACACCTTAAAAAGTCAAATTACTGCTTTTATTTTCTTGCAATCTAACTTGTAAAGTGCGTGTAAATGTAAACTTCCTGGCAGGTGTGTTGAGGCAAGCTGAAGCTAAACTCTGCAGGACACCGGCTCTCCAGGACCGAGTTTGGGCACCCCTGGTTTACACGCACTTTAAAAGTTAGATTTCAATTAAAAAAATATCTAAATTTAGTTATATCAACTTCATTTTAAATAAAATATAAAGATGTACAACCTTTAATTGACATCACATGTTTTATTTTAAAACTCTAAAATACCTCTGAGACCTAAGACTCAGACCTAAAAATTGTGCATGCTAAATTACCTAGCTGGCACATGCAATGTGTGTGTTTTCATTACAAGATAGTTTTACCTGTTCGTGTTTCACTTGAATTACTGGCACTGCAACTACTCTCTTCTCCTGACACAAGATAAACACACACACACACAATTTGTTATGACAGTCCAACAACTCATTCTCGAAAAAAAGACAGACGCACTTGTCACCATACCGAATAATTAAACAACTACATCTTACCTGAATTCACATCAGGGGCTGAACATCCGACTGTGCACTCCTCCACAGTCGACCCTTCAAGAGCGAAGTAGTTAGATAAATAAGAACAGAAAACATTTTTCGATGCTAATATCATATTAGCAAAAACAAATAACGGGAACTTACCACCAGCACTTTCCTCAACGCTCTCAGGCGAAGAACAGTCATCGCCGGTGACTTCAACATCGGCGGATGAATCAAACACAAATGTTGGTCGGCTGCTGGGGTTGTCCCGCAGAATCCTATCCATATCCTCAAAATACCTGAATGTTTTCCTCTCCCTCCCAGACAGATTGTTGTGATCGATAATTTTTTTATACTCGGTCTTCAGTGCCTTCAACTTAATTCTGCACTGTTTAGCACTTCTAAATACACCATCCGCGGACATTTTTTTGGCTATTTCTTCAAAAACCAATTTATTTCTTTTCGTGCTGTGCATTTTTTTCTGAATACCTTTGTCGGCCCATACGGCAATCGATAATTTTGTCTCCTGGTCGGTCCACAATACACCTCTCTCCGCCATCCTGTCAGATCTGAGGTAAACACACACATATTGGCGCGCTTCTCGTGACGTCATCATTAACAACTAGTTGTTCAGTTCAGTTCCGTACACACTGCGTAGAATTTCTGTAAATGCGGTTGTCACTACCTGTATTTTTTGGGAGTTAATGCGGTTGTGGAATGCGTTTGTGACGCTCGTATTTTAGTGAATTATGTGTGTACAGAACGCGATTAAGGAGTAAAAGGTGAACTGACAACCGAATTTAGCTGCAGTGTGTACGTGCCCAGAGAGAAGTAGATCCGGCTACAATGTTCTTCTGCAACACACACACAGTTCTGTTTATTAACCGCTAGAGCGACAAAACTTACAGACTGCAGCTTTAATAATTACATACATTTTCAATGTATCTTGATGATAATTGTACCTCTAATTATTTCAGATGTATTCTTGTGAGCATTATGGATACTGTGTGTTTCTGATGAAGAAACACAAGTTATTTATCTTAATTTAATGCTGTATATTGAGCAGCGGACGATGTAAACCACACGAGATACAAACGCTACATGAAGAAGAAATGCATTGTTGTTTGGCGCCACCTAGCGTGCAGGCGTGAAATAGCAGAAGCAGAACAATCGCATCGCGCTCGGTGTGGAAAGACCTTAAGAGTGACAGAAGAAACTATAACGAGCTTGATTTGTCTTCGGAGGATCTGCACAGAGGAGGAATAAAACACATCACCTTTGTTCATCAAGTGGGTAGAAGATTTAATTATATCAGTAAGAAAACAGAGATAACACATTCAAATATAATTAAAATGAATTTATTAAACATGACAATATTCATTAATCATTAATAATAATATATATTAGTATTACCTAAATGCTTAACTAAAAGTGATTTCCATCATCAACACAAAGAAAAGAAGAGACTCTATAACATCTCACTGTTACTGATTTATCATGCAGCTCAAAGCATTATGGGTAGAATCTCTCATCAGTCTATTCTGATTCATCAACACAGTTTCACTGATGATTCATACCAAACACTAAACCCAGGATAGAGGTGCTGAGTGAATGTGGTCTGGACTGTGTGGATGAGGCTCATTGTGTCAGAGACGCTGTAGAAGGACAGAGTTCCTGCACTGTGATCCACAAACACTCCTATTCTGCTGCTGATGGGCTTCACATGGAGATCAGTCTGTATGTTATTGTGATAGAATAAGTATCTGGAGGGAGAGCAGTACAAACTCCAGGACTAATCATTAGCTCCAAACTCACACTCATCACCTCCTCCCTTCCTGCTGATGCTCTTATATGACACTGATATACACACAACAGCTCCACTCCACTCCAGCTCCCAGTAACAGCGTCCACACACACTCTCTCTACACAACACCTGCCACACATCAAATCTGTCTGGATGATCAGGATACGGCTGAACTGTCTCAGTGTCAGTAATCACTCTGTTGCTCTCAGACAGACGGAGGTGTTTATTCACTGTGTTCAGATCCAGAGTGAGCTGATGGGAATCTGATGGAGATAAAACACATC
>CM041800.1:2271241-2476241 GCA_023376895.1 Aspiorhynchus laticeps
TCTTCCAGTACAGACGTCACACTGAACATCTCCAGCTTCAGCGTCACAGTCAGCAGAGAGTTTAGTCTTCTTCAGTTTCTCCACCATTTCAGCCAAGATGGTGTTTCTAGCTAAAGCAGGTCTTGGACTGAAGGTCTGTCTGCACTGAGGGCAGCTGTAGACTCTCTTCTCATCCTCCTCATTCCAGCAGTCTGTAATACAGCTCTTACAGTAACTGTGTCCACAGGGAATGGCCACTGGATCCTTCAGGAGATCCAGACACACCGGACACAAGAACTCATCCTGAGAAAATCTAGCTTCTGCCATTTTACTGCACTAATACAGAGACACGAACACACAACAGCTCAACCAGCTTCAGTCTCTATTTCCCTGAACTCATGTGTTTCCTGGTTCTGTGTTTGAGTGACGTGTGTAAAACAGGTGTGTCTGTGAGTCTGTAAAACAGGTTCCTCATTCCTGAGTTTAGTTTCAACACACCTGGCTGTTATTAAAGTAAATGCAAAGACCTTGACTAGTTGATTCAGATGTGTTTAAGGCAAGGCAAGTTTATTTATATAGCACATTTCATACACAGTGGTAATTCAAAGTGCACTAAGTGAAAAAACCTTCCAAAACACCTAACTATTCCACTACTTCACCCCTTACTTACTTTGACCATCATAAACCAAACTAATAGGACTCAGAGGTCCTACTTTCAACTGATTAACCAACACACTTGTCTTTCTTTGCTCACGTTCTCTTTACCATCACAGCACTTACTTTAGCCTTCTGTTTAAACTCTTAAAGGGGTCATATAATGCTATATCCACTTTTACAAGTTGATTGTACTGAGATGTGTGTTGGCAGTGCCTGTACACAACCATCCTATAATGATAAAAATCCATCCAGTGTTTTGTTTTTTAATCTCCTAATATGTTTTCCCCGGTCTCAAATCCAGCTGTTCGTCTTCTGACGTCACAAGATCGGAGGCCCCTCCCACGATTGTTGATTGACAGGAGCGTTTCAACACAGACCCGCCCTGAGCGAGCTGTCATCATAGTCCACCATTGTTGATACGCTGGAGCAGAATGGCGTCTAAGCGATCGTGGTGTTCTGTTCTTGGGTGTAATAACGAACACAGCAGTCGTTTTGATGTTCCTAAATCAGAACCGCTGAAGACGCAGTGGCTGAGTTTTGTTTTCGAAGGGAATAGTCCCCCAGATCAACCTCAATTCTTTCATGTTTGCGCGAATCATTTCTCACCCTGCTTTATAAACGAGGGTCAGTTTAAAGCTGGTTTTGCCAAGAAGCTGCTCCTGAAAAAAGGATCGGTAACAACTATTCGTGTTCCTGCTGCACCTCCAGAAGAAGTGAGTGTAATGTTTTATTAACCTTTATATTACAGTTTTTTACAATCATTTTTGCACTAATAACAGAACCTTCATTTAATTTTTCAAAACTCTAGACACATAATTCACAACTGATGATCAAAATGCACATTTTTCAAAACACTTAACACTTTTTCCAAATGCTTGGATACAATACACATGAGCCAAAGATCTTTTGTTCATTGAACTAAAATCACTGGTTCAGAATGACACGACTTAGCATCAAAATATTAATATTTCAAAATACAACTCCCACATTACATCTGAATTGAGTGTCTATTCATTTCATTACAATGATCTAACTATCAATTGATACAACTGCTCAAAATGCTATGTAACTGTTGCATTACTCTTGAAGCATAGATTTTATGTACAACAAATGATGAACAATATTAAATGTTTAGATTATGAAAGTGAAGCAACTGAGGACTGAGTATGTGCAGGTATGATCAGTTTCAAGATGCCTGTTGTTGGGAGAGAAAAAATCCCCAAAAGTCTATATCAGTGTCAGTATTTGTCTTTCCGTCAGTAAATGTGTTTTAGAGGGTGATAGAGCTGGAAGCTGATGAAAACCATTTATATATTTATTTGTATAGGCAAGCACATCTGAAGAATTGGACATGGTGCAACATGTGGCCAGCCAAAAGTAACTGTGCACAATTGGCACCCAGCTGTCAATTAAAACTCTATGTCCACACTACAAAAGCACAGGTTTGTTGATCCAGATCCTAAATAGTGTGAAGTCATATATTCAGTTTTTGTGGTATTGTCAGTAATAGTATTTATTGAATTTTTAAATTTTATATTACTACACGGTATTAAAATGTCAACTATTATGTAACAGGCACACAGACAACTATGTTATACCCAGATATTGGTGTTGGCCCGTCAGTGCCACTGCTATCATCAACACCAATAAAGAGGCCAAATAAGAGATCTCGCTTGGAGCTAGAGGAGGAAGAGGAAGACCCTTCTGGAGCCAGCTCAAGTATTAATGTGGAAGAGTCTATGATTCCACATATGATCCAGCTGACTCTGTCACAACCTTGACTGAGCCAACAGATGTGACGTAAGTGACAAGACTATTTTTTGTTAATGTTGCAATCAGTTCGAATGTATTAATATATTTTTTTAATATGTTATGTGTAGTTTGGAAATTATTAAAGTAACTCTTTATTATTCTAATAGACTTGAGTCTTCAAATCCGGTTCATAAGACAGCAACTTACATTGTTTATGAAAACTGCCTGCTGCAGCTCTTTGAGCAGTGCCCTGTGTGTCAACGTGTTACCAATGTACGGAGAAGAGTATCTGGCACATTCCTCACTGTGGAACAACGCTGCCCACACTGTGACTTCTTCAGAAAATGGAATAGTCAGCCAGTTATACAAAGCACTCCTGCAGGGAGCCTCCAGCTTTCTATTGAAATGTATGCCAATGGTGCCTCTTTCTTTAAAGTTAAACAGGTAGGTTGGTGATTGGTGATTTTAATGTCTAGCCTATAATTTACTATTGCAAGTAATATCACTAAGATCCACCCTGAACATAAATAAATGAACATACTGTCCCTGAAGTCATGCTAAATTAAGGAATCTTCTTTTCTGACCTTAGATATTCCAGGCAATGAAACTGAAAATGATACACTACACCACCTTTCAAATTCATGCCCGGAGGTACATACAGCCTGCAATTGTACATAGCTGGAAAAAGGCACAGGATGGCATGTTGCATCAGCTCAAACAGAAGCAGGACAATGTCCTAGGCGGAGACAAGAGGGCAGATTCACCAGGTACTAAATGCTGAACAACTTTACATATTACTGTGAAAGCAAAACATACAGAGTAATAATAATTAATAATAAATTCAAAATGTAATACAAAGTAAACATTAATTTTCTACGTAAAGGTCATTCTGCCAAGTTTGCAAGTTACTCACTGATGGACTTAAGGACCAGCAGTATTATTGATCTGCAACTAGTTCAGGTGAGTCTAACATTACAGACTTATGCAAGATGTAATGCATATGCAATGTAAGAAATTAAATGTACAGAAAAAAGGCACAGGGATTTTTTACTATGTACATATTCGCTAACACAACAGGCATTGACAACTATTGTCATATATGCCCTTTATTTTCTAATCAGAGTAATGAAGTTGGAGGGAGCAACAACATTGAGAAAGAGGGTCTGAGGAGGAGTCTTGATCTCTTGAGGGCACACGGTGTGACTTTTGACAGCATTGTTACAGACCGGCACCCTCAAATACAAAAATTCCTGCGGGAGGCCAACATCACGCAGTATTACGATGTATGGCACATTGAAAAAGGTATTAGCTCCTGTCTGAGTATGTGTTGTTTATGTGCCTAATGACTGTCATAGTCTCACAGAATGGTTACTTATTAAATAGATCAGTAAAATTATATTACAAAACATTAAGATACAAAACCATACCTTTGATCAGAACTTCATTTTTATTATATTATTTTATGTTCAATAAACACACTGTATCTTTCTGCATGTCTGACTTAAAGATTGTTTATATTATTAGGAGTATCAAAGAAACTGCTGAATATTGCTCAGAAAAAAAGACAGTGAAAAACTGCAGAAGTGGTATCGCAGTATAAAAAACATATATATTGGACAGCGGCTTCTTCTTTGTAGTAGATGTCCCAAAACGGGACCGGTAGTTGTGACGCATGAGAGATGCGTCAAAGTTCAGTAAAGAGAATCCATCTTGATGGCCGTGTGTGTTGTGGATTTATTACTACATGGTGTCAGAAGTCTTGATAAAGAACCAAATTAAGGACACTGGACAAACACATCTGATACTCTCCTGACGCCCGAAGATGGTTTACTGAAGGGCGACGAACTTTGTACTGTTACATGATGTATGAGAACTCTCACATTCGGAGAGTTTTCCTGTCAGCGCTCCTGACAAATTCGACTGTGCTGATGGCAAAGAGTGGCGAAAATGGATCAGACGCTTTCAAAGATACCGTGTCGCGTCGGGATTGAACAAGAGAGACGACGAATTCCAGGTCAATACTCTAATTTACTTCATGGGTGATGAAGCGGAGGATATTTTGAATGCTTCCACTTTAAATGCGGACGAAAAACTCAACTACGCGGTGGTGGAAAAATGTTTCAATGATCATTTTGTGTGGAAGCGTAACGTTATTTTCGAGAGAGCCAAGTTTAATATGCGTAAACAAGAACCAGGCGAGTCAGCTGATAGCTTTATAACGGCGGTCCATATCCTGGCAGAACACTGTGATTTTGGAGTTTTGAAAGACGAATTAATACGTGATCGCATTGTTGTGGGGATACGAGACATGGCACTTTCAGAAAAACTCCAGCTGGACTCTGGTTTGACGTTGAGCAGAGCTATCAGTCAAGTGAAACAGAACGAGACGGTTAAAAGGCAACAAGCTATTATGAGGGGCAGCTCTCCACAGACGGATGAGAAAAGCGAAGTGGATGCACTTTCAGGACCAGTAAAAAGAAAACAGGCAGCATATAACAGTAGACAACAAGCAGGATATGCAATAAAACAGACAGAGAATGCATCCAGCACAAGTAAATGTTCAAAATGTGGTAGAACCCCTTCTCACAGTTGGAAGGAATGTCCAGCTAAGGATGCGGCATGTCGGAAATGTGGGAGAAGGGAGCATTACGCAGTAGTATGTCGTTCCAGACAGCTGGTGCAGGAAGTGTTTGAAGAACAAGACACAGATGAAGACACCCTTTATCAAGGGGAAGTAAAAGATCACAATGCGGGATGGTACACAGACATAACACTGAATGGAGAAAGTATTTCCTTTAAAATTGACACTGGCGCCGCTGTCACAGCCATCCCCACAAAACTATATGATTACAGAAGAGATGGACCGTTGATGGAAACAAAAAAAAAAAACTGTATGGGCCCAATAATAAATGACTACAGGTGGCAGGACAGGTGATGTGCAAGTTGGAAAGCAAAGACAGCACAACCTCTCAGTCTGTTTTTGTGATCGATTCACTTTCCAGACCCCTGCTGGGCCTGCCAGCTATTGAGGCATTACAGCTTATTGAACGGATTGATGCAGTAGAACTACCAGAAGAAAGGTTCAAAAAGAAATTTCCAAAAGTGTTCACTGGATTGGGAAGGCTAGAGGGAGATTACTGCATTCGCTTAAAAGCGGATACTATGCCCTATGCACTCACAACCCATGCAGAGTGCCGTTTCCTTTGGAAAACAAAATAAAGGAGGAGTTTGACCGCATGGAACAAATGGGGGTGATTTCAAGGATTGAACGACCGACAGAATGGTGTGCCGGCATGGTGCCTGTGGTAAAGCCAAATGGAAAAATCAGGATATGTGTTGATTTAACTAAGCTAAATGAGGCAGTATGCAGAGAGCGGCATATATTACTCTCTGTAGAACAGTAACTGGCCCAACTGAACGGTGCAACAATTTTTACCAAGCTGGACGCACAATCTGGCTTTTGGCAGATACCACTGGCACAAGTGCAGAGAACTCACAACATTCATCACACCATTTGGTCGATTCTGCTTTAATGTCCTACCTTTCGGCATCAACTCGGGTCCAGAACACTTCCAGAGACGTATGTCTCAGCTCTTAGAGGGAATAACAGGAGTAATATGCCATGCCGACGACATATTAGTATGTGGTAAAGATAAAGCCCAACATGAGGAGCGACTGACTGAGGTCCTCATCAGAATTCAGAAAGCAAACCTAACTTTAAATGAGAAGTGTTCCTTTGCACAGTCTGAAGTTTTGTTTGTAGGCCACAAAGTGAGTTCTGAGGGAATTGCACCAGATCCAGAAAAGGTGAGAGCAATTGTGGAGATTACTACACCTCAAAATGTGGCAGATGTTAGACGTTTCCTGGGCATGGCCACATACATGAGCAAGTTCATACCCCATTTCACCGATGATACAAAACCACTTCGTGATCTATTAGCCAAGCAGAACGATTGGCAGTGTGCAGCAAGCAGCTTTTGAAAAGATCAAATCTGACTTCTCATCAACCCAAGTATTGGCACAATACAAGCCAGACGCAAAAACAAAAGTGTCCGCTGACGCATCCTCTTATGGATTAGGAGCAGTCCTTACCCAGATGCAAAAGGATAAGGAATGGCGTGTACAACAGAGATATGCCCAGGTGGAGAAAGAGGCGTTGGCAGTAACATGGGCCTGTGAAAGACTCAGCTCGTACCTGATTGGCCTCCAATTTACAATAGAGACCAATCACAAGCCACTGTTAGCCCTTCTGGGAACAAAGGCCCTGAATGACTTAGCCCCCAGGATTCAAAGATTCCGTCTGAGACTTCTGCGATACACATACAACATAGTGCATGTTCCAGGCAAGATCTTAGTTACAGCAGATACATTGTCAAGAGCCCCAATAGTCAGAGAACTCTCAAGCGAGGAAAAGGAGCTGGAAAGAGAAACACAAGTTTTTGTAGATGCAGTACATAACGGCTTGCCAGCGTCAAAGTCAAAGCTACAACAAATAGCGGAAGCACAGCAACAGGATAGGATCTGCGGACAGTTGATGGAGTGATGTAAGATGGGATGGCCAAGACAGGAGGAACTAAAAAAAGACATAAAACCGTACTGGATCCATCAAGGTTAACTGTACATTGCTAATGGCCTCTTTTTTTTTTTTTTTTTTTTTTTTTTTTTTTTTTTTTATTAAATATATTTATTTGTTTATTTTCTTTATTTTATTTTTTTTTTTTATTATCTTTTTTTTTAATATTAATTAATTAATTAAATTTTATATACCCTTTTACTTAACCACACTGTGACAGACAAGACCAGGGGACAGAGAAAACAAGAGAGAGAAAGAAGAAAGAAGAAAGAAGAAAGAAGAAAGGAAAAAAAAAAAAAAAAAAAAAAAAGTTTGTGGGAAAAGTCAACAAAGAAGGGGGAGAGAGAGAGAAAAAAAAGGAGAATGGGGGATAGAGAGAGAGAGGGAGAAAAAAAAAAAAAAAAAAAACAAAAAGACAAAAAACAAAAAAAAAAAAAACAGACAATTTGCTTCGATACCTGCTGACAAAAAGAGAAAACAACAGAAGAAAACAACCGAAGACACAACATCAAAGAGACTGCAGCAACAACCAACATCTGTATGAATCACAATAAATTCTAAATGTTAAATGTTATTGAGCAGCACACATAACTAATATTACAAAATAAGTTTTGAAGCAACAGCAGATCAAGACAATGTGTGTCTGTGAGCACCTGTTTTTATACCAATGTGAATGCTTGAGTGTACACCTGTGTGTGTGAGCGCGCTTGTGTTCATAAGGTTCCTCCATGTAAATGTTTAATAGTGTGTGTGGGGAACAACAGCCCCATCCCGCAAGGCATGAAGCAGGCACGGAAAAGACCCGGGCCCCAAACATCCGGAGGCCCCCCAGGGCACGGGACCCCCAGGAGAACCACCGCAGGGACAACCGCGGCCTCCACCCAGAAAAGGGCAGAGGAGAGCCCGAAGGTGGGACCTCCGACAGCCACAGTGTAGACGCCCCAGGGTGCCGTGGCGGCAAGCCCGCAGGCTCCACCGGCAGCCGACCACACCAGGGCGGACCGGGCCCTGGGCCCGGAGACCCAAAGGCCCCCCACCCCACAATCGGGGCCCAGCAAGGCCAGTAGGGCCAGGCCCCGCCAATCGACCGCCGAGAGTGGGCCGGCGCTCGCCCGAGCATCCTGCCCCGGCGCGAGAAATCACCAACGCACCGGCGGCATCCTCCACCGGCAGGGCATGGTGGTGGGGTGGGGGTCGACTAAGATGATGAGTGAGGTGGAGTCTAAGGCCCGACCTGACACATAGACGTAGACGACAAGCACACATATACACAAGCATATGTTCCCACCCTCATGGACGCAAACGAATATTCACACCCTCGCCCCACATGTAGACACACAAAAATGGACACGGTACCCACACTCACACTCCCCATATGCACTCTATACTCCTAGGTCCAGGCACCACCACCCCCAGAGGGGTAGTCAGCGCCCGATCCCGGAGCTGAACCCCCTTCGCTCCGGCGTGGGGACAGGAAGACCACCCCGGTCCCCGCAGCAGCAGAGAAAATCAACAGCCCAAACCCCGACATGGCGGCCAGCTCATCCTCACAGCCCCCGGCCCCAGACAGAGAACAGAGAACAGGGGTGTGAGAAAAAAAAAAAAAAAAAAAAGACCCCATGCTTCACCCCACCCGCTCAAATGTAGTGTTGGTGTGTGTTGTTCTAAGGTGCTTTAAAACAGGGGTGCTTTAAAACAGGGGAGGGGCACCCTCCACAAGCTTGTGTCAGCTCGTCCCCTCCCTAGAGCCCTCAATGTCTATGTGCAACTTAAAATTGAGTAGTGGGCACTGGCACCAGAGGGAAGGCTGAATGAACAGACCGCCCTCCGGATGCCATTCAGTGTGCCCACCCCCAAGGCCCTATATGTATGTGTCATGTGACAGTAAGTAATGAGAATGTCTAAGCTGTAATGTGTAATTGAGATGCAGGCGGCCATGAGGAGACAGAGGAGTACCACCTCCCCCGCATCCCAGCGACGCACCCGCACCTCAAAACCCTACCTATGTGTTGGTGTGATGGAGCGGGAGAAGTGAAGCCTTAGGGATGGGGAGGAAAGCATCAGAGGGGGCAAAATACCCCCCACTCTGGAGCCAGCTCCCCCGCTGACCCCCATAGGCACCCCCGTTACCCCAAATCTGCCCAGGGCGGGGGGCCCAGGCCCATCCAGACCAGGGCCCATGGCAGCCCAGGGCGGCCCACCAGACCCCACAGCAGAGGAAAAACTACCCCACCCCATCATCCAGTCAGTTCCCAAACTACATAAGACAATAAGACACCCAGGTAAAGCCCGTTTACCCCGCCTCTATTGGACCCCCCCCCCCCCCCCCCCCTGCGGAGGCACCGATGCATCGAAGACCCCCACACCAGAGCCGGGCCCAAGCGCATGCACCAACCCATGCTCCCGGCGGCACACCAACCAGGACCCAAGCTCCCCAGGCCCAGCCGTAACCCCAACCCGGAGGCAGAGCGCCCCCAGATCCCCAAACCCCCCCCCGGACCAACCCCGGAACAGTGCGGCCGCCAGGCTGGCGTGAAAACAGGCAAGACATTGCTGCTAAAGAATCACGATCCTCACCGTGCTCTGTTGGCCTACAGAGTCACACCGCTGCTACAGGGGCCCTCACCAGCTGAAATGTTAATGGGCCGGAAACTGAGATCTCCACTGCCACAAGCAAAGTCACAACTCAAGCCACGATGGCCGAACAGACGAGCGTTCAAAGAAAAAAATGAATGGCTTAAAATAACGCAGACACTGAACTTCAACAGGAGACACAAAGCCACGGCGAGACCTGAGCTGAAACCAGGACAAGCAGTATGGATCTCCAAATCACAACGACCAGCAACGGTGCTGGGCAAAGCAAATACACCAAGGTCCTACATAGTTCAGGCAGGAACAGAGGAACTTAGGAGAAACAGAGCCCACCTTCTTGCTCAACCAGAGTTTTCAGTGCCGGCACCAGAGACACCAGTGTCCCAGAGGGAAACTACAATAGTACAACCAGAGCTGTCTTTTGAAGTACCAGAGACTGCAGTGCCTAGGAGAGAAGTAGAAGTGGAACAGGTACCTGAAACCAAATGCATGTAGAGAGCAAACACTGAGAAGAGGGGAGAGCCTACGAGAAGACAAGTGAAGCAACCAAAGTGGCTTAAAGACTATGTTCACTGAGTTAAGCATAATAAGAAACCAAAAAAACCGAAGAAAGACCACCAGTATTCTCACATGTTTATTGTTCATTTATTCTCAGGAAATATGTTTACAGAAATGTTCAAAAGATAAAGTTGCCCCGAGGAGGGGAGATGTAATAGATGTCCCAAAACGGGACCGGTAGTTGTGACGCATGAGACATGCGTCAAAGTTCAGTAAAGAGAATCCATCTTGATGGCCGTGTGTGTTGTGGATTTATTACTACATCTTCAACAGGGCCAGAGCGAGTGGCAAAGTGGACGTCAATTCTTAATCATATCTGAGACATGCACACACATGATGATCCCATTTTCCCACGGTGTTTGCATCTGCGACGCACTACAACGGACAAGAGCAAGTGGTTGAGAGCAGGTGTGTTTACCCTATTAGCAGTGCCATTGTAACTCATGTTTCTATGTGCATACGACAGACAGTACTGTTTTTTCCTTGCATTAAAATATGATTTTTTTTTTTATATATAAAGTTTAATAAGTTCCAATTTCCCACCAGGGACAACTGCCTTCACTCGATTAGAGAAGATCCTCAGAAACAAGAGGATTCTGAAGGATGTTGAGAAACTGAGCCCTCACCATCAGACCTCATCACTGGAGGCGTTCCACAGCGTAATTCTGCGCTTTGCGCCAAAGAATGTTGTCTTTTCTTTTCTGGGAATGTTATGCAGGTAACTCAATATAATAATTGGGAAAGGAGTGTATACACATTTTCAAGCACGCAAGTGTGACCCTAGTAATGTTTAACCATGATTTCTTCTCTACAGACTCTACCTGGCAGCCCTACATTTTAATGAGAATGCTGGGCGTCCCCAAGCCACAACGGCAGCTGGGGAGCCACAATTTAAGGTGTTTTTCCCAAAATACAAGAAAAGACAATGCTCTGCAAAGCCAGTGAAAGTAGAACCAACATTCCATGAGTGTAACAACTTTTATTTAAATGCAAAATAGTCATTGTATGTACAGACATAATATCAGAAGCTGAACATAAATACATTTTGTAAAAAAAAAAATAAAAATAAAAAAAAGACACCTTGTAGACAATTTTATTTACAAAACACTAAGTGAGCAACCCAACTTCAGAGTAAACAGAAAATAACAAATATATATATATATATATATATTTGTACTGAGTATGTGGACAACCTGTTGGAACTTATCTTTGAGAACGTGGTGGTGGACCCAAGCCCATATACAGTATGGACGGTATCCTGAAGATCTCCATACCTGAGGATCTCACGTCCCAGTTTGACAAAACAGACAAACAGGAAGTGATAGACAGCTACGTGTCTAGGTTTAATCAAGGGCAGGTCTGAACCCTACATATTGTCCCTGAACATTAGGGAACTCTGCCCTTATTCGTCGCACCACACAGGAGGGCAGCACAACCCTGATTCTCCAGCCCAGAATGCCCCAACACAAGCTGACGAAACTTCTGTAGGCCAAAAATCTGTAACGGCTGAGAAAATTCAAACATTTTTTGTTGTGTAAAGTAATGTTATTTAAGGTCATAATTACATTTATTTATTGCTGTTAGTTTTTTGTCAATTATTTTTGCTGTTACAGCATTTTTTTTTTTGAATAACTTATTGCAAACCTCTGTGAAATTCGTTATTTCTGTCAATAAATGTTAGTCCAATCTGTTTTGTGTCTATTCATTATTTAGTATTTAACAGAGGTGGGGGCAAGTCACACATGTTCAAGTCTCAAGCAAGTCTCAAGTCACAGTACAAACAAATCAAGCAAGTCAAGTCAAGTCAGCGGCTCACCTCAAGCATGTCAAGTCGAGTCCTGATATAAGGGTCAAGTCAAGTCAAGTCACAGTATCAAACAGGAACAAATATATTTTTGTCACATGACCTTATTAATTTTTCCTCAGAAATTAACTTTTTTTAATTATACATTTTAAATAATGTTTTAAATATAACATTTTGAAAATAGGCAAAATACTACTTTGTATACCGCTACGTCTGTAATTGAGAAAATATTGATAAAAATACAAGATAAAAATATGTATCTCATATTTATGTTATATTGAGTTTGACCATCCTAGGAGACACAAATAATATTTAACAGATGTTTGAAAATGATTTTGCACTAAATATCTCCAGCAAAGACTGGGATTCAGTCTGGGAGCACGCTAAAGAATTTCAGTGTGCAACAAAACATGCTATTCAATTTAAAATAATATGCTGACTACAAATCACCCCTTATATCAGAAATAAAATGGACCCAAAATTGTCATCGGATATAGACACCCTATTTGGACTGTTTGTCAAACTATTGTCATCATGACTCAAAACAAGAAGCCTATTGCTGTTAATGTTTATGTATCTTCCCCTGTAACTTATCGATTTCTTTTTTTTTTGTTATCAACAATTTTTTATTTTCATTTTTTTCACAAACAACACAACATAATATCCAAAATAAAACAAAAGAAAACAGCAGACACATACTCAACATCTCAAGGTTCAATCAAAAGGGAGGGAGAGAGGGAAGGACAACAAGAACACAAAAGTTACTCCTTTAAATAATCACGTATATTCAGTAAAAAACACTGCCAAGCCTCAATGGTTGAAGGCCTGGCCCCACCGACTCGCGCCGTTGTACATTCACATGAGACAATTTGCAGGAGGCTACGGATCCAATATGCCTCTCTAGACATGTGTGGTGTAAACCAGTTCTGAATTATTGTCTTCTTCACAGCTGTAAAACCAGCAAACAACATTCTCTTTTGCATTGAACTAATACAGAGACCAGAATCATCATTAAGAAGACATAAACTTGGGTTAACAGACCAATCAATTCTCAGTAATGATGACAAAACCAGGTTTACATGTGTCCATAGACTGATGACGACAGGACATTCCCAAAACATATGCAGAAAAGTGCCCGATGATGTAGTGTTACATATATGGCAGTTCAAATTTGACTGCAGTTTCATTTTAAATCTTTTGTAAGGAGTTATGTATGCTCTATGAATGAATTTGAAGTGAATAAGACGATGAGACGGACTTTTAGATGTTAAGCTGAGATTAGACCACACTCTCTCCCAGTCGACAGATAAATTAAGATCAGATAATTCCCTATTCCAAATAGTTTTAATAGAAAGAGGTTTTGTAATACAATCAATAATTTTATTATATATTAAGGAAACAGATGGCCGACCAGCAGATGGTGCAATCCAGTCCCGCATAGGATGAGAGGAAATGGAAGAAGACCAAGGAACGCCATACGCTTTGAGAGCAGAACATAATTGAAGAAAAACAAAATATGCAGATGCTGGTAGACAAAATTTGGCTCTCAATGCCTGAAATTAACAGAGGCCCTGGTTATCATACATATCACTGCACGTGTTCACACCTAAAGAGGACCAAGAGGGTTGGACAAATGGACGATTTCCACATACAAAGTTAAAATTGTACGGTTACAGAATTTGAAGGGTCCACCTATCCGATGTTCAACCGTTTTCCAGATTTTAATAGAGTTAGCCACAACCGGACCAAATTTATAATTATCCCCTTTTTTTCCTGTGCCAGTAAATTAAATATCTTGAAGTCTATTTGGTTTAACCTTGTCAGCTTCAATCACCCTCCATGAAACTGTAGATTGAGGATCAACCCAATTACGAAGGGCCTTAAGCTGGAACGACCAATAATATAATTCAAAATTTGGTACAGCCAGTCCTCCTGCGCTATTAGGATGTTGTAATGTGGTAAGTTTAATTCTGGAACATTTATCATTCCAGATAAACTTAGAAATTATGGAGTTGATCTCCTTAAAGTAACCTGGAGGGGGAGAAAGTGGTAGCATAGAGAAAAAAAATTAAATCGAGGTAACAAATTCATCTTAACAGTGGAGATTCTTCCTTGGAGAGAGACTTTAAGATTCTTCCATCTTTGAATGTCATTTTTGACATTAACTAAAATGTTATTAAAATTGTCTCTGGCAATCTTATGAATGTTTTTATATATGGTAATGCCCAAATAGATGAAAGATTCCTTAATAGGGATAAATGAGGGAATAGAAAAATTAACCTTAACATTGTTAATTGGCATTAGAGCAGATTTGCTCCAATTTATTTTATATCCTGATAGGCTACTAAAATGATCAAATTCCTTAATTACACTAGAGACTGAAACATCAAAGTGGTCTAAATATAGAATAATATCATCAGCGTATAATGAAATACAATGATTATGGTCATGAATCTTAATCGATACTTCAGATTTCCTGATGGCTTGTGCTAAGGGTTCGAGAGATAGACAAAACAATAAGGGGGAAAGTGGACACCCCTGCCTCGTTCCCCGCTGTAAAGGGAATGAGGGGGAAATAATATTACCAGTTATGACTGATGCTGCAGGTGAGTGGTATAATGTCTTAATCATAGAAACGAAGTGTTCACCGAAGCCGAAACATTGCAGAACCGCCCACATATAATTCCACTCTAGCCTGTCAAAGGCTTTTTCTGCATCAAGTGAAAAGACCGCAGAAGGTGTTGGGTGGGAGTCCGCAAAGTCAAGAATATGAAGGAGTCGACGCATATTGTCAGATGCATTGCGCCCCTTGATGAAACCAGTTTGGTCCTCCTTGATCAGACTGTGAATTACCTTCTCCAAACGAGAAGCAAACACTTTAGCATAGATTTTTAGATCACATGGGATAAGCAAAATCGGTCTGTAGCTGGAACAATCTAATGGATTTTTCCCTTTTTTAAGAAGTAATGAAATCAGTGATGTTTTTTGATCTCTATGAAATGCCCCATGTTCAATTGCAAAATTAAATGAGTTAAGCATAAGTATCCCTACCAAATCCCAAATTTCTAAATATAATTCAGGGGGGAGACCATCTAGACCCGGCGATTTGCCCTTTTGAAGGCTCTTTAGAGAGACGTGAAGTTCCTCCAAGCTTAATGGGGCCTCCAAAGATTCTTTATCCATCTGTGAGATCCGAGGCAGTTCCAATTTATCTAAATACTGCTTACAAATTGGTTCATCAAAATCTGTTTCGGCTTTATACAGATTTGTGTAAAAACTAGGGCTGTCAATCGATTAAAAAATTTAATCGCGATTAATCACATGATTGTCATGAGTTAACTCGCAATTAATCACAATTAATCGCACATTTTTATTTGTTCTAAATGAACCTTAAATCAATTATTTTCAAATGTTTAATACTATAATCAACATGGGCATGGACAAATATGGATGCTTTATGCAAATGTACACTATATTGCCTATTTATTTACTATACTATAAATGCAGACCTTGAGCCAAAAACTCATCACCAAACACCAATGACTTGTACATATGTGTTCAGTCATTTTAGACACTTCCAAAACTGTTGCAACAGAGATGGAAATACAATTTTTAAATACATGAATTATGTTCCCATCGTTGTTGCCACATATTTGGAAGTGCATTTTTCTGTTCTAAAGAAGGGGGTGTCCTAATACTTTTGTCTATATAGTGTATGTACAAGTCATTGGTGTTTGGTGATGAGTTTTTGTCTCAAGGTCTGCATTTACAGTCACACCAGAGGTGTTAAACTGGGATTAGGACTTGGTTTTATGCAGACCAGTCAAGTTCTTCCACACTGACTGAATTAATCATTTTCTTTTTGAACCTTGCCTTATACACAGAGACATTGTCATGTTAGAATAGAAAAGGGTCCTGTACAAACTGTTGCTATAATATTAGAAGCACACAATTTCCTAGAATATCATCATTATATGCTTTAACATTAAGATTTGTACTCATAGAAATTACTAAAGTAGTCAAACCTGTTCATTAGAAGGGGGCGACCCAATACTTTTGGCAATATAGTGTATGTTTATTATTATTGAAACCATAGTCAACATAAAGCATGAAGAGTAGACATGTTTCAAAGGTCATAGATGTTTTTCAAAGAACTTGTTCATGTCTATTAGACATGAAAAAATAAATACCAGGTTCCCATTACTTCTTTCTTTGCACTGAGCAATTTACTGACACAAACCTGTTTACATTTTTGCACACAGGGCAGCTCTTCTTCTGAAAATGCAAAATGTACATTTATTATTTATTATTACATTTGTTTCCCTCTCTGTGCCCACATACTGTATTTTGATGAAGCTAAATTCTCAATAAAACTGGTATATTTGACTGTTTCTGCTGTCAGACAACGGAATGAATATGAAATAGTGACTGAAACGCGACCCATTAAGACATAACCAGCTCTCCCTTCCAAGATGTTAATCTGCACAAAAAATCATGATAATCGCACCGTCGTCTGATGAAATCAAATACACATAAGATAAAGACAATAGCTGTGTTGTGATTTCAGCTATACTTGCATGCAAAATTAGATAAGCAACATAATATCTGTGTTTAACTGAATTAAAGCGCTGCTTCTCTCTCTGCCGCGCGCTGATCAGACGCAGAGAGAGAGAGAGAGAGACAGAGAGGTGTGTGTGCGCGCGCGCGCTGAACAGATCAGACGCAGAGAGAGAGAGGTGTGTGTGCAATACCTTGCGTTTGCGCGGCAGTATCGGTGATTCTCATAAACTAGGTTTGGGCGCTTTTTTGAAGGGAAAACGTCACTAAAGGGGTCTGCAATGTTGCTAAGTTGGCAACACTGTGCATCTCCATTTCTCCAACTACGGGTTGGGCCAGGGTCAAACCGGAAATATGCGCTGCGTTAATCGCGCGTTAAAAAAATTAGTGCCATTAAAATGAATTTGCGTTAACGCGTTATTAACGCGTTAACTTTGACAGCACTAGTAAAAACCTTTAAATATGTCATTAATTGCCACAGGGTTCGTGGTGACCTGATCATCCGATGATTTTATTGTGCTAATATATGCCTTAGACTCGCATTCTTTCAACCTAAGGGCCAATAAATGACTAGGTCTCTCTGATTCAAAATAATATTTTTGTCTAGTCCTATGTAAAATAAATTCTGCCTTTGAGTGTGAAAGTAAATCATATTCTTCTTTTAAAGAGGACAGCTGTGTAGCCTGTTGCTCAGTAAAATGTTGTTTTTGTAGGTTTTGTAATGATTGGATTTTATTTTCTAATTGTGTAAACTGGTGAGTTCTCGCTTTGGCAAGAGTAGAAGAGAAAGATATACAGAAACCTCGTATAGCACACTTAGTTGTTTCCCACAGTATTTGAGGATCCACATCAGAGGGCATATTAATTTCAAGAAAGTCTTTAATATATTCTTTTAGAGAGGTAATAAAAGTCTGATTACTTAATAATGATATGTTAAAGCGTCATCTAGGGGACTTGGCTTTGACATCGGAAAGAGGAACACTGCACAACATAGCAGAATGATCAGATAATAAAATTGGTAATATAGATATAGAGGAATTAGATGAAATTAAAGATGGGCTGAGAAATATGTAATCTATCCTAGAGAAAGTCTTGTGTCTATTAGAAAAAAAAGTGAAGTCCTTAGCTTTAGTATTCTGAATTCTCCATAAATCGATTAAGTTGAGCTCAGTGATAAATTTATTCAATAATTTAGAGGATGGATTGGCTGTTGTATCAGATTGAGATTTATCTAAAGCAGGATTTATGACAGCATTAAAATCACCACCCACCACTAGAGGGCAATCAATCTCCTCAAGTAAAGTTTTGGAAATCTGTGTAAGGAATGCACTGTCTGTCTCATTCGGACCATAAATAGAGACCAATGCTAACCTATTATTATATATTTTGCATCGGATAAAAACAAATCTACCCTTCTCATCACTACCAAGGTGTTCAATTGTTAAATTTAACTTCCTGTTAACAAGGATAAGCACCCCCTTAGTTTTATTTTAAGCGCAGGAAAAAGCTATTAATTTGTAATACTTATTCTGGAAACGTGCCACGTCAGATTGTTTTAAATGTGTCTCTTGTATTAAGGCACAGGAGATAGATTTACGGTGTAAATATTCTAATACACGGGTTCTTTTAACAGCAGAATTTAAACCATTCACATTCAGTGATAAAATATTTAAAGTATGCATTGAATATTCATAATCCCAAGATTGTACACAATAAATGCAAAAAACAAAAAAAACAAAAAACAGAAGCACTTCCATTCCGTAAATAACACGTAAACACTGATGTGCATTTTAGATACCAAACCTCCTATATGAAAAATCCCTTTAGAAATAATGTAAAATAGATAAAAGTATAAATGTCTGCTGTAAAAAACAAAAACAACATAAAAATGTGAACAACCGACAACCATAAACAAAGAACAACTCAGACCGCACATTACCGAGAACATAGGTCTGACTGAGCAACAAAAAACGGTGATAGGTCGTGACCGATCCACTCCAACGCAAGACATGTCTCCCGAAAGGCTCACACAGCCAAAAAAAAAAATTATATATATTTTTTTTTATTAATTAAACCTACACTCCATTAGTCCCCTCCAAAACAGAAAAATGGAGTGTCAGTCTTACCAGCAAAGAGATCGTTGTACCGGATAAATAAGGACAATATCCCAGTATAAGAGAAGAAAACGCAAACAATAGGTTTAGCAAGCATCCATGCTCATCCTGCTATCATCCCCTTCTGGGCAGCTAGGGCCAAGTCCATCCCGGCCGTCACGCCCCTCCCGTCGAATTGGAGAAACAGCGGTCGCTGCTCCCCCGTCGTCCCCACGCAGAGCTGCGGCATAGGACTTCTGCTGAGACATGGAACTGATAAAATCCTCCGCTTTCTGAGGGGAATCATAGCTTTTCTGTTCCCCTTTGTGCCGTAGCTTAATCACCGCTGGATAGATGAGGAAGGGCTGGAGACCAAGTGCAGTCATCTTCTTCAAAACCGGACCAAATGCCTTTCTCCTGATCGCTGTAGCCGGACTAAAGTCAGGAAAAAACAGCAGTGTGACATTGTTCTGTGCGCACTTCACCGGATGCGCCTGCCGAGCACCTTTCAGGATATCTGATCTGTCATGCCATCTCAGTACACGGAAGATGAGAGTGCGTGGCCGATCGGAGCCCCTCCCTCCGTCATACACGCGATGCGCCCGATCAATTTCGATGTCACGGCCCCTCAAGGAAGGAATCCACTTTGAAAGATTAGCTCGGAGGAAACCAGCTGCATCTGGACCCTTCATCCCTTCTGGGAGTCCCACCAGTCTAACATTGTTCCGTCTGCACCTGTCCTCCATATCTGTCATCTTCTCGGTGAGTCGCTCCAACTGATCCTTTAAGTCCATGACTGTTCTCTTATCTTCCCGCGCCGCTGCCTGAACAGAATCAACGCGGTCACGTGTCTGCTTCGTCTTGATAACTATGGCCTCAAACTCCTCTCTTAGCTCTTTAACAGACTTATTGGTAGCTAGTATGTCCTCACGCAGTTCGCGCAATGCTGGAATCAGCGCAGAGTCCATCGCATCTCTTACTGCCGAGTTCACAACTGAATTCAAAGTGCTTTGGTGTTCTTTAAATGCTAGTTCAATGCGGATAGCAATAGCACTGTCCAGGTCTTCACTGGAGATGGCTGAATCTCTGAATTTTTTCTTCATTGGCGATCGCTCAATCTCTCCTATCCGATCTCCTTTGTCTGCCTTAGTACTCATGATGGGTCTAATGCAGAGTGGTTCAAATTTTACTGACAGTATCGTGAAATATGTGGCAAAGTGAGCGGAGCGAAAAACTAAGCCAGCATCACCTTCGAGGGGTCACGTGATCCTCCTAACTTATCGATTTCTTTGATTTTATCTTAATAAGAACTAAATTGACAGCTGTGCATTTAAGGTCTGCCTAAGCTTTTTGTTTTGTTTTGTTTTTGTTTTCTGTTTGTTCTGTTGGAAAAAATAATAATAATTAAAAAAATTGAATATAGAAATATGAAATTAAATCATAGACCCTCTCTATGACATTAATGCCGCCAGTAAGTGGCGGCAAATCACTGCTTTATCACAGAAGCTTTCATTGAACTGATTCATTCAAAACAGAACTGTTGGCAGCCGCGCTGAAAATATTACTAAATATCATATATTATAAATATAAAAACTCATACTAGGGCCATTTTGACAACATGTCTTGGATTTTGGGTGCAAGATAAACATCACTAATCGATAAAACAAACTTTGGTTTCCGTGGTACAATTCCATATATTGATTTACAAAGAGGGATACTTGACACTAAAGCACTGTTTTGAGACACAAACGCCAGCGAAATTAAAGTTTGACGTCGTTAATTACAAACACGAGATTAATAATTTATAATTACTTTAATTTAATGACAGACCTAAGCTGAATTTTAAGACCAATGCTGTTTTCGACTAACGAACAAGCTTACATACCTTTCCTTTATGAAGTGGTGACGTCCTGGCTTTATAAATGCATACAGTGTCGAATCGAAGTGTTGATCCAAACATCTGGAGAGAGTCTCTTGCTCCCTGTATTTGGTGCTCTGTGTGTGTTCTGTGCTCGTGCACGTGTTATCAACTGCGCAGACTCGGATCAATTCTGCCGCTGGTTCAGTGGTGTCACGGTGCACACAGCAGGGAGAGACGAGGAACACGCAGATGAGGATGTAAACTCAAATTATAGTCTTTAATGACGACAGGGTAACACAGGGCAAGGTAGACACACCGGGAATGACGAGTAGACCAGACGAAATGGAATTCAAAAGACAGGACTTAAATACACATTCACAAATCACACACACCTGAAACTGAATTAACTAATAATGACATGAAACGAACCATATAAGGAAACAAGAGGCGGGAACACAAGACACACACGAAACAAACTCTAACATCACTCCCCCCTCCCGGAAGGCACGTCCCGTGCTGTAACAGTACTACCAGGGAGGGCGGGAGGGCACTCTGGAGACCCCACGAGACCGACACAGAGACATATACAAGAAGGGGCCTCCAGAGCGAAACAGACAGACTTAGGCCCCGGAGGAGCAGGGAGCTCAGGAGGCCAAGGCAGGTGGTCTCTGGTGGCCGTGGCCTCGTCCCTAGGCCCGGCCACTACAGCCGGGACCCTTGTCCCCAAGAAATCCATGGGGCAGCTCAGGGGTACCGGGAGCCCTCTGGGGCGAAACAAACAAAAACACACCATAACACAGTTTAAAAAGACCTAAAGTCACAGTCTGGTCTGTACGGCCAAGACCGGCTGGCGAGACCATAACCGGCTGGCTAGACCACCCAATGGCGGGGGCCGGCGGGCTGGAGGGAGCCCAGCCGGCGGTGGGCCGAGTGACTGCGGACGGCGGGTTGGCCTTCCCCGCGTAGTAGAAACGTGAACACAGGTGGGCCGCGGACGGCGGCGTGAAACCCAAGTGGTGCGTTGGCTTTCCCTGCCAACGACGACCAGTGGCATGAGTCAGCGGCAATCCGGCGAGCTTGAGTCAGCGGCAATCCGGCGAGCTTGAGTCAGCGGCACTCTGGCGGGCTTGAATCAGAGGCAGGCCGGCGGGCATTGAGTCAGAGGCAGGCCGGCGGGCATTGAGTCAGAGGCAGGCCGGCGGGCATTGAGTCAGAGGCAGGCCGGTGGGCTAGGGTTAGCCGTGGATGGTGGCATCATCTCCTGGGAACTGAGGGCTGGATGATCCGCGAACGGCGGCATGAACTCCCGCGAATGGCGGGATGGCAGAGCCGCGAACGGTGGCGACAACTCCCGCGAACGGCGGGATGGCTGAGCCGCGAACGGCGGCGAGAACTCCCGCGAATAGCGGGATGGGAGAGCCGCGAACGGCGGCGTAAACTCCCGTGAACCGCGGGCATGAAGTCCCACGAACCGCGGGATGGGAGAGCCGCCAACGGCGGCGTAAACTCCCACGAACCGCGAGCATGAGGGACAAAAACCCAGGAACAAATAAAACACTTGAAAAAATGAACAAAACAAAACGAGGTGATTATGACTGAAATGAATCAAAACATAAAACATACCCTGCCAGTACATACAAAGATAGATCAAAGTGACATTACGTTAACCAACCATTCAGAAACGTCCTGTTCGAGCCTTAATTGTCGAACATCTTCGGGGCCATCATCTTGTTCCAGGTCTGACTCCGGTTCAAATTGATATGTTGCACAATGTCCTCAGAAACTCCCGCTGCCATTCTTCCGCCAAAAGATACCCTCAACTGTTGTCAAGGCAACACTCCACGTGTGTTGTGTCACGCCCCACAGAGCAGAGGGGCGGGGTGAGCAGAGCACATGATCATTTAAAGGCACATGCACTGAAATGGCGTGCTGAACAGAGAG
This sequence comes from Aspiorhynchus laticeps, assembly GCA_023376895.1. Taxonomy (NCBI): domain Eukaryota; kingdom Metazoa; phylum Chordata; class Actinopteri; order Cypriniformes; family Cyprinidae; genus Aspiorhynchus; species Aspiorhynchus laticeps. The sequence continues at coordinate 2,293,609 of CM041800.1, forward strand.
CTCTTTTTGACCAGGTAAAATTTGTGTTTTCTTACAATACTAACGATAATTTTTAATTAAAGTATATTACAAACTTTTCATTTAGACCCTAAAGAATCATATTAACTTGTACAAAAACGGCATTATATGACCCTTTTAAAATTATATAAAAATTTATTTAAAATGAATTTAAAACAGTTAAGAACAGAAAGTGATTATATATAAAATACAGTGCAAGATGTAGCACAGTGTTCATTCAACAAATGCACAGCTAAACAGATGAGTTTTGAGTCTGGATTTAAATGTGGCTAATGTTTTAGCACATCTGATCTCTTCTGGAAGCTGGTTCCAGCTGCGGGCGGCATAATAACCAAAAGCAGACTCCCCTTGTTTTGTGTGAACCCTTGGTGTTTCTAACTGACTTGATCCTAATGAGCTGAGTGGTCTGTTAGGTTTATATTCAGTGAGTATATCTGCAATGTTTTTAGGTCCTAGGCCATTGAGTGACTTATAAACGAGTAAAAGTACTTTAAAATCAATCCTAAATGTAACTGGAAGCCAGTGTAAGGACCTGAGGACTGGTGTGATATGCTCAGATTTTCTGGTTCTAGTCAGAATCCTGGCAGCAGTGTTCTGGATGAGCTGCAGCTGTCTAATGCTCTTCTTTGGAAGGAGACCATTACAATAATCCACCCTGCTGGTGATAAAGGCATGAACAAGTTTCTCCAAGTCTTGACTGGAAACAAAACATCTAATTCTTGCAATGTTTTTGAGATGATAGTATAATAATAATAATACATTTTATTTAAGGCGCCTTTCAAACCACTCAAGGTCACTGAATATCAGGAAAAATAAAACAACAATAAATAACAATAAATAGCAATAAAAAGAGAAGCAGCAGTTACAAAATAACCACAGTAAAATAACAATAGGCAAGAAGAAAGAGAGAGAGAAGGGAAGAGAAAGGAAAAAATCCCTGCTAGATGAGTGTAGACAGTCATCATGTAGGATAAGCTATTCTGAATAAGTGAGTTTTAAGTTTAACTTTAAATTGGGATAAAGAGTCTAAATTACGTATGTTAGCTGGGAGAAAATTCCAAAGGTGAGGAGCAGCACGGCTGAAGGCTCTATGACCCATGGTGGTTAAAGAGCCGTGGGTGTATGGAGAAGACCCAGTGAAGAAGAACGAAGGGTTCTAGAAGGAGTGTAGGGCTGAATGAGATCTGAGAGGTAACGTGGAGCAAGGTTATGGAGAGTTTTATACGTGAGAAGAAGAACTTTAAATTCAATGCAAAATTTGATGGGAAGCCAATGAAGTTGTTTAAGAGAATGAGTAATGTGTTGTAAAGATGGAGTCCGGGTTATGATACGAGCAGCAGAATTCTGAATCAGCTGGAGTTTATGGAGAAGCTTGTGTGGTAAACCAAATAAAAGGGAATTACAGTAATCGATGCGAGAGATGACAAATGAGTGAACAAGAATGGCAGTACTGTGTGGGGTGAGAGATGAACAAAGGCGAGCTATATTACGAAGGTGAAAATAACAAGACCGGGCTATACTATTAATGTGAGCTTCAAATTAAAGGGTGCAGTCAAAGATGACCCCCAAGTTCCTAACCTGGCGAGAAGGAGAAACGGAGGAACCATCAATGGATAAAGAAAAACTACAAGACCTAGAAAGACTAGAGTTAGTACTTATAAGAAATACTTGAGTCTTACTGCCATTAAGTTTAAGAAAATTAGCAGAGAACCAACTTTTTATTTTGTGGAGACAGTTAGTAAGACAGACAGGTGGAAGAATGGAGTCAGGCTTAGTCGATACATTAAGCTGTGTATCATCAGCATAACAGTGAAATTTAATACCAAATTTAGAAAAGATATTACCAAGTGGGAGGAGATAGATTAGGAACAATAGAGGACCTAGGACAGAACCTTGAGGAACGCCACAGCTAACAGGAAAGGGTTGGGAATGAAAACTCTTTAGTTGTACTTACTGTGTACGGTTAGAAAGATAAGAAGTGAACCAGGCGAGAGGAATACCAGAGATGCCAATAGCAGATAAACGATTCAACAAAATATTGTGTGAGATGGTGTCAAAAGCTGCGCTCAAATCAAGCAGAATGAGAATAGATAAAAACCCACCATCAGCAGCCATTAGCAGATCATTAGTTACTATCACCAAGGCGGTTTCCGTACTATGCTTGGAACGAAATCCTGACTGAAAACACTCATATAAGTTATTGTTACTAAGGTGATCCTGAACCTGTGCTGCAACTGCTTTTTCAAGGATTTTGGAAATGAAAGGAAGATTTGAAATGGGACGGAAGTTATCTAGATGGTTGGGGTCTGCACCAGGTTTCTTAAGAATTGGGGTTATAGCAGCTATTTTAAAAAATGATGGAACAATTCCAGGACTAAGAGAGGTATGAACAATACGAGTTATGAGAGGAGAAAGAGAAGGAAGACAGGCTTTTACCAGGTGAGTTGGTATGGGGTCAAGCAAACGTGTAGCAGGGGCGGATCTAGGGGTGGGGCCAGAGGGGCACCGGCCCCAGTTGAAATCTGATTGGCCCCTGAAGTGCCCCTGTCCTGTCAGTCATCGCTGATTTACATCAAGCTCTCTATTGGCTGCGTCGTTTCGTCGTTTGAAAATCAATCTGCTCAACGGTTTCTGTCTACAACTGCTAGTGCTGTGTTTTCAGTCACGGTCTTCGTCCCCTTTACGGTAAGTACCTATTCAAAACTTTAAAGTAAAAAAGCATATTATGGTTGATGTCATTTAAGTTCTCTTTCTCTAATGTTAGAAAGCTAATCAGCTCAGGACTCGACGAGTGCCCGATAGCCAGCGTGAAAGCCACTTGGGACAGTCGACGGATTTTTACCTAAGCTTTTGATTTGTTTGCAGCTAAGTTAGATTTAATATAGGATTCACATATTATTTAACACAGTTGCACAGTTCAGGGTCAGGGAAGTAATACGGATAATGGTGTCTGACACTTACATCCCTATTCGGTCATACCAAACAGCCAGACATTAATTGTTGTAAATAAATGTAATGCAAAGTGTACAGGAAACATTGTATTACTTAAGTTATTCTGAAGTGTAATACTGAAGTGTTTAAAATCATCGATTTTTGTTAACCACAATGTTTGGCAGAGGTAGAAATCATGAAGAGGAAGGATGATGCGAGGGACATTTTATGGTTTCTGAATAAAACGAAGCCTATGCCTGCCGCTGAGAGTGACAGGAGTGAGAGAGGGATAGAGAAGGAGAATCAAGTAGCAGTCAGCGAGGAGCAATGCAGCTCCCAACCGTTTCCACCAGGTTAGCAAAATTTAGGAGACACCCCTCGCTGCAGACTGTAGCGCGGTGACATCACGTATCTACGTCACGTATGTGCTTACCGCGCATGCGCAAAGTGACGTATGGTATGTCTATAACACGCATGCGAATTAACGTGGTGACAGCGCATGCGTGTGTAATTTGCATTGCGTGATGACGTTAGGTGTTTTCGCGTCGTGCGTGACGTAACACGTCATTAAACCGCATGCGCATACTTAACAACAGAATACTTTAATAAAATGTAAAAGTATGAAAGCTAAGGTGGAAAATAAGAAGGGAAAAAAAACAGTAAAATGTAACACAGCACATAGCCATGATTTTAACCATGTTTCATCTGAGGTAAAATTATACGGAATTACAGAGTTTATTCTGTAATATCTGTGCAGTATTTTGTTTACAATTTATTAGCATTCTGTTGCACTTTACTTCACCGTGTATATTGTAATATTACACTTTAATGGCACCTTATATATCTCTTATTGTGATAGTCAACACTACAAAAGATAGAGAGTAATCATCAGCTCTAATGGCGCAGATGGTAAAAGTGACGCGATCGACCCGTGTTCGAATCTGCCTTTTGGCAAAGTATTTTCTTCCTTTTCATAACTTCAAATCACATCAGAAAAGCATTTATTTTCATTAAAACAATGATGGGTGAGAAATAAAAAAGTATGACAGCATGTCAGTGAATGTCAGCATGTCCGCATGTCCCACGAGAATAAAGCTATAGCAATTACAAGAATAAAATCAAAATATTGCAAGTAAAAAGTCACAAATAAATTAGACTGATTTGGCACACACATTGTTTCATGTAATACATTATTTTCTTTTCCTCTAAATGATTAACTTTATTCAAAAAATAAACTTCTTATTTGCTACTTTATTCTTGTAATTTAACAACTTTGCGCTAATTATAATAATTAATATATATATTTCCAAACATTATTTTGGCCATTAATTGTAATAATCCAGTGAGATTTTTGTGCTCCACACAGAGATCTGATCTGATCATCATCCAGTCTGACTTTGAATGACATGAAGAAACAGAACAAACTGAGACAGACTAAATCCAGAAGAACTGTGGAGAACAAGAAAGCTACCTGCAAAGCTACCTGAAAAACTATGCACGAGTGTACCAAGGACAAAAGCTGTTTTAAATGCAAAGGGTGGTCACACCAAATGTTGATTTGATTTAATAGAAGTTAATTGATAAAGAAAATCTATCTATGGCATTATTTTTGACAGCGTCCTCACTTTACAGCATTTTTACACAAGTGCCTAAAATTTTTTACAGTACTGTAGCTCTGCAGGAAGGTTTCTTGAAGCATCTTGGAGAAGTTGCCACAGTTCTTCTGGATTTAGTCTGTCTCAGTTTGTTCTGTTTCTTCATGTCATTCCAGACAGACTGGATGATGATCAGATCACATCTCTGTGTGGAGCAAAAAAATGTCACTGGATTATTACAATTAATGGAAAAAAAGAATGTTTGGAAACATAAACTGATATGTCCTACTGACACACTACAGTAAAAGAAAGAAATAACTGACTTAAAACTATTTTTTTTGTTGGTGAAAATACTAGTAGCCTTAAGGCTGATGATACTGATAAAACTTTGGGTAATATTGCTGTCAACAGGCAACCAGGTGAGACACAGGGCCCACAACGGATCTAAATTATCCAGATAGAAATGTTACCCATTCTCAATAGGAAAGTGTCCAAGCAACATTGAGCAATTTTGCCGGGCAACTTTTTTTTAAGCAAAGTTGCCCCGGGTATCATCAGCCTAAGGCTTTTGCACAGTACTGTATATATAGTATATATATATATATATATATATGTGTGTGTGTGTGTGTGTGTGTGTGTGTGTGTGTGTGTGTATGTGTATGTATATAATGTATGTGTTGTGTTTCAGCTGCAAACTTGGATGGTGAAGGTTCAGATGAAGACAGCCAGAGTGTCAGTGATGGGGATCATGATCCACCATCACCAGAACCAGAGTCCCCAAACAGCTCTTCCCTCCCAGTAGGACCTGATGGTATGCTGCTGTTTTCATACTGCAGTTGTATTGAATATAATCCAAATCATAGACATTTGGATTAATGATTAGAAAGTTACTGTTTGCATGTCTTGATGACAGTGGGTTTATGAAAGTGTATTAGGTGGCCATCACAAAAGTATTTTTTTTTTTATCTGTTTCTTTCCAGACATTTTCAAGTGCAGAGCAGAGGATTCTGTCCAACCAAAGAATCATTCTGCTCCCCTAGGACCTGATGGTATGCCTTTGTTTCATTCCATGATTAAGCATGTAATGGCATCAAATTTTCATATCGTGATAATTGATAATTGCTGAAGCTTTTATTACAATATACTGTATTATCTGTATTGTCATATGAAATTGCATTACAAAAACATGTTGAATGGATATACAAACTTAAGTGTTGTCCTATAAATAGCAAGTTTAATAACTTTTTTTTTCAAATAGAAAATATAAAACTCATAATAGATTAAAGTGAAAACAACAACAATGAACAATAAAGAACAATAATAAGGAGTCTGAATATTTTCAACCAGTATCTAGAAATCTTTTCTTGGATGGCATGTTTTAGCCTTTATTTGGTGTTGTTTGATAAACACCATAACATTTACAAGTGTAAAAAACTGAATGGCTGTTTGAAAACATGCAAATCCCATATAAATTCCTTTAATCTCTGAGATTATCACATTCACCCCATTCACTCTCTGCTATAGAGTACACTTCCCATGATCCCCCACTCCAGTCTGCCCAATCCTCAGTGCACTAATGACCAGCACTTGTCCCTCATCATCACCACAATCAGCACCTCTACAGAAGCCACCTTCACCATTCACTCAGTGTCTGGCCTACGAATGGGAAGAAACAGACTTACTTACCTGTTCCTTGTGATCTCCAATTATATTCTAATGTCTTCCAAAGATACTCCAGTGATCTTCCATTGTTTCCAGTGTTGTCTCCTTACCTCCCATTATTGACCTGCGTTGTTCTTCATCTTGTATCCCTGTCGTCATCATTCATCACCAGACTCTCAGCAACCTGGTGAAATATACTTACATTAGTTGTTCTCATGCACATTCATCCATCTATGAATCCTGTCCAGCTTCCAAGTTGACTCATCTCAGCCGGTCCCGCCTGGCCTCCAACCTCCTTAGTCTCTGCTGGTCGCGTCCAGCCTCCTCACTCCTTCATTTCCACCATGGGCCATTGTTCTTCTGGCTCCACCAGGCTCCATTGTCTCTCCAACTCAATCTTGGTCAGTCATTGCTCTGCCTTTGCTGTGAACTTCTTGGCTGCTTGCTTTGCTCTGTGAGTCTATGCATCCCTGACAGTGACGATTGGGTGTTAGAAACAGAAAGTTTGTGTATGGTTGCTAACAGTGTCAGAGAGTATCTGCATTTTTGTTCAGCCTTTACACAGCAAACACCCAGTGTTGTAGAATTATCCATGGTATTTCAAGTACCCACAATAACAATACTGTGAATGTTTAGTACCACAATATACTGTTATAAACAATATACATTTCTGAATACTGGCATATCTAGTTGTGATTATTGGTTATATTATGTAATTGAAGGGCATTCACCCTTAAGTAGGAGTCATGAGTCTTATTTTATTTGCTTCTCTCCAGACATTTCCTGGTCCAGAGCAGAGGGTCCTGTGCAGCCTCAACTCAAGGTCTTCCCCAAGACACAGCATGGGAATAGAAAGAGAGCATTCAATGCTTCATGGTATATGGACAACTCATGAATAGAATACTCTATTAGTAAAGACTCTGTTTCTTGCTGTGCCTGCAGGCATTACTCCCTTCCAAGTGCTCCATCATCCATATTCACATCAGAAACGGGCTTTTCTAACTGGAAAAAAAGCCTTGTGCAAGGAAGGTGGCTTTAAAGGTCATTCTAAATCAGACCATCACAGAAGTGCAATGTTTGCATGGAAGCAGCATCAAATGGTTATGCAAACAAATACATGCATTGTGAATTCAATAAATAAGGAGAGAGAATATAAAATTAAAGAGAATCAGGAATACATCAAAACAATTGCAGAGGTACTCCTGTTGACTGCCACCCAGAATATTGCCCAAAGAGGTCACAGAGAGTCTAATGACTCAAATAACAAGGGCAACTTTTTAGCCATTTTAGAGCAGATTGCTAAACATGATCCCCTAATAGAGAAGTGCATGAATGCTTATGGCAATGCCAAGTACACAAGCAAAGGTATACAAAATGAAATACTCGAATGCCTGGCAGAAATGGTTCAAGCTGACATAATAAAAGAAGTTAGAGAAAGTGAGGTTTTCAGCATAATTGCTGATGAAACAAAAGACCTTCAAAAGAAGGAGCAAGTATCGTTTGTTATCAGGTATTACATTTACATTTATGCATTTAGCAGACGCTTTTATCCAAAGCGACTTACAGTGCATTCAGGCTATACATGTTTTATCACTACGTGTGTTCCCTGGGAATCGAACCCACAACCTTTGCGCTGCTAACGCAATGCTCTACCACTGAGCCACAGGAACACTACACTAGTATTACTACAATGGGATAATACATGAAAGCTTTCTTGACTTTAGAAGGGCTGACAGCTTAGATGCTGCAGGCCTAACCAGCTTGATAATAAATTGCCTTGAAAGACATGGACTAGAATATCGTACCAACCTGGTTGGTCAGGGCTATGATGGTGCTGCTGTTATGAGTGGCAAGCACTCAGGTGTGTGTGTACAAGAATCCAAGATGTGGCAAAGTATGCATTTTATGTGCATTGTAATGCACACTGTCTAAACCTTGTTATTGTGGATAGTGTCAAGTCAGTGTCTGAGGCAGATTGTTTTTTTTCTCTCCTGCAAAAATTTCACTGCTTCATGTCTGGATCATACGTACACACCAAATGGCTTGAAATTCAGAGAGAAATGTATGGTGGCCAGTCTCGTGAAATTCCAAGATTAAGTGATACTAGGTGGGCTTGTAGGTATGCAGCATGTCACAACCTGTTAGACAGACTCCCAGCAGTACTCCGTGTCCTTCAGGAGATTGGACTTGAGACTAATGGGGATCGGGCAGTTGATGCTCGTGGTTTACTTGGTCAAATTGACTTAAATTTCATTGGGCTTCTAGTTACTTTTAGTAAAGTACTGGGCCAGTCCAAGTTCTTGTCTGGTATACTGCAGTCCCCCTCATTGGACCTAGCAGCAGCTGTGAGTCTTGTCGATGCATTACTTGACACTTTGCAGCATTATAGGACTGATGCTTTTTTTGAGGTTTTATGGTCAGAGGTTGAGAAAATTGCTGAGAATTGTGATGTCACTATGGAAAAGGCTGAGAAAAGGCAGTCAGTGAGGAATAGGAGGCTAGGTGGATACTTAGTCACGACACCAACTGGTGAGCGTAGAATAGATCATGATGATAAGGAAAGCTTTCAGAAACGTGTTCTATCCAATACTCGACTCCATGATGGGTGAACTCCAAAGACGTTTCTCTAAACTAAATTGTAAAATAATGAAAGGAATCCAAGCCCTTCATCCACAAAGCAGCATCTTTTTACGTGAAGAAGATCTTTTTGCTTTTGCTGAGATTTTTGATTCAAATGTTGATGATTTAGCACATGAGTTATATCAAATCAAGAGAGTGTTGGAGAGGAAAGAAAATAGTGGAATGAAAAGGCTGACGACCCTCCTTGAGTTTGTCAAATTTGTAGAACCATTCAAGGAGGTATTCCATGAGCTTTTTAGGGTTGGCAAGATTGCTATTGTAATAACAGTCAGCAGTGCCTCATGTGAACGAAGCTTTTCAGCTCTTAGCTTAATTAAAAACCACCTGAGAACAACAATGGGGGATGACCGCTTGAATCACCTTGGAGTATTGAGTATTGAATCGAGGAGGGCAAAGACACTAGATATAAATGAATTTCTCAAACGTTTCGGCGTCAGTCACAAAGACCGGAGAATTGTTCTTTTTTAAGATATGACAGACTTAACTGTTACTTCAGCTATTGTTTTTTTCTCCTGTGAATTATAAAGACTTACCTGTTACTCCAGTGGGGGTTTCTTCTCCTGTGTATTATAAAGACTTACCTGTTACTCCAGTGGGGTTTCCTCTCCTGTGTATTATAAAGACTTACCTGTTACTCCAGTGGGGTTTTCTTCTCCTGTGTATTATAAAGACTTACCTGTTACTCCAGTGAGGTTTCCTCTCCTGTGTATTATAAAGACTTACCTGTTACTCCAGTGGGGTTTTCTTCTCCTGTGTATTATAAAGACTTACCTGTTACTCCAGTGAGGTTTCCTCTCCTGTGTATTATAAAGACTTACCTGTTACTCCAGTGAGGTTTCCTCTCCTGTGTATTATAAAGACTTACCTGTTACTCCAGTGAGGTTTCCTCTCCTGTGTATTATAAAGACTTACCTGTTACTCCAGTGAGGTTTCCTCTCCTGTGTATTATAAAGACTTACCTGTTACTCCAGTGAGGTTTCCTCTCCTGTGTATTATAAAGACTTACCTGTTACTCCAGTGGGGTTTCCTCTCCTGTGTATTATAAAGACTTACCTGTTACTCCAGTGAGGTTTCCTCTCCTGTGTATTATAAAGACTTACCTGTTACTCCAGTGAGGTTTCCTCTCATGTGTATTATAAAGACTTACCTGTTACTCCAGTGAGGTTTCCTCTTCTGTGTATTATAAAGACTTACCTGTTACTCCAGTGAGGTTTCCTCTCCTGTGTATTATAAAGACTTACCTGTTACTCCAGTGAGGTTTCCTCTCCTGTGTATTATAAAGACTTACCTGTTACTCCAGTGGGGTTTCCTCTCCTGTGTATTATAAAGACTTACCTGTTACTCCAGTGAGGTTTCCTCTCCTGTGTATTATAAAGACTTACCTGTTACTCCAGTGGGGTTTCCTCTCCTGTGTATTATAAAGACTTACCTGTTACTCCAGTGGGGTTTCCTCTCCTTTGTATTATAAAGACTTACCTGTTACTCCAGTGGGGTTTTCTTCTCCTGTGTATTATAAAGACTTACCTGTTACTCCAGTGGGGTTTCCTCTCCTGTGTATTATAAAGACTTACCTGTTACTCCAGTGGGGTTTTCTTCTCCTGTGTATTATAAAGACTTACCTGTTACTCCAGTGGGGTTTCCTCTCCTGTGTATTATAAAGACTTACCTGTTACTCCAGTGGGGTTTCCTCTCCTGTGTATTATAAAGACTTACCTGTTACTCTAGCCATACTCCTGTGTCTGAGGATAGTTACCTGTACTCCTTAACTTTTGTGTTGTCTGCTTACTGGCCTGTACTCATTTCTGTTTATCATCAATAAACCTGCATCATTCTCTAACTCCATCTCCAGCGTGTTGTTACAGAAATCTGCTAGTGCCAGCAGCAATTGAATAATGAAAAAATTGCATTATACTCGGGCCCCCTCTGTAAATTGTGGCCCCACTGTGGCCCCTGCCTTTAAAAAATCCTAGATCCGCCACTGATGTGTAGGAATTAGATTTGTAAATTAAATTAGAAATTTCTAGTTCAGATGGCAGGGTAAAAGAATAAAAAAGAATAAAAGGAGTATCGGTTGAAATACTGTGTAATGGATTACAATATGGATTGGCCGAAGAGGCCAAATGTTGGTAAATAGCACTTATTTTGTCACTGAAAAAAGACATAAATTCATTGCATTGAGCAGTGCAGTACAGGTGTGTAGGAAGGCTGTCAGGTGGTTTCAGGGTACGATTTACAGTGGAGAACAAAGCTTTATTATTACTTTCTCCAGACTCAATTAAGTGTGAATAAAACTCATATTTGGCAGCAGATAGAGTATCTTTATAAAAGTGAACATGTTCGTTATACAGTTCTCTATGTACCTTAAGTCCAGCTTGTTTATAAAGGCGTTCCAAACGGCAGCCTTTAGTTTTTAACTGGTGAAGTTCAGGAGTAAACCAGGGTGCAGAGTGAGTGAATGATACAGTCTGAGATTTGAGAGGTGCAAAATTGTCCAGGAGCTGCCGTAATTCAGAATTATAAAAGGAGACCAGATCATCAGAAGAAGAGAGATGGTCGCTATATGAGAGGTTGGTGATTGCAGCAGTAAAAGCTGAGGAGTTGATCTTTTTTATATTACGGAATGTCATAGAATGTTGTTGTTTGGATCTAGAGAGTGTAACATTAACATGGAAAGAAAGCAATTTATGATGGGATATGGGTATTACAGTTGCTGTACAGTCCAGAGGTGTAACACCCGAACAGCAAACGAGGTCTAGAGTTTGGCCTTTAGAATGGGTTGGAAAGTTCACATATTGATGGAGACCAAAACTGTCTAGGCAGGAATTAAAATCCCTTGTGAATGAGTTACTAGCACTGTCCACATGAATATTGAAGTCACCCAGTAGAATAATATTAGGTGATAGGGTACACAGTGAGGTTAAAAATGCACAAAATTCATCTAAAAATGTATTGCAGTATTTCGGTGGCTGATAGACAACAGCTAGAACTGTAGACGTTGGACCGCTGATTGATAAAGCAACTGATTCAAAGGATGCATACATTGATACAGTCAACGGAGATGCTTTATAAATCGATTTGTGAAGTATCGCTAAATCTCCGCCACGTCTGGAGATACGAGGTTGCGAAATATAAACAAACCCAGGGGGACACGCATGATTCAACTCTAAAAAGTCATTCTCTTGCTGCCAGGTCTCAACCAAACAGAAAAAAATCAAACTTACAATCATCCACAATGTCACTGATGAAGAGACCCTTGTTAGAGAGTGAACGTATATTAAAAAGTCCAACTTTGAGCTAATTTCCACCCAGTGAAGAGCTAGCCGATCTGGCTAGGCTGGCTAACACGCTCTGGTCAACAGTCTGCTGAGTGTTCCTTGCGGCTCGGGGACCTGAAGTCCAGAATTTTAAAGTTAAAAGTTAAAACACCGGAGAGCAGCGGCAGCCAGTTGCGTCAGCGTTCACTCAACGCGTTCACTCAATGCTGATTTAGTTACTGCTTTGACATGACTACTGAAACTACGGTCTGTTTCCAGAATCACACCAAGATTCTTGACTTGATTTTTAGTTATTTGACCCCTAGAGTCAAGGTATGCATTCACCTTGAGAACTTCATCTTTCTTATGACTGTTCACTTTAAACAAGCTTTAAACTTTTCACATACAGTAGAAACATTTTTTTTCCTGTGATATTGAAATTGGTGTGGAGAATTGTGAAATGTCACTACTATCTAAATTATTTTATTAGCACAAATAACTATGTTGTAATATACTGTATATTGTTATTGTGATATGAGTGAATGTGATTGATCTGTTTATGCTTGTGTTTCATCGGTTCAGATACAGAAAGCAGGTGGAGGAGATGCAGAGAGCCTTTAACAAAACCATCATCAAGCTCCAGAACACCTCCAGAATGGCTGAGGAGCAGGTCAGAGACGTCTCGAGTCTAAATTCATTCACTGATGCGTTAGTTCAGTCTGAGTTAGAGTCTGTTCAGACACGATGATGAGAAATCAGAATTGGTTTCCTCTGCTGTGTAACTCAGTCTTCTTTAAGTGTCACAAACACCTGAAAGAATAAATCAACAAAAAGTAATGTAAAACAGCATGTGTGTGTGTGTGTGTGTGTGTGTGTGTTTCTCTGAGCCGTGTTTGTGTCTATGAGTGAGTGAGTGTGTGTGTGTGTGTGTACTGGTTTTTGTGGTTTACGGGGACAAAATTCGTTTAATGACATGGGTATGACAGAGGTATTACAATCTGAAGGTGGTTTATGAGGACACTTCCTATGTCCCCGTAATTCAAAAGGCTTAAAAAACATATTAAATGGTGTTTTTTTTTAAATCTAAAAATGCACACAGTCTCCTGTGAGTGTCAAGGCGCCGGTCTGATCTGGGTTTGTTTGTTGTGTCCTGGTCTGTCTGGAGCACATGGCTGTCAGTTGGTATTTGTGTTTGCCATGTGCTCTATTGTCTAACGTTACCCCGACCCTCTTGTTACCTTATTATCTTGTTAGGGTTTACACCTGTTTTAGATAATTAGCCACCCTTTATATTCCCCTCTTTATATTCCCCACTAGGGGCAGCCGTGGCCTAATGGTTAGAGAGTTGGACTTGTAACCCAAAGGTTGCAGGTTCGATTCCCAGGTCCGGCAGGGATTGTCGGTGGGGGGAGTGAATAACAAGTGCTCTCTCCACCTTCAATACCACGACTGAGGTGAGACCCTTGAGCAAGGCACCAATCCCCCAACTGCTCCCCGGGCGCCGCAATATGGCTGCCCACTGCTCCGGGTGTGTGTTCACTGCTGTGAGTGTGCACTTGGATGGGTTAAATGCAGAGGACAAATTCCGAGTATGGGTCACCATACTTGGCCACACGCCACTTCCCTTTCCCTTGTTTTTTCTGTCCTGTGCCAGATCGAATCTCTGCTCTGCTGAGTTAACCTGGCTCTTGTCTCTAGCTGTTATCGTGTTCCTGTTGTTGTCAAGCCTTAGTCTTGCATTGTTTTCCCTTGCTTTTATTTTATACCTTTTTGAGATTAGGGTTTTTTCTTTTGATTTAGTTCTGTGCTATCTAGTTTCTTGTTTTTGAGCTCCTGCCTTTTAGTTTTGTTTTTCCCCTTTCCCCATTTGCTCCCCAGATCCCCCATCGGCTCTGGCTGCTGGACTCCCTACTGCCTGCCTCCTCTCTCCCATCCCTGGCTGCCCAGCTCTGCCTGCTTCCCTGCCCTTCTGGTTCTATCCATCTAGCTGCTCTGCTGCTATCAGTCTCGTTCACCGGCCTCAGGAGATCCCAGTTAAGTCAGCCAGGCTTCTGCCTTAATCTTCCTGGAACCAGTCTCCCTCTCTCTCTCACTGTTGCCATTCCATGTGCCCTGGAGTTCATTAGAGAGCTTGTCTATCTCGTAGCTCTTGGACTATTGCCCTCAGCCTACCACTCAGAAACCCCTTTCCTAGACGCTTCCTGCTGAGCTGTCAATCTCTGCCAAGGACCTGGCTGGAATCTCTCCTGGTTACCCTCTCAGACAGTGGCTAGTTCCTGAGTTCCTGTTTTGTGTTTGAGTCTCAATAAATCTGTTATCCCTGCAACTGATTCCTCTTCTTTTACTACCCTGACAGTTCGATCTGGCCAGCATGGAATCAGCGGGGTCTGACCAGATCCGGACAGCCGTCCTCCAGCAGGGGGTGCTGCTGGGTCAACATGCTACACGACTCTCAGAAACTACCAGAGGCATAGAGGTCATGTCCTCCCAATTTACTGAACTCACTAATCAAGTCAGGGAGTTGATGCGGGACCAGGACAGCCTTCGGACTGCAGCCGCTGCCTCTGCTTCAGCTCCTGTTCTTGCCCGGGTATCTCCAGAACCTAGAGTACCTACTCCGCCACTTTATGATGGGGATCCTAGGGCTTGTTGACCGTTCCTGTCTCAGTGTGCTATCACGTTTACCCTGCAGCCCACAACCTTTGCTTCCGAAGCAGCAAAAGTGGCATTTGTTATTACTCTACTCACTGGGAGGGCCCGAGAGTGGGGAACTACAGTCTGGGAGAAGCAAGAGCCTTACTGTGCCACATTTGAGCTGTTTCGTCAGGAGATGATTAAGGTGTTTGATCGATCAGTCGCTGGCAAGGAGGCAGCCAGTCAGCTAGTGAGACTGAGGCAGGGCGAGTCATCAGTTACTGACTTTTCCATTCAGTTCCGGACACTGGCCGTGCTTTGTGGTTGGAATCAAGCAGCTTTGTGGGATGTTTTCAGAGAGGGGCTCAATCCTGAGATTCAGGACGAGATTGCCATCCATGATCTGCCAGCTTCATTTGATGACCTGGTGGATCTGGCACTTCGTGTTGAGACACGCATCAATCTACGCCGTCAACGGGTCCTGGCTCATCCTTCTTGGCCAATTTGTCCTCGTTCTGTTTCTGAAGCCGCTACTGTTCACCCTGTGCCACTTCCTGAAGTAGAGCCTATGCAGGTTGGGCGTACCCGTCTGGCAGCGGAGGAGAAGCAGCAACGCCTCAACCAACGACTTTGCTTTTACTGTGGAAAGTCTGGACATTTTGCTGCAACATGTCCTTTAAAAGCCAGAGCTCGCCAGTAGATGGGGGAGTATTGGTGAGCGTCACCCCTGTATCCGATTCCCCCATATTTCGTACACAGCTGCCTGCCATTGTCAAGGGGGGGCCTTTTTCTAGATCATGCTCAGCCCTGGTCGATTCTGGGGCTGAGGGTAATTTCATTGATGCTACCCTGGTGGCTCGGTGGGGCATTCCCATCACCCCTCTCAAGAAGAAACTCATTGCCAGGGCTCTCAATGGCACCATCCTCACCCAAGTTTTCTCACGTCACTTCCCTTGTATGTTTAACTGTTTCCGGCAACCATTGTGAGGAGATTGCGTTTTACCTCCTCGAGTCTCCCAGCACACCTATTGTGCTGGGGCACCCGTGGTTGGTGAGACACAGCCCTCACATTGGTTGGGCTGAGAATTCTGTGTTGGCATGGAGCTCATTTTGTCATAAGTTTTGCCTAGGTGTCGCCTCGTCTGCTGGCTTTTCTTGTTCTATGTTTCAGGAGGAGCGGACTGCGGATCTGACCGGTGTTCCTGCTGAATACCTCGATCTTCGGAGGGTCTTTAGCAAGTCACGGGCGGCATCTCTCCCTCCTCACAGACCCTATGACTGTGCCATCGACCTTCTCCCAGGCACATCTCCGCCTCGTGGTCGCCTTTACCTCTCTCTCTGCCTGCCTCTCTCAGCGCCAGAGAGAGAGGCTATGGATAAGTATATCCAGGAGTCATTGGCAGCTGGCCTCATCCGTTCTTCCTCTTCTCCTGCAGGTGCGGGGTTCTTCTTTGTGGAGAAGAAGGATGGTTCCTTGCGCCCCTGCATCGATTATCGTGGGCTGAATGACATCACTGTAAAGAATCGGTACCCCCTGCCATTGATGTCCTCAGCTCCCGAGCTGCTGCAGGGAGCACGAATCTTCACAAAGTTGGACCTCCGCAATGCCTACCACTTGGTTCGGATAAGGGAAGGGGATGAGTGGAAGACAGCTTTTAACACCCCTACTGGGCACTTTGAATATCGGGTTATGCCCTTTGGGCTTACTAATGCCCCAGCTGTCTTCCAGGCCCTGATTAACGATATGCTTAGAGACATGATCAATCGATTTGTCTTTGTGTACCTTGATGACATTCTAATTTTTTCTTTGTCATTGCAGGTACACACTCAGCATGTCCGTCAGGTGCTGCAGAGGTTACTTGAGAACCAGCTGTATGTCAAGGCGGAGAAGTGCATATTCCACGCAGACTCAGTTCCGTTCCTGGGACAGATAATCTCGGCGGAGGGGGTTAAGGTAGATCCTGCCAAGGTAAGGGCCGTCTCTGAGTGGCCAGTCCCCGACTCTCGTAGAGCATTGCAGCGGTTTCTGGGATTCGCCAATTTTTATCGGCGTTTCATCCGGAACTATAGTCAAACTGCTGCTCCTTTAACTGCTCTAACCTCCACTTGTGTTCCTTTCAGGTGGACGGAGCAGGCACAGGGGGCTTTTACGAAACTTAAATTATGTTTCACATCTGCACCTGTCTTGTCTGTTCCAGACCCTGATCTGCAGTTTATTGTGGAGGTTGACGCTTCTGAGGTCGGGGTCGGGGCGGTCCTCTCTCAACGATTCCCCCTTGATGGGAAGGTGCACCCTTGTGCATACTTCTTGCACCGCCTGAGCCCGGCAGAACGGAACAATGATGTCGGTAACCGTGAGCTGCTTGCGGTTAGGTTGGCACTGGGTGAGTGGCGACACTGGCTGGAGGGGGCGGCGGAGCCCTTCTTGGTCTGGACGGATCATAAGAATCTTGAATATATCCGTTCGGCCAAGAGGTTGAACTCTCGGCAGGCCAGGTGGGCTCTCTTCTTTGATCGGTTCCGTTTCACCCTCTCGTACAGGCCTGGGTCCAAGAATATCAAGCCGGATGCTCTGTCTCGTCTCTTTGCCAGTCCGGGGATCGGGGCGCCGCCCGACACTATTTTGCCCCGGGGTGTCGTGGTGGCGGCTGTTTCCTGGGGTATTGAGAGGCGGGTCAGGGAGGCCTTGCGGGGGGTGGAGGTTCCGAGAGGCTGCCCTACTGGTCTGTTGTTTGTTCCAGGTCCGTTGCGTCCTTCAGTCCTTGAGTGGAGTCATTCTTCTAGGCTGGTCTGCCATCCAGGTGTGCGGAGGACGTTGGCTTCTGCCCGCCAGCGCTTTTGGTGGCCTTCTCTGCCCCATGATGTCAGACAGTTCGTGGCTGCTTGCTCGGTTTGCGCCCAGAACAAGACTTCTAACAAGCCTCCCATTGGTCTGCTGCGGCCTTTGCCGATCCCCCCCGCCCTTGGTCCCATATTGCCCTGGACTTTGTCACTGGCCTCCCCTCCTCCAGGGGCAATACCGTGATTTTGACGGTTGTGGACCGCTTTTCAAAGGCAGCTCATTTTATTCCCCTACCCAAATTGCCCTCTGCTAAGGAAACTGCTCTGGTGGTAGTCGATCACGTCCTCAGGATTCATGGTCTTCCCAAAGATGTGGTCTCTGACAGGGGGCCCCAGTTCGTTTCCCATTTTTGGAAGGAGTTCTGTCGTCTGATCGGTGCTTCTTCGAGTCTGACGTCAGGATTTCATCCGCAGACCAATGGGCAGTCCGAGCGAGCCAACCAGGATTTGGAGCGGATGCTCCGCTGTCTAGCATCACACAATCCCGCCTCCTGGAGCCAGCAGCTCACCTGGGCAGAGTATGCCCACAATACACTTCCTGTGGCGGCCACTGGTATGTCCCCTTTTCAAAGTTCTATTGGTTATCAGCCTCCTCTATTTGCTTCACGGGAACCTGATTCCGCAGTCCCCTCTGCCCAGGCCTTTGTCCAGAGATGCAGACGCACATGGGAAAGAGCCAGGAAGGCGCTCATTCAGGCGGGGAGACGTGCCAAGGTGGCAGCTGATCGTCGTCGGACTCCTGCACCCAAGTATGTCTGTGGGCAGAGGGTATGGCTTTCCACTAAGGACCTGCCCCTTAACCTGTTAACCCGCACCAGGACGCGGACGCACTGAAAGCTCTTTGAAAGCTCTTTGTTTGCACACGTCATTGCTTTCAAACAGATAAAGTAAAACAGGACAAAATGAATCTTGACAAACTATATATCATTTTGAAGGTCTAAGCCTCTAGCATTGACGACCGATCGCTGTTTTTCGATAGAAAGCTTATACGGAATGTATTTGCTAAATTTGTGTAAGCAGTACACATCAAAACATGTATTAAAAAACCGCAGCACATACCTTATTCATCCTGATAACGGCTCTCAAACGTATCCACTGCTGTAAATCCTGGTTTCATTTGAGAGATAAGGGTCCAGTGAACAACATTCCATCGAGCACTTTTAGTCCAAAGAAACAACAACGCTGTAATTTAGATCGTTAATCCTTTGTTTACGTCTCATCTCTTGAGGGAGAGTTATTGTTTGTGTCCGTTATGGAACAAATTATGCTCAAAAACAGCGTCTTGGTGGTAAAAAAACAGCATGATTTTGTAGCAGGCAGTGTTCCAAACAGAATGAAATCATCCAAAAAAAAAAAAGTCAAAGATACACGGAAGATTGATTATTTGAATTCTGGCGCTCCCTCGCGACGGCGTGTGACGCACGCTGTGACGCACCTGTCATCTGATGGGGCGTAACTTAGCGATCTTTTTAGCACAAAAAAAAACATTTCTTTTTTTTTGTTTTCATATATGTTTGCGTGTTTTGTGGGGAATTGCTTGTATCTGTGTGATTAACATCTCTATGACTGATAATCAGCAGGTAATTACTGACTGTTCACAGATATCAGTGTGAATGCAGTCTATATAAAAGGCCATTATAATGTGAATATTGACTATATTGGGCAGCCATCAGTATGATTAGCATCTGTATGAATGATCTTCAGCATGTGATTACTAATGTATGAGCAGGAGAGCATCTGTTTATCAGGAAATCAGTATGTAATTAAGTTATTTTTTTATTATTATTGTTTTTTTTTATCACTCAAAAATTATTATTATTGTATTTTTCTAGTGCTCAAATAAATCACTTATACGATGTCTAAGATTATGTCTACTGTTTTATAATTGAAAAACTGCAGTGGCATGTATAAAGACTAAAAAGTATGTAGTAGAACTCTTCAATAATTTGGTAAATATTTTTCCTCAAACGGGGGGGGGGGGGGGACTAGAAAAATGTCTGCAGGAATCTCATTTTTCATGGTATCTTCTTCAGATTTGAAATATAAACTAATGAGACATGTGACTTTCAACCCATTACTTTTCTAGATTGCTCCAGGACTGATTTCATGTATTTTTATATGAAATAAAAAAAAATTCAGTGTGGTACAATTTTTATCAAGGCACTTCAGTGTCTATAACTTTTTATATTTTTGAGCATCATCAACTCTGGATGATGGATAGTAAAGGCCAAAGGGTCTTCTTTCCAAAGACACCACAATTGTGTGTGTGGCACACTGAAGTCAGGAGCTGTTACCATTTTAAGTTAGTTAGTCATTTTCAGCTGTTATTCCCAATATGGGGGGTGCAGGTTAACAGGTTAAGGTGCCAGCACGCAAGCTGGCACCCAGGTTCTTAGGGCCATACCGCATTACCAAAGTCTTAAGTCCGGCGGCGGTGCGGCTCAGGCTTCCATCTGTCTTTGCTCGTGTCCATCCTGTCTTTCACATGTCTCGTGTCAAGCCTGTCATTTCTTCCCCTTTGAACCCTGGTGTGTCTGCTCCTTCCCCCCCTCCCCCCCCCGTCTCATTGACGGTTCCCCGGTGTTTTCTGTTAGGAGGCTGTTGGACGCCAGAAGGCGTGGTAGGGGATACCAGTACCTTGTGGGCTGGGAAGGGTACGGTCCTGAGGAGAGGTGTTGGGTGCCGTCTCGAGATATCTTGGACCACTCCTTGATCGAGGATTTCCATCGTCGACAGGCTTCCTCTGTTCCTGGAGCGCCCGGGGTCGCTCCTGGAGTTGGGGGTACTGTCAAGGCGCCGGTCTGATCTGGGTTTGTTTGTTGTGTCCTGGTCTGTCTGGAGCACATGGCTGTCAGTTGGTATTTGTGTTTGCCATGTGCTCTATTGTCTAATGTTACCCCGCCCCTCTTGTTACCTTATTATCTTGTTAGGGTTTACACCTGTTTTAGATAATTAGCCACCCTTTATATTCCCCTCTTGTTTTCTGTCCTGTGCCAGATCGAATCTCTGCTCTGCTGAGTTAACCTGGCTCTTGTCTCTAGCTGTTATCGTGTTCCTGTTGTTGCCAAGCCTTAGTCTTGCATTGTTTTCCCTTGCTTTTATTTTATACCTTTTTGAGATTAGGGTTTTTTTCTTTTGATTTAGTTCTGTGCTATCTAGTTTCTTGTTTTTGAGCTCCTGCCTTTTAGGTTTGTTTTTTTCCCTTTCCCCATTTGCTCCCCAGATCCCCCATCGGCTCTGGCTGCTGGACTCCCTACTGCCTGCCTCCTCTCTCCCATCCCTGGCTGCCCAGCTCTGCCTGCTTCCCTGCCCTTCTGGTTCTATCCATCTAGCTGCTCTGCTGCTATCAGTCTCGTTCACCAGCCTCAGGAGATCCCAGTTAAGTCAGCCAGGCTTCTGCCTTCATCTTCCTGGAACCAGTCTCCCTCTCTCTCTCACTGTTGCCATTCCATGTGCCCTGGAGTTCATTAGAGAGCTTGTCTATCTCGTAGCTCTTGGACTATTGCCCTCAGCCTACCACTCAGAAACCCCTTTCCTAGACGCTTCCTGCTGAGCTGTCAATCTCTGCCACGGACCTGGCTGGAATCTCTCCTGGTTACCCTCTCAGACAGTGGCTAGTTCCTGAGTTCCTGTTTTGTGTTTGAGTCTCAATAAATCTGTTATCCCTGCAACTGATTCCTCTTCTTTTACCACCCTGACAGTGAGGGCTAAGTTTAGGTGTAGGGTAGGTGTAGGGCAATAGCACATACAGATTGTACAGTATAAAAACCATTACGCCTATGGAGAGTCCCCGTAAACCAAAAAACAAACATGTGTGTGTGTGTGTGTGTGTGTGTGTTTCTGTGTTTCTCTGAGCCGTGTGTATGTCTGTGTGTCTCTGTGTCTGTGTGTGTGTCTGTGTGTCTGTGTGTTTCTGTGTTTCTCTGAGCCGTGTGTATGTCTGTGTTTCAGGATCAGAGGCAGACGGACTCTATCCAGGCTCTACAGGCTCAGCTGGAGAACGTGACGCAGCTCGTGCTCAGTCTGTCTGTCAGCGTGAGTCGACTGCAGCGAGAGGTGATCAGCCTGTTCTTATCAGTTCATAATGACAAAACACCTCCATCAGACACTGTCATTCATATCTCAACTAACTCAATGTCTTTAATCCATCTATATCACCGACTGAAACAAAGCTCTAGTTTTATTAACTTCCCATCTGAAGCATTGTGACTGTATTACAGATGATATGCTGCTTTAATAAATGATGTTAAACTAGTGTTTTGTGTCTCCTGTCGCTCTGAGTATCATTTTAACATCTCTCGACCAGGTTCCATTGTGATGCATAACAGAATATTTAAATATCTTTATTTACAGCAGATGATTATGATTAAAATGAGCCCAGAAAGAATCTATTGCAGTGCAAAGATGTTGAAATGATCTTCATAGACCGACAAGACGTGATTGGCTAAAAACATGCAAGAGACAAGGAGAGAAATTCAAACAAACACAGATTCTCTGGTAACGCAAATGTACCTTGAGAAATTATTAGTGAAAATATCTGTGCAAATTCACTTATCAGCACAAAAATTAAAAATGTTCCCAGTTATCCAGTTAGTCACTGATATACTATACAGGTCTGTTCAGAATGACAGAACTTTATAAACAAAGATGAATGAATGAGACAATCATGATGATGCTGATGCTGTGTCCTGCAGGTGTCTGACAGGCAGAGCTATATTCTGCTGTGTCTGGTTCTGTGTGAACTACCGTCAGATATCAGAGAGTCCTGCGGTCGTTTCACAGAGGTCCTGCTGTCCAGACAGGTGAGGAGACGACCGCTTCACATTACAGTGAGGAGACCCTGCTGCAGGACTGATGTGATCTGAAGCAGGTAAATCATGATGTTGTGTTGTTTTCAGAGAGCCGTCTGATGATGAAGCTGTGCTGCTGAGACGCAGAGCCTCTGATCCGCCGTCGCTCTCGTCCCTGCAGACGCCTGACAGTGAGTTGAGATTAGATCGTGTGTGTTTCTGCAGTGATCAGACACACTGTTAGCAGTGAGGTTTGCAGAAACTGCACTGTACGTCAAACTCTTGCTGTTGTTGCTCTTTTTCAGGAGGTTCAGAAGAATCCAGCAGCCATAAGCAGTGGGAAGATTGTTCAATTAGTAGAAAAGTATGATGGATGCCTTCATGATGCATTGTTGTAGACTTTGGGCCAGTTTTACTAAACAGTGCAAATTAGTGCGAGAGCGCAATTCTAAAACTGCGCCGATGGGAGGGAAATTTCTGCAGGTGATTTAAGAAAAATGTGCAAATTACAGAACACAGATGCAACATCTCATTTACATATAGACCAATGCAATATACCAAGCGCAGCACAAATTAGCATAGTCACAAATAAAGAATAAAGAAATAAAGAAGCCACAGTGTGTTGAAAAGAACCGGAGGCCAAAAAAATGAAGGTTTGCTAGAAGTTTTGGTAGAGCTGGTATTGTGTGACTCCTAGTTGAGGGTTCAAAGGCGTCATTTATTTCCTGAAGCAAATTAAAAATAACATGGCTTGATAAACTATGTGTTCTGGGGCAGTCGTGGCCTAACGGATAGCGAGTCGGACTTGTAAGCGGAACTGAGGTGTCCTTGAGCAAGGCACCGAACCCCCAACTGCTCCCCGGGCGCTGTAACATGGCTGCCCACTGCTCCGGGTGTGTGTTCACTTAGGATGGGTTAAATGCAGAGAATACATTTCACTACTGGTTATATACTCTCTATGTAATTGTGTATGTGACAAATAAAAATAATCTTAATCTTAATCTTCTTCTGGCATTACAAATAAATTAATACGTGTGGAAAAAATCCTCCTCTTCTACCCTTCTCTCTGTTCTCTGTGTGACTCCTTCAGCAACAATAACTGCTGACATTTAAAGCGCAAAATAGTTTAAGACATGCTTTTTTGGGTGTTAAATAATGGCGCAAATACCAGTAATTTGACGAACACAAACATTAGTAAATCACGTTGCTTGATTCATTTTAATACGCTCCTCCCATAGGCAAGGCAAGTTTATTTATATAGCACATTTCATACACAATGGTAATTCAAAGTGCTTTACATAAAAGGAAGTGAAATAATCATTAAAGGGATCATATGATGCGATTTCAAGTTTTGCTTTCTTTTTGGAGTGTTACAAGCTGTTCGTGCATAGATAAGATCCCTGAAGCTGCAAAGACTAAAGTCTCAAAACCAAAGAGATATTCTTTATCAAAATTAAGACTCTGCCACGCCCCCCTAAAACGGCTCGTTCAAACACGCGCCCACATGTCTACGTCACGATGTGGAAATATTTGCGTAACGCCGCCCAAATGTTCACGCAAAGAAAGAAGGCGTGGTTTCAGTAGTGTTGAAGCAGCTCTGGCAGGGAGACGCTGTGTGTTTCTAGGTGAAAGCAAAAGCACTTTATTTGGCCTTCCGAAAGTAGATGCATTTAGGAATCATTAAGATTACTTACAACAAAACAGCAACGCATTTTATGGATGACAGTTTCGTGAACCTAGGAGAGGAGGTAATTCTGACTTTGCTATGACAATCTGCACTTCTGAATAAGCGACTGTATTTTCTATTGACTGTTCAAATGCGGAGTTTTGCGCGTTGTGTGTGTGTGCCTGTGCGTGTGTGTGTGTGAGAGAGAGAGAGACCGGGTCACATCACAGTGGAGTCAGCTGTCTTAACCGTGGCTTGTGTGCAATCACATTCGAGCTTCATCACTGTGTCTGTCACGCGACTCTGTTTCCCTCTCAGGCTTGAACTGATGGTACAACTAAGGACATTATTAACTGTCTTTTACTTTTATTTTGAAAGCTAAAGCTCGCTATTATGGAAAGGGGTGTTACATTTCCGACGAGTGTTTGCAGTGTTCGGCCAATCACAATGCACTGTGCCAGCTGGCCAATCAGAGCAGACTGCGCTTGTCTGAAGGAGGGACTTTGTAGAAAACTACTTGTTTGAGAGAGGCGGGGCATATAGGACCTACAATAATGTACAGTATTTGAAAAATGCGTTTTTTGAACATTAAAGCATGTCAACATATTCGGTTACACCAAATACACAAAATAATGATCTTTTAAAAAAAGCATCATTTGACCCCTTTAAAAATAATAATAATCACAGCAATGAACCAAGGAATTTAAAAACTTTTAAAATGATTTAAAAATAGTTTTAAAATGAATTTAAATCAGTTAAAAATAAGAAATTATAATATATAATGTATTTAGGTCCTAGGCCATTGAGTGATTTATAAACAGGGCTGGGAAGGTTACTTTTAAAATGTATTTCACTACAGATTACAAAATACATGCTTTAAAAAGTAATCAGTAATGTATTTCATTAGATTACTCAGGTTTAGTAATGTAATTTAAATACTTTTGAATACTTTGAAATACTTAAGCTATGTAACACAAGGGAACATATACTTGATGTCTTATTTTTATATATGTTTTCCAACTCTAATTAAAAGTGACATCTACCATTCATAAGATTTGTTTTCTTTGCATTTTTTTTAACAACATCAGTTTCCACCGCATTTCTATGAACAAAAAAGTTGCGTCATTTAAATCTACCAATCAATATAAATTCAATTTGAATACAATGAATGGGATTCCGTGCTGTTTCATGCTGCATTCCAAGCTTCAAAACGAATCCAAACACACCAAACATACCATAAAAGTAGCCAAAACAACTGGCACAGTTCTCCAAGTTATACAATATAGATTTGTTTAATGAATGGACCAAACTTTAAGTGATTACTTCATAATCCTCTCTATGGAGAAGCGATCGGCAAAAAAGAATCGCTGAGTCAAATTTGACAGGGCTCGTTTCCCAAAGCAACTACGGTCGCAAGTAATGTTGTTGTAGTTCAGCGTAATTTAACAACCACAGTTCGCTAATGGTGCTTTTGGGAAACATACCCCAGATCTATCCAGTTTAATGTGAACCATTCACACTGGTTTCGTTAAACAAAAGAAATGATTAATTTAAAAGATTGACTCAAAAGTATCATCTGTTCACGAATCGAATCATGAACTCGCATTACCAATGCCAAAGATGATCTGTTCTTGAACATTTCAGATGAACTCGAGGTCTTTATTCATTCGAAAAGCACACAAAGCTATCGTTTGACTTTATAAACTTTTATTTAAAACTTCAGTCTGAGTGTCAGTAACCGCACTTGCAGATGGATCAAGGACTTCTTAACAGAGTGCCCCCAGTCAGTCAGGATGGGGTTCCATTATTACTCAGAACTGACACTTAGCACTGGGGTTCCCCAGGGCTGCGTTTTAAGCCCCCTGCTGTTCACCTTGTACACCCATGACTGCACACCAATCCATGATGGCAATATTATTATTAAGTTTGCGGATGATACTACTGTGGTGGGATTGATGCATAACAACAACGAGTCTGCTTACAGAGATGAGCTCCAAAAACTCACTGCCTGGTGCTCTGATAACAACTTGATACTCAACTCCTCAAAAACAAAGGAGTTGGTGATAGATTTTAGAAGGAAAAGGGAAGAGCATGCCCCTATTTATATCAAAGGGAAAATTGTGGAGAAGGTCAGTGATTTTAAATTCTTGGGAACATGCATCTCTCAGGATCTCACATGGTCTGCCAACACCAATGCCCTTGTAAAAAAAGCACAACAGAGACCGTACTTCTTGAGGTTACTGAGGAGAGTCAACTTGTCACAGGAATTGCTATTGTCCTGTTACAAATGCTCTGTGGAGAGTATTATCACTTACAACATCCTGGTGTGGTTTAAAAGCTGCACTATGACTGATAAGAATGCTCTGGAGCGAGTGAGGAAGTCAGCGCAGAACATTATAAGAACACAGCTTCCCTCACTAAACGACATATATAGAGCCAGATGCTTGTGTCGCGTGGCACGCATAATTCAAGACTGTTCTCATCCAGGAAAAATCCTGTTCACTTTGCTGCCTTCTAGGAGGCGTTACAGGGTTATTCAGGCCCGCACCTCCAGGCTTAAGAACAGTTTTTATCCAAGTGCAATTAGAGAACTAAATGCATAAATTACACAAGGACTTCAGATTAGACATTGTATCCTTCAATGCTGATAGAAGTTTTGTTGCAGGTAGGCATTGCACTGCACTGATGTTACGTCCTTTTTCAGATTTATAATCTAGTCTTTGTATTTCCATGAGAGAAATGCATTGCGCTAATGGCTTTCTGTTGTGTCGTCCATTTTTGTTTCGTGATGATGAGCGTACTCTCACTATGAGTTGCTAAATAAATAGGCGGCTGCACACAGTATTTTTTATTTTATTTTTTAATGGCGAATCATTTGCCTTGTTGGTTAAAATCCCCAAACTGTTTACTTAAATATCAAATTAAGAAATGACATTAAAATTCAAAGTAATCACTTTGGTTATCTAAAATACTTTTTGGATGTAACTGTAATTTGATTACCACCTATTTAAAATGTAATTATAACGAAATACAGTTACTCATATTTTGTATTTTAAATACGTAATGCCATTACATGTATTTCGTTACTCCCCAGCCCTGTTTATAAATGAGTAAAAGTACTTTAAAATCAACCCTAAATGTAACTGGAAGCCAGCGTAAGGACCTGAGGACTGGTGTGATATGCTCAGATTTTCTGGTTCTAGTCAGAATCCTGGCAGCAGTGTTCTGGATGAGCTGCAGCTGTCTAATGGTCTTCTTTGGAAGGCCGGTGAGGAGACCATTACAATAACCCACCCTGCTGATGATAAAGGCATGAACAAGTTTCTCCAAGTCTTGACTGGAAACAAAACATCTAATTCTTGCAATATTTTTGAGATGATAGTATGCTGATTTAGTTACTGATTTGACATGACTACTGAAACTAAGGTCTGTCTCCAGAATCACCCCAAGATTTCTGACTTGATTTTTTTATTTGACCCATAGAGTCAAGGTATGCATTCACCTTGAGAACTTCATCTTTGTTTCCAAATGCAATGACTTCAGTTTTCTCCTTGTTTAACTGAAGAAAGTTCTGGCACATCCAACTGTTAATTTCATCAATGCATTGGCAGAGAGAGTCAATGGGGCTTTAGTCATTTGGAGATAAGGTTAGGTAGATCTGGGTATCATCAGCATAGCTGTGATAGGCAGTTTGGTTCTTTCTCATTATTTGACTTAGTGGGAGCATATACAGGCTAAAAAAGAGTGGTGCAAGAATTGAGCCTTGTGGGACTCCACATGTCATGGACATCCACTTAGACTTATGCTCTCCTATACTCGCATAATAACCTCTCCTTTCTAAGTATGACCTGAACCATTTGAGTACCATCCCAGAAAGCCGGACCCAGTTTTCCAGTCTCTCTAGAAGTATGTTATGATCGACAGTGTCAAACGCAGCACTAAGATCTAGTAGTACCAGTGAAATTTTGCCAGAATCAGAATAACTCTGCATAACTTGTCCGATTAGGATGTGCTAATCGGCTTTCTTTCCATAAATGTTGCGTCTGAAAGGGAAACTTCAATATTCAATAAGGTCAGGTGCAAAAATAACTGTCCACGCCTTTTCAGTGTTAATTCTTCACTGCACGTCTTTAGTCAATCCTGACAGTACTATTTTAATGCTAAAAGACTGTTTGCGCTGGCGCGAGCTGTTAGTGACACTGACCCTTTGTTTATTAGGTGTGATAAACCCTGTAAACTGCTAAATGTTTACAGTGAGTTTCTGTTTCCTGTAGAAGTTTTGAGCTGTATGAAGCCTGAATAATCACACAGTCTACGAGAAGTGAAACTTACTGATTGAGCGCCTCTTTAACCCTTTAGCCTCTGCTGCAAACCTCCATCAGATCTGCTGAGATCATCACAACTGAGGACAAACCATGTCTGCAAACCACTCCACAACCTTTAACACACACACACACACACACACAAAGAGTCCTCTTCTTTTTTGCATTACATTTCATCTCTGCTCTTGCTCGTTTCCTAGTCTAGCGCTCTAATAAACCTGTTATTGTTCACAGTGAGTGTTGCTGGCTCTGTGGTGAAGGTTTCTCTGTAGTAAGGAAACAGTGGCAGTGGAGGGAGAGGAATGGGACACATGTAGTTAGTAGTGCTCATACATTATGATGACCAGCTGCACCGGAGAAATCTGCTGTTTCTACTGTTGGCTTTTTCAAAAAGTGTACCTACATTTCTGGATGGCCAAAATCCATTCAGCTTGAAATAACATTCCTGCTCTGATCTATTTCACTGAAGATCCCCCTCTGACTGACAGACAATCAATTGTTGACTTTTCAAATTAACAATCCTAAATTTTTCAGAAATGAAAGAATGACAGCGATATTAAAGTGAAATTGTGGTAGAAATGGAATCCAAACGGTCTCTTTCTTGAGCTGAAAATGGGATGTTTTGACTGTTATATACAAAATATTTATTGCTGTAGTATTAGTTAAAATAAGTAATTAGTATTACTTATTTTAATAAATGCAGTGATGCCCATGATCACAGACAGACTTGACATATGAGGGAAAATTGAGCCACATTTAGCTGTTACATTAAATAATTATAGACCCTGCTCCAATGTCTAATGCAATACATTTTTTTTGTGTGATCATCAATCAGGCCTTAAAAACAAGCAGAACAGCCTGTATTTCTTGTAATTTATGCTCAAAATCTTGTTTATGTTCTGTTTAATTTTAGTTTTTATGTATACTTCAAGTCAAGTTGAGCTTTATTGTCATTCCGCTACATGTGGGGACATAAAGTGGAACGAAATGTCGTGCCTCACAGGACCACGGTGCTACATAAATACAGACATACAACAATGAAGTAAAACACTATAAACCTATACACAACTAACCTACTGACAGATTTTGACTAAGTATACTATATATAAATGTTTACCCTATACAACTAAAGATAAAAATAAAAAAATACAAACTATACAAACTATACGAATGCTTCACATAAATACTGTACATGTGCAGAGAGAAACATTGTGAGTCAAGCAGCTGGATGGGGAACAGTACAAGATGATTTGTAGTGCATGAGCATGTAAACATACATATATTGCTGAGTCTTTTGTGGGATTGTGTACACACAGCGGTGTGTGAAAAGTGTCTTTAATGTAAAAGCATGTCCCGCCACCACGCAATTTCCCCATTGATTCTGCGTCGCAGTCCGCTCTAAACAGCTGAAAGCTCGACAGACTTAACGCGCTGTCCGGAATGGCATAATTCAGCCAGGTTTCCGTGAAACACAGAGCAGCAGAGCTTGAAAAATCTTTTTTTGTCCAGGAGAGCAGAAGGAGTTTGCCCGTTTTGTTGGGTAGAGAGCGGAGATTCGCCAGATGGATGCTAGGCAGCGCTGTCTGTCTGAGCTTCACGAGTGCGCCGGCTCGCTTCCCTCATCTGCGTGTCCTGAAGTGTTTGATCAGCGCTGCTGCTCCGCCGACTACAATGTCCAGCAAAACATCAGAATAGTCGAAAACCAGTGAAATATCGGGTGGTGTGTACTGCCAAATGTCCAGCAATTAGTCTCTGGTGAAACTGATTGCAGGTATATAACTAAAGACAGGACAAACTAACAAAAACATAAAAAACAACTGCGGAGCACGCCACGGAGGCTGCCATCAGTGGCGCCATCTTGATTTTTGATTCTGTCTAAAAGGGCAGGCTGGTCAGAGGGTAGAGCCCATGGCCTTGTGCTGTCTGGAATGAAATCTCATGATACACAGATGCTGCATCCCGATGTGAAGGCTGCGCACTTCGAAGGCCACAGTCGAAGGCTGATTGCATCACTGCAGCGCGACGAAGGATGCCGCAATTCGGAAGAGACTTCAAATGCGCCCTCCATTTACCAGGACAATGAAATGTACATCTGATGGACACTTCGCACCTTACCCTATCCCAGAATTATTTGACGGAATTTATATTCATAGAACATGGAAGAGGAGAGTTCTGTGGCAGCCAAGGAATTCACATTTAAATGTAAGTATTGTGTTTTAATTTACTCAAATACCTAGTAAAACAAGTGTTAAAAGCAATGTTTTGTTTTTTTTACACAAAGCCCACAAACAATAAGACCAGTATATAAGGCGATATTCTTTTACTTTGTTGTGTTTTTGTAGTGCTGTCATGCAAGATATGTCCACAAATGTTCAAACTTCAGCACTTCAGTATTTTGTATGCATGTTTTGCTTCGTCATATTTTCTAATGTTAAGATTGGACCCCTGTCTTAATATATTTCATAAGTGTTTCCATTTTCTCTTGTTTTGGACAATTCTGGAGAAAGTGGGGAAGGACTTAAAAAACACAAAGTAAGCTAGTTAAAGGGATAGTTCACCCAAAAATGAAAATTACCCCATGATTTACTCACTCTCAAGGAATCCTAGTTGTATATGACTTTCTTCTTTCAGACTAATCCAATCGGAGTTATATAAAAAATTGTCCTTGCTCTTCCAAGCTTTATAATGGCAGTGGGTGGGTGTTTCTGTTCGACGGTCTGAAAGAAGTCCAATAAAGTGCTGAGCATATATATTTCTCAAAATCTGAATATTTTCATTTATTTCATAAACACAAATTATCTAGTGACCACAAGTATCCCTAACAGTGGTTAAAATCTTCCCAGGAAAATTATTTAAAGTGCAGCAACACCTGCTGACCTATTAGAACCATTAGAAAAAAGTATTTTATCTCCCCATTGGTTTGACCAGAATTTTTCATCCAAGTCAACAGAATGAGTTTCTTATTCTGAAAATATTGCGCTTTTTCATTTTTACAAAAAAGAAAGATAGATTTCCTTTTAACAAAATCTCTTAGACTCCGACTAATGTTGAGTGAAACATAAGAGAACATCTGGTTATAAGAAATATAAAAAGGGATAAATAATAAGTAAAGGAAGAAATAAAATAAGTAATTTAGTCTTTTGAAATTAAACACTCTAGCAAGGCCCCTATCAAGCATTATTAAATACAATCAACTTAACTGTAAAACAAACATTCTTTTCATTAAATTAAAAATCTAAAGTGAACAGACTTTGGTAACTTAGTTTTTTTCCCCTCTTTTATTTATTAATAAAATTATTATTTTTTTTTCCTTTCTAGAGAGTTATATAGAACTTTAAAATATTTACGTGAAGAGGAAAAATAAGAAGTGCATTTATATAGAATTAACAAACTGACATTAAAATATTTTCCCCCTTTTTTTTACCAATATGATTATCAGCTGAGATCTCACTAAATTAACAGTATTCCCTTTCAATTACAACAGTGCAAACAAGTCAGAAGTTTGTTACGGTTAGACGAGAACCTATTAACATTGTTGAGGTACACAACTCAAAACCTGTGTGCAAGAGTAAGAAGTACACGTCATGCTTTGACCCAAAACTCTGTCTAATCCAGAGTAACCCTGTTACCTCTGTAGTAAACGTTCTGTCCTGCCGCCCTGGCTTGCTCCATCTTCAGGCGTGCAGCTTGCTTAAAGTGAATCCCCAAGTCTTTGCAGATCTTAGAGTTTTTGGACAATTTCTAGATGGAGTCCCATTGAAATCTCATGGTGAACTGGATGATAATTTGACGGACTCTCCCCTCTTCTTTCCTTCCAATGCAGTGTGTGTGTGTGTGTGTGTTTATCTCTGTGTGTGTGTGTGTGTGTGTGTCTCTCTGTGTGTGTGTGTCTCTGTGTATGTGTTGGGGCAGAGCTGACTGCTACCAACCACGTCCATAGGTGGCGGATAATGGACAACCCTTCAGATATGAAGGTAAGCTACAAAATAAGCTGGGGGCTCCATGCGGTGGTTCCCAATCAAATAAGTAGCCGTGGACCAACAGCGGAGGTCTATCAGGTATGGAGGGACTAGATGAGTGGCATCACTAGATCCGCTGCAAAAACTCCATTTATGCCAATGATACTTCTCGACAAGGTGAGTGCAGTCCGCCATCAACTAAGACTGCTGCCTCCACTGCTCTGTAGGTTGTCTTCCGTGAGCATTTCATCTCCTCAAGACAAGGCCACATTGGGAACATGCGAGAGGCAGGCTCAACAGACTGAGACCTGGCAGCCCCCTGCAACTCCACCGTCCATCTGGTTGTCTAGAGTTCATCTCCTGCCACTGGAAACTGGATTCTGGAGTGAAGCTGTGGAGATAAGGTCTGTGCTCCCCTCTCTTCACATTAAATCCACTCTCTGCGTAAGCTATCACTTCACCCTACAAACCCTTCGGCGACAGGGTAAAAGTGACGGAGGCAGGTCTTGGATCAGACTGGCAGCATCTAGCCTGAGCCGTGCACGGACGCAAGTGTGATGGTCGTTGTGTGGACGGGCTGGAACAGCGTCCTCCTTCGGCAGCTTCTTGTGCGACTGAGCAGCCCTTTTCAGGGTCCGCACTGCTCACCCCCTGTCGGGGGGAGGGTCTAGAAAAGGTGACCCAAACATTGCCTGTTCCCTATACTCCTGGGCGGCCCACCGCTGTCGCCAAGGCATCCCATTACATGGTCGAAAAAATAAGTTTAAACTATTAATCTTGGCTACATGGAATGTACGCACACTTCTTG
Organism: Aspiorhynchus laticeps; assembly: GCA_023376895.1. Classification (NCBI taxonomy): domain Eukaryota; kingdom Metazoa; phylum Chordata; class Actinopteri; order Cypriniformes; family Cyprinidae; genus Aspiorhynchus; species Aspiorhynchus laticeps. The sequence goes on from CM041800.1 coordinate 2,326,729, forward strand.
ATGTGCAGAATGGAACTGACAGACCCCGCAGGTGCACTGCCCTGGTTGCGAGTGAGCTTAACAAATACAACATTGACATCGCAGCTTTGAGTGCGACCTGGCTCGCAGGAGAGGACTCGCTAATAGAAGTCAGGCAAGGATAAACCTTCCTCTGGAAGGCCCTTCCAGAAGACACCCGCCGTCTACATGGAGTAGGTTTTGCCATTAAAAGCAGACTGCTCCAGAACATTCCAGAGTCTCCTGTGGGAATCAGTGAGCGGCTGATGACCTGGCGTATTCCCCTTGCGAAGGGTCGCTATGCAACCTTGATAAGCGCATATGCACCAACTCTGGATGCTGAAGAAAGCATTAAAGATGCTTTTTACGAGTCTCTTGACACAGTTCTCCTTAAAGTTCCTCACACTGATAAACTTGTGCTTCTGGGAGACTTCAATGCCAGACTAGCCACCAGCAACATGCTCTGGTCTGGGGAAATTTGGAAACATGGATTAGGCAACATGAACAGGAATGGCCCGTGACTCCTTTCCCTCTGCACAAACTGGTCATAACCAATACAACTTTCCAAATGAAAAACAAATACAAAGCATCATGGATGCACCCCAGATCCAAACACTGGCACCTACTGGACTATATTATAACCCGGCAACAAGATCTACATGAAATCTCCATCACCCGATCAATGTGTGGTGCGGAGTGCTGGACACATCATCGGTTGATCAGATCCAAGATACACCTAACGATCCGACCTCAACACACTAGGCACCAACCCTCAAGACGGCTCAACTTCCGAGCCTTAAAACCCCCTGGCATCATTGCATCGTACCGTCGCTGCATGGCTGATTGCCTTTCCTCCGCTCTCATTCATCCCCTACATAATACAGCGGAAAGCGCATGTGCTAATCTTAGCTCAGCTATACAACAAGCCGCTACTGACACAATTGGATTCACTTCCAAATGTCACCAGGACTGGTTTGATGACAGCTCCCCCGAAATACTCAACCTTCTGGAGGAGAAGCGTGTAGCCTTCACTGCCCACCTCTCCAATCCACATTCTCCCTCTCTGCGCTCACACTAGAGTAATGTCCATGCTGAGGTGCAACAGCGGCTTCGCATAATGGAGAATGACTGGTGGCTTAGGAAAGCCCATGAAATCCAAGGCTATGCAGACACCAACAATTTGTAAGCTTTCTACGATGCAATAAAATCACTTTATGGACCCCAAAAACGCAGAATCACCCCTATCAGATCTACAGACGGTACAATACTGCACAAGGACAAACAAGGAATACTTGAGCGTTGGGCTGAACATTTTAACACCCTCCTCAATCAAAATAACCCGACTGACCCCACTGTCTTGCAGCGCCTCCCAAAGCTCCCACCTGCGCATGAGCTTGATGACCCACCCAGGTTCACAGAAGTCCTTGCAGCAGTACGAAGCCTCAAGGACAATAAGTCTGCTGGTCCTGATGGAATCCCTGCAGGGGCTCTAAAGAATGGCGGGTACTTGCTCACAAAAAACCTCCACCAACTCATCCAGATAATATGGGCACAAAAAACTGTTCCACAAGACTGGAAAGACTCACACATTGTTACCATTCATAAGAAAAAGATTGACAAGTCCATCTGTGGAAACAGTCATGGCATATCCCTGCTCTCTGTGGCAGGGAAAGTATTAGCGAGGGTCATGCTGGTCCGTCTAACCAAGAACATCACAGAAAGGATCTTTTCTGAGTCACAGTGCGGCTTCAGGAAGGATAGGTCCATCTCCGACATGATCTTTGTCCTGCGTCAATTGCAGGAGAAGGCCAAAGAACAGAACAAAGACCTTTTCATTGCCTTCATCGACCTGGCAAAGGCTTTTGACACCATTGACCGCCAAGTCCTTTGGGTCATTCTGGAGAAATTTGGGGTGCCACCAAGGTTTCTGGACATCCTACAACAGTTTCACGTTGGCATGCAGGCTCGTGTGATCGTGGATACATCTCAATCCCCCTCCTTTCCTGTGCAGGTAGGAGTGAAACTGGGGTGTGTACTGGCTCCAGTGATTTTCAACCTTTTCCTGGCAGCAGTCACCCTCCTTTCCCGCAACTCCCTCAGCCCCGACGAGGGTGTCTGCCTACAGTTTCATCTGGACGGGAATCTCTTTAATCTCCGCCGCCTGCAAGCCATCACCAAGACCACCACCATCACAATTCATGAACTGCAATACGCTGATGACTGTGCCTCCCTAGCCCACAGCCCTACTGCAATGCAGCACACACTGGATGTTGTTTGCGCAGTCTACCAAACTTGTGGCCTACAAGTTAACATCCAAAAGACAGAGATCATTGCACAGACCACGGTCCCCACCCCCACACTTCCTGAATTCTACATCCATGGCACACCAGTAAAGGTTGGTCAGCACTTCTGCTACCTTGGAAGCATTCTAACTCCCGTCTGCCTAATAGACAACGAGATCCAGGCACGCATAAATCTCGCCTCCTCTGCCTTCGTTAGACTTCGATCTCGAGTCTTTGTTAATAAAGATCTCCGTACCTTCACCAAAGCGGCCTTCTACCAGGCAGTCTGCGTTTCCACCCTGCTGTTTGGTGCAGAAGCTTGGACCCCCTATCGCAGGCATTTTCGGTGTCTCGAGGGCTTTCACACCAGATGCCTCCAGTGCATACTAGGTGTCACACGGAAAGACAAAATCCCCCACACGGACATCCTACAGCGCACCAACTCCAGCAGCATGGAGACAATACTTGTTAGGCGGCAACTGAGATGGGTTGGACACGTTATCTGCATGCCCTCCCACCACCTACCCCAGCAGGTTCTCTATGGGCAGATATACGCAGCTCAATGGACAAATCGATGGACTGCATAAGAAGTGTGTGTGTCTCTGTGTGTGTGTGTGTGCGGGTTTATGTGGTTTATGAGGACACAAATTTGTATAACGACATGGGTATGACAGAGGTATTACAATTTGAAGGTGTTTTATGAGGACACTGCCTATGTCCCCGTAATTCAAAAGGCTTAAAAAACATACTAAATGGTGTTTTTTTGAAAATCTAAAGATGCACACAGTCTCCTGTGAGGGCTAAGTTTAGGTGTAGGGTTGGTGTAGGGCAATAGCACACACAGTTTGTTCAGTATAAAAACCATTACGCCTATGGAGAGTCCCCATAAAACACAAAAACCAACATGTGTGTGTGTGTGTGTGTGTGTGTGTGTGTGTCTGTATCTGTCTCTGTCTGTCTGTGTGTGTGTGTGTGTGTGTGTGTGTGTGTGTGTGTGTGTGTGTGTGTGTGTGTGTGTTTCTGTGTTTCTCTGAGCCGTGTGTATGTCTGTGTTTCAGGATCAGAAGCAGACGGACTCTATCCAGGTTCTACAGGCTCAGCTGGAGAACGTGACGCAGCTCGTGCTCAGTCTGTCTGTCAGCGTGAGTCGACTGCAGCGAGAGGTGATCAGCCTGTTCTTATCAGTTCATAATGACAAAACACCTCCATCAGACACTGTCATTCATATCTCAACTAACTCAATGTCCTTACTAGGGATCCATCGATATGACCGACTGAAACAAAACTCTAGTTTTATTAACAAACTTCCCATCTGAAGCAGTGTGACTGTATTACAGATGATATGCTGCTTTAATAAATGATGTTAAACTAGTGTTTTGTGTCTCCTGTCGCTCTGAGGATCATTTTAACATCTCTCGACCAGGTTCCATTGTGATGCATAACAGAATATTTAAATATCTTTATTTACAGCAGATGATTGTGATTAAAATGAACCCAGAAAGAATCTATTGCAGTCCAAAGATGTTGAAATGATCTTCACAGACCGACAAGACGTGATTGGCTAAAAACATGCAAGAGACAAGGAGAGAAACGCAAACAAACACAGTTTCTCTGGCAATGCAAATGTACCTTGAGAAATTATTAGTGAAAATATCTGTGCAAATTCACTTATCAGCACAATAATTAAAAATGAATTTTCCCAGTTATCCAATTAGCCACTGATATACTATACAGATCTGTTCAGAATGACAGAACTTTATAAACAAAGATGAATGAATGAGACAATCATGATGATGCTGATGCTGTGTCCTGTAGGTGTCTGACAGGCAGAGCTATATTCTGCTGTGTCTGGTTCTGTGTGAACTACCGTCAGATATCAGAGAGTCCTGCGGTCGATTCACAGAGGTCCTGCTGTCCAGACAGGTGAGGAGATGACCGCTTCACATTACAGTGAGGAGACCCTGCTGCAGGACTGATGTGATCTGAAGCAGGTAAATCATGATGTTGTATTGTTTTCAGAGAGCCGTCTGATGATGAAGCTGTGCTGCTGAGACACAGAGCCTCTGATCTCTCGTCCCTGCAGACGCCTGACAGTGAGTTCATGATGGATTCAGAGAGTGATCAGTCTAATGAACGATTAGATCGTGTGTGTTTCTGCAGTGATCAGACACACTGTTAGCAGTGAGGTTTGCAAAGACTGCACTGTATGTCAAACTCTTGCTGTTGTTGCTCTTTTTCAGGAGGTTCAGAAGAATCCAGCAGCTGTAAGCAGTGGGAAGATTGTCCAATTAGTAGAAAAGTATGATGGATGCCTTCATGATGCATTGTTGTAGACTTTGGGCCAGTTTTACTAAACAGTGCAAATTAGTGCGAGAGCGCAATTCTAAAACTGCGCCGATGGGAGGGAAATTTCTGCAGGTGATTTAAGAAAAATGTGCAAATTACAGAACACAGACGCAACATCTCATTTACATATAGACCAATGCAATATACCAAGCGCAGCACAAATTAGCATAGTCACAAATAAAGAATAAAGAAATAAAGAAGCCACAGTGTGTTGAAAAGAACCGGAGGCCAAAAAAATGAAGGTTTGCTAGAAGTTTTGGTAGAGCTGGTATTGTGTGACTCCTAGTTGAGGGTTCAAAGGCGTCATTTATTTCCTGAAGCAAATTAAAAATAACATGGCTTGGCAAACTATGTGTTCTGTTAATGTGTTCTTCTGGCATTACAAATAAATTAATACATGTGGAAAAAATCCTCCTCTTCTACCCTTCTCTCTGTTCTCTGTGTGACTCCTCCAGCAACAATAACTGCTATGCTTTTTTGGGTGTTAAATAATGGCGCAAATACCAGTAATTTGACGAACACAAACATTAGTAAATCACGTTGCTTGATTCATTTTAATACGCTCCTCCCATAGGCAAGGCAAGTTTATTTATATAGCACATTTCATACACAATGGTAATTCAAAGTGCTTTACATAAAAGGAAGTTAAATAATCATTAATGGGATCATATGATGCGATTTCAAGTTTTGCTTTCTTTTTGGAGTGTTACAAGCTGTTCGTGCATAGATAAGATCCCTGAAGCTGCAAAGACTAAAGTCTCAAAACCAAAGAGATATTCTTTATCAAAATTAAGACTCTGCCACGCCCCCCTAAAACGGCTCGTTCAAACACGCGCCCACATGTCTACGTCACGATGTGGAAATATTTGCGTAACGCCGCCCAAATGTTCACGCAAAGAAAGAAGGCGTGGTTTCAGTAGTGTTGAAGCAGCTCTGGCAGGGAGACGCTGTGTGTTTCTAGGTGAAAGCAAAAGCACTTTATTTGGGCTTCCGAAAGTAGATCCATTTAGGAATCATTAAGATTACTTACAACAAAACAGCAACGCATTTTATGGATGACAGTTTCGTGAACCTAGGAGAGGAGGTAATTCTGACTTTGCTATGACAATCTGCACTTCTGAATAAGCGACTGTATTTTCTATTGACTGTTCAAATGGGGAGTTTTGCTCGTTGTGTGTGTGTGTGTGTGTGTGTGTGTGTGTGTGTGTGTGTGTGTGTGTGTGAGAGAGAGAGAGAGAGAGAGAGACCGGGTCACATCACAGTGGAGTCAGCTGTCTTAACCGTGGCTTGTGTGCAATCACATTCGAGCTTCATCACTGTGTCTGTCACGCGACTCTGTTTTCCTCTCAGGCTTGAACTGATGGTACAACTAAGGACATCATTAACTGTCTTTTACTTTTATTTTGAAAGCTAAAGCTCTCGATTATGGAAAGGGGCGTTACATTTCCGACGAGTGTTTGCGGTGTTCGGCCAATCACAATGCACTGTGCCAGCTGGCCAATCAGAGCAGACTGCGCTTGTCTGAAGGAGGGACTTTGTAGAAAACTACTTGTTTGAGAGAGGCGGGGCATAGAGGACCTACAATAATGTACAGTATTTGAAAAATTTGTTTTTTGAACATTAAAGCATGTCAACATATTCGGTTACACCAAATACACAAAATAATGATCTTTAAAAAAAGCATCATTTGACCCCTTTAAAAATAATAATAATCACAGCAATGAACCAAGGAATTTAAAAACTTTTAAAATGATTTAAAAATAGTTTTAAAATGAATTTAAAACAGTTAAAAATAAGAAATGATAATATATAAAATACAGTTCAGTCAGTTCGGACGTAGCACAGTGCTCATTCAACAAATGCACAGCTAAACAGATGAGTTTTGAGTCTGGATTTAAATGTGGCTAATGTTTTAGCACATCTGATATCTTCTGGAAGCTGGTTCCAGCTGCGGGCGGCATAATAGCTAAAAGCAGACTCCCCTTGTTTTGTGTGAACCCTTGGTGTTTCTAACTGACTCGATCCTAATGATCTGAGTGGTCTGTTAGGTTTATTTTGAGTGAGCATATCTGCAATGTATTTAGGTCCTAGGCCATTGAGTGATTTATAAACAGGGCTGGGAAGGTTACTTTTAAAATGTATTTCACTACAGATTACAAAATACATGCTTTAAAAAGTAATCAGTAATGTATTTCATTAGATTACTCAGGTTTAGTAATGTAATTTAAATACTTTTGAATACTTTGAAATACTTAAGCTATGTAACACAAGGGAACATATACTTGATGTCTTATTTTTATATGTTTTCCAACTTTAAATAAAAGTGACATCTACCATTCATAAGATTTGTTTTCTTTGCATTTTTTTTAACAACATCAGTTTCCACCGCATTTCTATGAACAAAAAAGTTGCGTCATTTAAATCTACCAATCAATATAAATTCAATTTGAATACAATGAATGGGATTCCGTGCTGTTTCATGCTGCATTCCAAGCTTCAAAACGAATCCAAACACACCAAACATATCATAAAAGTAGCCAAAATAACTGGCACATATCTCCAAGTTATACAATATAGATTTGTTTAATGAATGGACCAAACTTTAAGTGATTACTTCATAATCCTCTCTATGGAGAAGCGATCGGCAAAAAAGAATCGCTGAGTCAAATTTGACAGGGCTCGTTTTCCAAAGCAACTACGGTCGCAAGTAATGTTGTTGTAGTTCAGCGTAATTTAACAACCACAGTTCGCTAATGGTGCTTTTGGGAAACATACCCCAGATCTATCCAGTTAAATGTGAACCATTCACACTGGTTTCGTTAAACAAAAGAAATGATTAATTTAAAAGATTGACTCAAAAGTATCATCTGTTCACGAATCGAATCATGAACTCGCATTACCAATGCCAAAGATGATCTGTTCTTGAACATTTCAGATGAACTTGAGGTCTTTATTCATTCGAAAAGCACACAAAGTTATCGTTTGACTTTATAAACTTTTATTTAAAACTTCAGTCTGAGTGTCAGTAACCGCACTTGCAGATGGATCAAGGACTTCTTAACAGAGTGCCCCCAGTCAGTCAGGATGGGGTTCCATTATTCCTCAGAACTGACACTTAGCACTGGGGTTCCCCAGGGCTGCGTTTTAAGCCCCCTGCTGTTCACCTTGTACACCCATGACTGCACACCAATCCGTGATGGCAATATTATTATTAAGTTTGCGGATGATACTACTGTGGTGGGATTGATGCATAACAACGACGAGTCTGCTTACAGAGATGAGCTCCAAAAACTCACTGCCTGGTGCTCAGATAACAACTTGATACTCAACTCCTCAAAAACAAAGGTTCAAGGTTCAAGGTTCAAGTTTATTTGTCACATACACAATCATACAGGGTATAATCAGTAGTGAAATGGAGGTAAAGGAGTTGGTGATAGATTTTAGAAGGAAAAGGGAAGAGCATGCCCCTATTTATATCAAAGGGAAAATTGTGGAGAAGGTCAGTGATTTTAAATTCTTGGGAACATGCATCTCTCAGGATCTCACATGGTCTGCCAACACCAATGCCCTTGTAAAAAAAGCACAACAGAGACCGTTCTTCTTGAGGTTACTGAGGAGAGTCAACTTGTCACAGGAATTGCTATTGTCCTGTTACAAATGCTCTGTGGAGAGTATTATCACTTACAACATCCTGGTGTGGTTTAAAAGCTGCACTATGACTGATAAGAATGCTCTGGAGCGAGTGAGGAAGTCAGCGCAGAACATTATAAGAACACAGCTTCCCTCACTAAACGACATATATAGAGCCAGATGCTTGTGTCGCGTGGCACGCATAATTCAAGACTGTTCTCATCCAGGAAAAATCCTGTTCACTTTGCTGCCTTCTAGGAGGCGTTACAGGGTTATTCAGGCCCGCACCTCCAGGCTTAAGAACAGTTATTATCCGAGTGCAATTAGAGAACTAAATGCATAAATTACACAAGGACTTCAGATTAGACATTGTATCCTTCAATGCTGATAGAAGTTTTGTTGCAGGTAGGCATTGCACTGCACTGATGTTACGTCCTTTTTCAGATTTATAAACTAGTCTTTGTATTTCCACGAGAGAAATGCATTGCGCTAATGGCTTTCTGTTGTGTCGTCCATTTTTGTGTCGTGATGATGAGCGTACTCTCACTACGAGTTGCTAAATAAATAGGCGGCTGCACACAGTATTTTTTATTTTATTTTTTAATGGCGAATCATTTGCCTTGTTGGTTAAAATCCCCAAACTGTTTACTTAAATATCAAATTAAGAAATGACATTAAAATTCAAAGTAATCACTTTGGTTATCAAAAACAGGGGTTTTCAACCTTTTAGGACATGCGCCCCCCCAAGTTTGTCTAATTTCACTGCCCCCCCCCCCCCTTTTTTTTTCTTTTGCTCTTTTTGATTAACATTATTTACACAAAAAATGCACGGATCCGTTATACTGATGTACATTTGATATTTACTTTACTGTTTACGTTCACTTGAAACAACCGACTGTGCTTACGAGGATACTCCTCAGGACAGCCACTGGTATTCACCTGCTGTCTGGGGCTGTTCACATGTCGCGCCTAAAAATGCGTGGAAAACGCTAGACGCGTCGCTTTCTCCTTCTTTCCAAAGCGCTCTGTAGCTTGCGCTCCCCTGGCGTCTGCCATTGCTAAGCAACCATGAACTGCGCTCTCCTTGAAGACGTGGAAGTTTCAGCAAAGAATAAAATGGATTTCCAGCACTAAAAATCGATTGCAGTAGCTCTGCTACTATATTTATTTAAAAATGACTATCCACGTACAGCTATGATCAGCTGTTCCTTCATCTTGGCTGAGCTTTCAATGTTGTTACGTGAAAGGATGAATGACCTGCTGTGCGCTTGCGGCATTCTGAAAAGTTGAGATGTTTTTATCTCGATGCGGCGCGGACGCGCCTGGAAAAAACGAGCGCGTCGCACCGCGACCGCGTCGCTTCCATTATGAGTGCGCATACCGCGCGTCTACATTTGAAATAACGAACTTGATCGCGCAAAAGATGCGATATGTGAAGGCTATCTGTTTGTGCGCGCAGGCGTGCAGAAACGCTCTGTCACAGCGCGAGTACGTTACCGCGTTGAGATGTCTTGGGCTTAAAATTACTTTGTTTAAATTGACAAGACTTAAAACACGTGAGAATTAAAAACTTTCTTGAGGAAGCAGCACTGGCCTGATCGTTAAGATAGTTTTGGGGGGCTGAAACCCACCTAAAAAGGGTTTAGAACCACCCCTGTCTGGTATAGCGTGCGTAATTATACTGAAACATAAATATATATAACCAGTTTACCTGATTCAATGTGATGGCTGAGCCTGTTTCTGAGATAACAACATGCCAATCCGTGGTTGGATTTCTGACATGACTAACCGTAAATCATTTTACACCATTCTCACTGTCGCCTAACAGCGGGAGTCAGATTTGCCCCCTAGCGGATGGCTAAAGATTTGAAAGCTCGTATTCATAAATCTTCAAGGCAATGTCTCTGAATTAATTGATGCTCGCGCCCCCCTTGACAGGTGCTGGCGCCCCCCTGGGGGGGCGCGCCCCACAGGTTGAAAACCCCTGATCTAAAATACTTTTTGGATGTAACTGTAATTTGATTACCACCTATTTAAAATGTAATTATAACGAAATACAGTTACTAATATTTTGTATTTTAAATACATAGTGCCGTTACATGTATTTTGTTACTCCCCAGCCCTGTTTATAAACGAGTAAAAGTACTTTAAAATCAACCCTAAATGTAACTGGAAGCCAGTGTAAGGACCTGAGGACTGGTGTGATATGCTCAGATTTTCTGGTTCTAGTCAGAATCCTGGCAGCAATGTTCTGGATGAGCTGCAGCTGTCTAATGGTCTTCTTTGGAAGGCCGGTGAGGAGACCATTACAATAACCCACCCTGCTGATGATAAAGGCATGAACAATTTTCTCCAAGTCTTGACTGGAAACAAAACATCTAATTCTTGCAATGTTTTTGAGATGATAGTATGCTGATTTAGTTACTGATTTGACATGACTACTGAAACTAAGGCCTGTTTCCAGAATCACACCAAGATTTTTGACGTGATTTTTAGTTGTTTGACCCCTAGAGTCAAGGTATGCATTCACCTTGATAACTTCATCTTTGTTTCCAAATGCAATGACTTCAGTTTTCTCCTTGTTTAACTGAAGAAAATTCTGGCACATCCAACTGTGCCAGAATTCTGGCACATCCATCAATGCATTGGCAGAGAGAGTCAATGGGCCTTTAGTCATTTGGAGATAAGGTTAGGTAGATCTGGGTATCATCAGCATAGCTGTGATAGGCAGTTTGGTTCTTTCTCATTATTTGACTTAGTGGGAGCATATACAGGCTAAAAAAGAGCGGTGCAAGAATTGAGCCTTGTGGGACTCCACATGTCATGGACATCCACTTAGACTTTTTCTCTCCTATACTCACATAATAACCTCTCCCTTCTAAGTATGACCTGAACCATTTGAGTACCATCCCAGAAAGCCGGACCCAGTTTTCCAGTCTCTCTAGAAGTATGTTATGATCGACAGTGTCAAACGCAGCACTAAGATCTAGTAGTACCAGTGAAATTTTGCCAGAATCAGAATAACTCTGCATAACTTGAGGATGTGCTAATCGGCTTTCTTTCCATAAATTTTGTGTCTGAAAGGGAAACTCCTACAAATGCATATTCATTAAGGTCAGGTGCAAAAATAACTGTCCACGCCTTTTCAGTGTTAATTCTTCACTGCGCGTCTTTAGTCAATCCTGACAGTACTATTTTAATGCTAAAAGACTGTTTGCGCTGGCGCGAGCTGTTAGTAACACTGACCCTTTGTATATTAGGTGTAATAAACCCTGTAAACTGCTAAATTTTTACAGTGAGTTTCTGTTTCCTGTAGAAGTTTTGAGCTGTATGAAGCCTGAATAATCACACAGTCTAGGAGAAGTGAAACTTACTGACTGAGCGCCTCTTTAACCCTTCAGCCTCTGCTGCAAACCTCCATCAGATCTGCTGAGATCATCACAACTGAGGACAAACCATGTCTGCAAACCACTCCACAACCTTTAACACACACACACACAAAGTGTCCTCTTCTTTTTTTGCATTACATTTCATCTCTGCTCTTGCTTGTTTCCTAGTCTAGCGCTCTAATAAACCTGTTATTGTTTGCAGTGAGTGTTGGTGGCTCTGTGGCAAATGTTCCTCTGTACTAAGGAAACAGTGGCAGTGGAGGGAGAGGAATGGGACCCATGTAGTTAGTAGTGTTCATACATTATGATGACCAGCTGCACCGGAGAAATCTGCTGTTTCTACTGTTGGCTTTTTCAAAAAGTGTACCTACATTTCTGGAGGGCCAAAATCCATTCAGCTTGAAATAACATTCCTGCTCTGATCTATTTCACTGAGGATCCCCCTCTGACTGACAGACAATCAATTGTTGACTTTTCAAATTAACAATCCTAAATTTTTCAGAAATGAAAGAATGACAGCTATATTAAAGTGAAATTGTGGTAGAAATGGAATCCAAACGGTCTCTTTCTTGAGCTGAAAATGGGATGTTTTGACTGTTATATACAAAATATTTATTGCTGTAGTATTAGTTAAAATAAGTAATTAGTATTACTTATTTTAATAAATGCAGTGATGCCCATGATCACAGACAGACTTGACATATGAGGGAAAATTTAGCCACATTTAGCTGTTACATTAAATAATTATAGACCCTGCTCCAATGTCTAATGCAATACATTGTTTTTGTGTGATCATCAATCAGGCCTTAAAAACAAGCAGAACAGCCTGTATTTCTTGTAATTTATGCTCAAAATTTTGTTTATGTTCGGTTTAATTTTAGTTTTTATGTATACTTCAAGTCAAGTTGAGCTTTATTGTCATTCCGCTACGTGTTGGGACATAAAGTGGAACGAAATGTCGTGCCTCACAGGACCACGGTGCTACATAAATACAGACATACAACAATGAAGTAAAACACTATAAACCTATACACAACTAACCTACTGACAGATTTTGACTAAGTATACTATATATAAATGTTTACCCTATACAACTAAAGATAAAAATAAAAAAATACAAACTATACAAACTATACGAATGCTTCACATAAATACTGTACATGTGCAGAGAGAAACATTGTGAGTCAAGCAGCTGGCTGGGGAACAGTACAAGATGATTTGTAGTGCATGAGCATGTAAACATACATATATTGCTCAGTCTTTTGTGGGATTGTGTACACACAGCAGTGTGTGAAAAGTGTCTAGTGCGCATAGAGAAGAGTGTGTTACTACAGGTGGTTTTTACAGTCCCACTCACCTGTGTGTAACACACTTTGAATTGCACAAAAAAAAAAAAAAAAAGAAGTTGCATACAGTTTTTTCTTTTGGTGTGGTAAGGTTGGGGGGTGTTTGGAGAGGGGGGGGGTGGTCCATGTTTCAGGAGGCAGGGGTTTGCATGGGTTTCAGAGGGGGGCGGGGTGATCTGAGTTCAGGGCTCTCACAGCCTGGGGGAAAAAGCTGTTGAGCAGTCTGGCGGAGCGGGCTCTGATGCTCCGGTACCGTCTTCCTGATGGTAGGAGCTGGAAGAGACTGTGGGAGGGATGGGTGGAGTCCTTCACGTTGCTGTTGGTTTTGCTGGAGCATCGTGCAAGGAAAATTTCCAGGATGGATGGGTGTATATATTCACTTATATACACATACTGTATATTGAATGTGTTTCACTTAATACACATTTATGCTTAAATATAGAAATTTTGATTTTATGTGCTTTCTCTTCAGTTGTCAAATTGCTATATATATATATATATATATATATATATATTGTGACGAGTCAGCTGCCTCCCCCCTAATTATCAGCACTCCCCGTCCCTTAATCGCCGCCCTTCACCAGGCTCCCGACTGGAGTGGGTGTGTGAGAGAGGAGGGGCGCTTAAACAGCCAGGGCTGGCGGCGTGTGATGAGGCACACCTGAAGGGAATGGAGCCTCATCACCGCCGCTGTTATAGGCCGGCTGCGCCTCTCCTCGGGAGACCGGTCTCTTCCCCCGTGCATGCACGCTGGTGTCCTCGTGGGTCCAGGAAGGGAGCGTCGAGTGGGAGGACCGCACCCCCCCGAGAGACGGCTGACGGGCCAGGATGCCGGGCCGTAGCCCTGGAAGCGCCGCGGGCCCACAGGAGGATGAAGCCGCTCAAGAGAAGCCGCCGCCTCACGCCCCGGACCCAGGGAGGGAAGCGCGTGCGGCCACCGGACTCTGCCCCTTACCTGGACCCCTCCTTCTTGAACACTGCCCCTCCTTCACATTCCGCGCTACACGACGAGGACACCAGATCCCCCTGTTTATTTTGGACACTTTAATCCCCTTTGGACACTTTTAGTTATTATTTCTGTTGAATAAAAGCCTCTCCGAGGCCTGACGCCACACCCACTGTGTCTGTCGTGTGCTCCTCCCGTCACAATATATATGGCCGACCCGTTTTCATTATCTTGTCTAGGGCTCCACAATCCTAAAGGCCTTTCCACACTGAGCATGAAAAAGCGAAACGAATTTGACTCGCTTGAATAAAACTAGGACTGTGCGATATGGACAAAAAAACTTTCCCGATTTCTTTGATCAATTTTGCAATTTCGATTTTAATCACGATTTAGACACACACAGACATGCTTTACAGTCATAAATGCATTCAGTGTGAATTTGAAATGTATTTCCAAACAAAAACGAAAAGAAAATTAGAGCTTTATCAAAAAGCTGTAACATGTCTCTAGAACAGACATAAAGCAAAATAATCACTAAGTAAATGTGTAACAAAATGTCTCTAGAACAGACATATGGCAAAAATAAATAAATAAATAAATCCCGTGTCCAGTGATTTTTTTTTTTTTTTTGCAATGCATTGGTCATACAGCTCTTTGTGGCACTGCCTCAGATGTTGAAATAGATTTGTTGCGCCAGGTTCATACTCTGTGTGCAGTGCATATACAGTATGTAACCCTAGTTCCTTTTCCTCGGGGAATTAGGGTTACATACGTAACCTAGTGACATTCCCCTTCAGGAACTCGAGCTGCGTTGCAAAACGCTTTGGGTACGAGAATGCCCACGTCCCCAGACTGACCAATCCCTGACCAGGGTGAATCGGCACAGCTAGGTCGAGAGAACTGAGGAGCCAGGAGTGTAGACTCACGCATGCTTTGTACTATCGTAAACAAAAAAAATACATTTTATATCTGAGAAACTAATTATTATTGTATAGAAAAAACGAACTATGATTTTGTAGTCATATAGCCTAGTATGTATGGCTTTGTACTACAAAAGATGTACTTTGTACAATAAAAAAAAGGATATTTTATATCTGAGAAACTAATTATTATCGTTTAGCACGCTATTAAATCCATTTGTGAACATTAAACATTTTTCTAAACATTGTAGCATTCATCATGTCGTCGTTTGGGAAAAAAAATAAACGCGTTCAAGTTTGAGTCACAATAACACGTTAACTAATGCAAAAAAAGAAACATTACTTACTCATCAGATCGCTCTTCTCTTCTGGATGAACTCTTGCTCTTATTTTGAGGCAAATCCAGCTTTTATTCAGCGTGTCTTCTTCCAGAAACGAACAGTAATGTTATCCGCGAGGAATGATCTGGCTTTGTTTATGTTGGGCGTTTCCTTGAGCACGCGGCACACGTGGTTATTTACATATGAACGCGAGGGGGCGGGATCGCATTAGAAATAATGAGTTAGACGGGACAGACTGAACATCGTGTTGGTTTCATACGGATTACTTCATCACAGAATGTTTGTTTTCGATAAGACTTACTTCATTTCAAAGTAGACACTTCCGGCTTTCTATAGATATAACTCCCATGTCCGTGTGTTGATGTTAGAGGTGTTTCGTGTGTGTCTTGTGTTCCCGCCTCTTGTTTCCGTATATGGTTCGTTTCATGTATTTTGAGTTCATTCGTTCCAGGTGTGTGTAATTTGTGAATGTGTATTTAAGTCCTGTCTTTTGAATTCCACTTCGTCTGGTCTACTTGTTATTCCCGGTGTGTCTACCTTGCCCTGTGTTACCCTGATGTCATCATTAAAGACTATTATTTTGAAGTACTTCCTCGTCTGCGTGTTCCTCGTCTCTCCCTGCTGTGTGCACCGTGACAGAAGACCAGACCAAACAGTAAGCGTCGTCCCTTCACCTCGTTTTGTTTTGTTCGTTTTTTCAAGTGTTTTATTTGTTCCCGTGTTTTGTCCCTCGCGGCAAGCGAGTCCGCTCGCCGCGAGCCCTCATGCCCGCCGTTCACGGGAGTTTACGCCGCCGTTCGCGGCTCTCCCATCCCGAGGTTCGTGGGAGTTTACGCCGCCGTTCGCTGCTCTCCCATCCCGCCGTTCGCGGGAGTTCTCGCCGCCGTTCGCGGGAGTTGACGCCGCCGTTCGCGGCTCAGCCATCCCGCCGTTCGCGGGAGTTCACGCCGCCGTTCGCGGATCAACCAGCCCACAGTTCACAGGAGATGACGCCACCATCCACGGCTAACCCTATGCCCGCCGGCCTGCCTCTGACTCAATGCCCGCCGGCCTGCCTCTGACTCAATGCCCGCCGGCCTGCCTCTGACTCAAGCCCGCCGGATTGCCGCTTACTCAAGCTCGCCGGATTGCCGCTGACTCATGCCCGCTGGTCGTCGTTGGCAGGGAAAGCCAACTCACTTCCTCAGTTCACGCCGCTGTCTGCGGCTCACCGACCCCGCCGTTCGCGGGAGATCACGCCGCCGGCCATGGGGAAAGCCTACCCACCGTCGGCGGCTGCCTCTAGTACACGGGGAAAGCCAACCCGCCGTCCGCGGTTCACTCGGCCCGCAGCCGGCTGAGGCTCCCTCCAGCCCGCCGGCCCCTGCCGTTGAGTGGTCAAGCCAGCCGGCTGCTGCCGTTATTGTCAAGCCAGCCGATTATGGTATCCCCAGCCGGGCGCTGCCGTATTGACAAGCCAGCCGGCCGTGGCCGTATTTGACCAGTCAGTGACCACGGTCTTTTTAACTGTTTCTGTGTGCTTAGCCCCGGAGGGCTCCTGATACCCCTGAGCTTCCCCAAGGAAATTTTTTGGGGGGGGTAGTAGGGCTCCGGCCGAAGAGACTGAGGTGGGGGCTGGGGCCGCTGTCTCGGAAGCGGTCCCACCATGGCCCCCCGAGCTCCCTGCTCCGCCATGGCCTCCCGAGCTCCCTGCTCCACCTGGACCTCGGTCTGTCTGTTCCACTCTGGAGGCCCCGTCCTGTGTATGTATCTGTGTCGGTCCTGTGGGGGCTCCAGAGTGCCCACCCCCCCTCCCTGGTAGTACTGTTACGGCACGGGACGTGCCTTCCGGGAGGGGGGAGTTATGTTAGAGGTGTTTCGTGTGTGTCTTGTGTTCCCGCCTCTTGTTTCCGTATATGGTTCATTTCATGTATTATGAGTTCATTCGTTCCAGGTGTGTGTAATTTGTGAATGTGTATTTAAGTCCTGTCTTTTGAATTCCACTTCGTCTGGTCTACTTGTTATTCCCGGTGTGTCTACCTTGCCCTGTGTTACCCTGATGTCATCATTAAAGACTATTATTTTGAAGTACTTCCTCGTCTGCGTGTTCCTCGTCTCTCCCTGCTGTGTGCACCGTGACAGTTGAGTTTTCGCTGAGTTACACTTCATTTTAGTGACGTATTTTGAAGAGCAGCTCGCGGAGATGGAGAAGACAGAGAGCGCATCCTGTTTGTTTTCTTTTTTTTTTCCAAAACCACAAAGTTTTGTTGTATTCGTGAGTGTACACAAAAAAATAGAGACTTCAAAGTTTCAATTGCAACATTTCAAAAGTCAACATTTACGTTGTTATATCAGAGTAATACCCACATCATTATTTAAATTTGTGTTCTGATAAATCATATAAAAACACATACATATACATTCATTCAGTTACAGACCAGATGATCTGAGATCCTGTTAACTTTTTTTCCAGAGTGAACGAAGACATCTTAAAAAAATGTATTATTATTATTATTAAAGTATAATCTTAAGAGTGTAAATAAGGTCTTTCAAAATTAAAAGCCTGTTTAAATGAAATCTTAAAAGGTTTTTAAATAAAATATTTTTACTTCTGTTTGCAAATTTAACCTTAATTATGATTTTTATTCAACAGTACCTGTTCAAATTTTAGTTTATCCTTTTAAAATAAAATTGTACTTAGTTTATTTTATTTCAAAGCATATTTTCCCGCTTAAAAGGCTAAATAAAATGTTAGACTATTACTAGGGTGAGCTTGTGATCTAGTTCGGGGCTTATATAGTTGTATATGTTCATACTTTTTTCTGAACCGACCTTTATCATCATGATAAATATCATAGGCCTATCAATATACTATTGGTTATCTACTGAAAATATATTTAGAAATATACAAAATGTGATGTATTCCGTTTTGTATGCTGGTCTTTGAAGAGAGATATTATGACTTTTGTAGGCACCAACCCTTTCCCCCATAAAGCTCATTTAAAATGTTTAGGTCAACTACAGACATGTAGCCTTTCCAAAAACATCCATGTCACCACGACGTGCATTCTTTGGATTACACGCTTGAATTAAGCAGCACATGTGAGGGGGATCTTCAGCGATCAATGGCTCTCCTGAGAATATTTAATTACGCTTTAAAAGCACAGAACAAGCTAAATGAATGCCCGACTGTATGAAAATACCTACGTTGTTAAAACCTATATAGAATATGTATTAAGCTTTTGTTGTTAAGACTGCTTATTAATAGTGGTAATACTTTTAAGATTTAACGGTTCACAAGTCTCATAGATCTATATTATGTTTTTATTTGTTTATTACTTTTCTTATTTTTACAAAGATTCAATTCCTAGTAAATATAAGGCCACACATGATATTACAAAATAAATCATGTTGACAAATGTTTTTAAGAAAGGGATTTTATTTATTTTTAAACACAACTAGACCAGATAAAAGATTATTCTTTCTTTTTGACAAACAATACATTTAAAAGTATTTGATCTTAAAATAATTTGCTCTTATTTTCTAAGTTCCAATAGATGAACCTTCTTATCCCAACAAAGAAAACATTTTACATTCATTCAACATATGTTATTCAATATTTTTGCACGAGTATCGTGGCTTCATGTTCTTTTTTAAGGGCTTGTTTAATACTTTAGATGCACAGAATGTGGATTGTTCACCATCCAACATGAAATTAAAAGAGATGATAGATATATATATATATATATATATATATAAAATATTATTATTATTTCATTTCCATGTAGTATGTTCTAAGCCAAGGATTTTTAGAAAATGGATTGAAAAATATCAGAGGTTTTCAAAAACTACTGTTATTATAAATTAACTAATAATTTAAGAGATAATATAATGCGTTAAAGCGCACACCGTTGAAGGCGGTACTTTTCTCGGTTGTTTGACACACCTACATTCAGAATTTGGTATTTAACCTGTTAACTAGCACCAGGACGCCAGCGTCCTCAGAGCTCTTTGTTTGCACACGTCATTGTTTTCAAACAGATAAAGTAAAACAGGACAAAATGAATCTTGACAAACTATATATCATTTTGAAGGTCTAAGCCTCTAGCATCGACGACAGATCGCTGTTTTTCGATAGAAAGCTTATACGGAATGTATTTGCTAAATTTGTGTAAGCAGTACACATCAAAACATGTTTAGGAAACTCGCAGCACATACCGTATTCATCCTGATAACGACTCTCAAATGTATCCACTGCTGTAAATCCTGGTTTCGTTTGAAAGATAAGGGTCCAGTGAACAACATTCCATCGAGCACTTTTAGTCCAAAGAAACAACAACGCTGTAATTTAGATCGTAATCCTTTGTTTACGTCTGATCTCTTGAGGGAGAGTTATTGTTTGTGTCCGTTATGGAACAAACTACGCTCAAAAACAGCGTCTTGGTGGTAAAAAAACAGCACGATTTTGTAGCAGACAATGTCCCAAACAGAATGAAACCATCCAAAAAAAAAAAGTCAAAGATACACGGAAGATTGTTTATTTGAATTCTGGCGCTCCCTCGCGACGCGCATGACGCACGCTGTGACGCACCTGTCATCTGATGGGGCGTATCTTAGCGATCTTTTAGCACTATAAAAAAAAAAGAAAAAAACATTTTTTTTTTCTTCAGCAGCAGTTTTCATATATGTTTGCGTGTTTTGTGGAGAATGGGCCTGTATCTGTGTGATTAACATCCGTATAGCTGATAATCAGCATCTGATTACTGACTGTTCACAGATATCAGTGTGAATGCAGTCTATATAAAAGTCCATTATAATGTGAATATTGACTATATTGGGCAGCCATCAGTATGATTAGCATATGTATGAATGATCATCAGCAAGTGATTACTAATGTATGAGCAGGGGAGCATCTGTTTGTCAGGAAATCAGTATGTACTTAAGTTATTTTTTTATTATTATTATTGTTTTTTTTTCATCACTCAAAAATTATTATTATTGTATTTTTCTAGTGCTCAAATAAATCACTTATACGATGTCTAAGATTCTGTCTACTGTTTTATAATTGAAAAACTGCAGTGGCATGTATAAAGACTAATAGTTTGTAGTAGAACCCTTCAATAATTTGGTAAATATTTTTCCTCAAACGGGGGGGGGGGGGGGACACTAGAAAAATGTCTGCAGGAATCTCATTTTTCATGGTATCTTCTTCAGATTTGAAATATAAACTCATGAGACATGTGACTTTCAGCCCATTACTTTTCTGGATTTCTCCAGGATTTATTTCATGTATTTTTATATGAATATTTAAAAAAATTCAGTGTGGTACAATTTTTATCAAGGCACTTCAGTGTCTATAACTTTTTATATTTTTGAGCATCATCAACTCTGGATGATGGATAGTAAAGGTCAAAGGGTCTTCTTTCCAAAAACACCACAATTGTGTGTGTGGCACACTGAAGTCAGGAACTGTTACCATTTTAAGTTAGTTAGTCATTTTCAGCTGTGATTCCCAATATGGGGGGTGCTAGTTAACAGGTTAAATAAGGTTTTCTACATCGTTACAACAACCACCGCCGCTCCTGAAACAAGAGCTATGTCTGTAACACCGCCAAGAAGTTCTGTTGAAACGGACGAAGACGCGCTCCATCTGACGAAGATTGTCCGTGAAGATTTTGTGAAACAAGATTTCCCAGTATCTGATGATCGTGTAGGTAGATTTGTTTTTGACACGTCATTGCAGAACGTGAAACTCTACGTTTTGGATTCTTACGAGGACTATACATCCGAATGCGCCTACCTGCTTTTGACCGCCATAGACTGGACATACTTCTACAATCAAATTTGGAGAGAATTTAATTTTGGCGATAAAATCAGGTACATTTTCCAGTGGGATGCTGTTACGCAAGGGATGAGGTATCGGGTGACAGCGCGGACGGCCTACATGTGCATTACATCCTGTTGGAACAAAACACATCATGACCAAAATTATCTCATGATGGTAAATAAACGGCGGGAGGAATCTGAAAAAAACGTTTTGTCTCAAAGCAGCGATGAGTCAGACTCTGATGAGACTGACTCTGAGTATGATCGTGACTTTCCTATTCCTGAGGACAACCCTTTCATGTGCTGCAAAACTAATCTATATTTCGATCGGAGCGACGTGCCTCTGTTAAACACCATTTTTTCAACGATAGACGAGCTGTTTCAGTCAAGCGAAACCAAATGATCAGTCTGTGTTTTCCAAAGCTGTTACTTGAAACAATTCATCTTAAAAAATCCTAATAAATGACCTCGTAATCGTTAACCAAAATAGCTTTCTGTGAGAACTATTTCTCTTTGACCAAAACACGAACCCTCATGTCCACCGCCTCCGGCAACACCCCCCATCTCAACAACCAACCAACCAACAGCCGACACGTGGAAACCTCAACAATTTATTTCGCTCAAATGGACAAAAGACCCGTCACTACTTGCGTACGGCAAAGAGTGGCTGTCCGGATAAAGTCTAGATCTGCGAATACTGGGTTTGACGGTGCAGAACAACTACAACTTCTTGTCGATCAAAACACGGACCCAACAAAATCAATCTCAACAATCCAATGTGTCTGAACCACTCTACAGTTTCTCAATTAATAACGCTTGGGAGGATCTGAACCATAAACCGGAAATTGAAACTGAAACAGAAATTCCACTGGGCCGTCGTGGATTAAAACAGTCAAAAGAAAGAAAGGAAAGAATCGATTTCTGAAAAGGATGTCTGACACCACGCAAAAGCCGATGGAGTGTGACGCTGCGGACGTGCGACAGGAGTGCGACTGCTCCGCGGGAAAAATGTGTCCTGTAAAAGACGTTATAGACTCTATGTTTAAACCGCATTACCGAGGACAAATGATCAATCTTATGCATACTGTCATTGATGCTGCGTCCGATCCGAATCATGATTGTACGGGAGATACCAAGCATGTAAAAAATCTCAAGAACAAAATGGACGTTGTAAGAGGTCTGACCAATTCATGGCCCGATTTGACGAGCGTGTTTATTACCAGCAGAGACTCAATTTGCATAACCACCAGAAAAATTCTGGATGTGATGTGTGAATGTGAGGATGAGCTGGACATTAACGAGGTTCTCTGTCTGTGTACTTATGTAACAGATTTATGTATGTCGCTGATCTCATAAAATTGTGAATCCATGATATGTGAAATTGTCAGATCGTTGGTTGATTTCATATTACAGCAAAACATGTTGGGTTGCAGAAATTTTCTTTTCTGGCTAGACCGCCTGTAATGTCATCGCTATTGTAACGACAATTTGATCATTTTCTTCACTACTTCAACGTATATTCAACAATATACTGTTCAAAATAAAAGGTTGAATCCCTCGTTATCCTTTTTCCGAGCTCATTTTTGCATACACTTTAAAAGCATCTTACAAATGAGCAATTTACAAATATTTTTAATTAACATTTTCTTGTTAAAAGAATTGAAAAAAATAATATCCAAGAACACAACGTCTTGCCAAAAACACAAAATAATTTAGTCGATGCGGGGATATGAACCCCCGATCCTTCATACTCGCAGGCAGGTTCACTAACCGCTAGACCACGTGGCCTGCTGGCATCCAACCAAAATAAAACAATGAAAAGAAACTTAGAAGACTTTACAAATTAAAAGTTTAGAAGTGGGCCATCGCCATTGTGTATATTAAAAACACAAATAATTCAACTCATAATCCATAAATACTTTACAAGTTTAAAAGCAGACATAGGCACAAAAAAACAATCAAAATTTAATCTCAAACAATCAGACATAACACAGTCTACATCCATTACAATATATTAAACCATTAAAAGTATTCTAAAAACTAATATCCAAGAAAACAACGTCTTGCCAAAAACACAAAATAATTTAGTGTTTTTCCCGAGTCAATGCGGGACACGAACCACCATGTCTTCGCACACGCAGGCGGGTTCACCAACCGCTAGCCCACGTTGCCTGCTGGGCATCTGGCCAAAATAAAACAATGAAAAAAATCTCAGAATCCATAAATACTTTACAAGTTTAAAAGCAGACATAGGCACAAAAACCAATCAAAATTTAATCTCAAACAAACGGACTGATAAAACGGGCCTATAGCCTCCAGAACACCCAGGTAGCCAAAACGATCCGGCCCGATAACGGCCCAAATCCGGCAAGCCGGAAGAAATAACTCGGCCCGGATGCGGTTGCCGGACTCTTGTGAATTACGGGAGTGAATGACGTGCCAGAATCGGCCCGAGTACGCTGGCCCGAGTCCGGCTGCCGAAACTGAGCCGACACTGCCGGCATCGGGCCACAATCACGCCAGCATAGATTATACTATGCTGTATTATACACCCCCTCACAATGTAGAGCGCTTTGAGTGCTTAGAAAAGCAGAAAAGCGCTATATAAATGTAATTAATTATTATTATTATTATTATACAATTAGCCAGTACTGGCCCGAGTCTGGATTCCAAATGGAAATGTATGTAAAAATACAAACCAATATTTATTTAATTAATAACAACAACAAATTTTACCCAAACAATATTATCTTGTTTGCTATATAGCCTACATGGATAAGAACTGTTCATGTAATTAATTGGTTCTCTTAAAACTACAAAAAATGTATTATTAAAGACTTCCTCCAGTCTTTTTTTTAACAATATTGTTTCCACAAATATCACACACACACACAAACACACATGCAGTTCCCCGCTCAATACCCCCAAGTAAGAATGACACCATATAAATGTAAAAATATTATTTGAATTTATTATTGAAAAACTGACATCAACAAATGCATAAAAACACTTTAGAACCTCTAAGAACTCCCAGGACCTCAAGTTTATCCTAAAAGAGGGACAGAAAAAAGGAAAGAGAGATAAAGAGGGGACACATATTGACATAGTCAGATCTCAGTGATCTCAATGGTAAATGGTCAATTTGGAGCATACCTTAAGAAGAATTTCTTTGTTGTAGGACCTACTCTCTTCTTCCATGCCATCTGTTTATAAACTTCTCAGTTTCTCCATCCAGCACACTGCAGTATTTGCAGAAAAATACATCAATAAATATATATATGTGTATGTGTGTGTGTTAAGTCACTATTATTTGTATAGCACTTTTAACAATGCAAATTGTGTCAAAGCAGCTTTACATCAGCTTGATATAAAGCTGGGTGGCTTTATATCAGCTTTACAGTATTTAGACGGGAAATAGTTTGTCGGAATAGTGTCATTCTCCTCTGGTCAAAATCAGCAGTTTAAATCTAGGCTGCAGCAGAGTCTATCTCTGGGGCTCATCTAGTTGTCCTGGTCTGCGCTGACGTTCAGGGCTGTAGAGGTCATCTTTAGGTGCTGATCCACCATCTGATCTGGATACAGTCTGGATCTGGGTGGCTACAGTGACCTTGGAATAAGAAAGAAACAGACTAATATTAGCGTAGATATATTTTTAAGCTGGAAAAATGCAGTTTTACAAATGCTAGAAACATGTTTTTAGAAAGAAAGATTGCTATCAAAAAGTACGCCTAGGTTCCTGACTGATGACGAAGAATTTACAGAGCAGCCGTCAAGAATTAGATACGTTATTACATGCAAAAGTTTTTGGTCCAATAATTAACACCTCAGAATTTAGCAGTAAGAAATTGCTAGCCATCCAGTTTTTGATATCAACAATACATTCTGTTAGTTTTGCAAATTGATAAGTTTCATCGGGTCGAGAAGAAATATAGAGCTGAGTATCATCAGTATAACAGTGAAAGCTAACCCCGTGTTTCCTGATGATATCTCCCAAGGGTAACATGTAAAGCGTGAAAAGTAAGGGGTGTGTATGTGTGTGTGTCAGTCTGGTATGTGTGTATATAGTCAGGTATATGTGTATATAGATTGCCTATTTTAAACATGAAGCTGGTTATCCATAAAGACCAGGTAGGAAGATGATGAAGAATTTTTTTTTTTATATATATTATGTTATGTGGTCAAACAGTTATCAGAAATTCAGAGTACTTTTTCACTTTTTGCAGACATTATTATGTTGTAGATTTAATTTAAAACTAATACAGTTTTACAGTTTAAAATGACAAAAAAAGAAAAAGGTCTATAAAAATTTGGCCACCCTGCATGGTCACTACTACTTGACCACTTACAACACCCTGACTCAAACAGTACAAGAAAATTAATCTTAAGATATTATGTCCTAGCCCATCTTATTACAATATCCTAAAAGAAACCATATATTTACACATCTACTCTATAGCAAAATATAACATTCAATTACTTACATGGCACAAGGGAACTCTTTTCAGATGATCTTGACAAGTCTGATAAAAAAAAAAAAAAAAAAAGCAATCACAAAAATATTAGAAGAAGTGTAGCAGGAAAATTATTACACCATTCACATAATATGTTGTGTAAATAATAATTAAAATTCACAAACAAACTACAAAATACATAACTTTTAAAAAAGATTAGATGATGCTTGACTGTTAAATAAATAAATAAATAACTGCTGCATGACATATATTTAATGAACATATATACAAAGCCAAAGACTTGTGACAAGTGCTGTGGAGGCTTTGGGGTGCAGCAGCTACTGACACAGAAACAAAGGGGAGAAAAAGAAAAAGCATCACTCAATATCAGATAATGCACAAACTGAACATGGCAAATCCAAGATGCAGGATGACTGCTAGACTGATCACTTACAACAATCGGATGACAATCTGAAAAAAGAAAGAAAAAAGAATAAATATTTTCATTATTGAAAATAATAATAATTTTACTTGAATTTGACTTATTTCTTCCCTGGTGTACATGCATGCATGTTTTACTTTTATTGTAATTCTGTGTTATTAAAAAGCAGAATTATTATCATCATCATCTTCTCATAAGGCTTGTGAGAGTCTACTGTCTCTCGCTCGCTCTATCACACACGCTGAGAGAGAGAGAGAGAGAGAGAGAGAGAGAGAGCGTTCAGTGGGCGTTATTGTCTCGCGCTCTCACTCAGGCAAATCGGTGAGACAACACTGCTTAAATGTGAAAATATGATTAATGATAATTGTAAAATGAATATATAGGCTAAACTAAAGTTACCTTAACCGACATGAATGTGAAACGAAAGGAGGTTTTCTCAATTCTAGCAGATCTGCGCAAATTATGTCATACAGATATAACGGCATTAACGGTGCTAAAGAGCGGGCCGTAGAAAATAAAGACGGAAAGACTCGTTTATGTGAACAGTAAGCTTGTGGTACATTTAAATGACAGTCCGTCGATTTTATACTTATGTACACAAAAAATACTTTACCTTAGGAAAGCTCTACCGTCAGGCGACGTCCACTCAGACAGAGTCCGGCTGTGCGTGCACGTGATGTGACGGATATATAACTTCTAGCTTATATAACCTCTGGTTCTTTATATATATATATATATATATATATATATATATATATATATATATATATATATATATATATATATATAGTTACAGTTGTTAATATAGTTTCACTCACTGATTTCAGATGGCAGCAGAGGATCACTTATTGACTCATTCTACCCAGCTTAAGTTTTGCTGTGGGACTTTTATTTGGACATAATAAAATCACTATTATAACATCTGAAATCATATTTTGTAGAAGTTTACCACTTCTTACTGATGTATCAGTTTTTGCAATCACACACAGTCAGAAAGTTTTGATTTAGATGAAGAGAACATTTTTAAATTATAAGCAAATCCATTTGAGGTCAGCCTAAAAATTAAAATTAAAATAAAATTGAATAAATAACTTTGACAGGCAAAAGGTTTGACAACTCTAAAGCGTTTTGTTTAAAAATATATTTGTAATTTTATAATTCAGCCTAATTGATTGATTGTGTGTGTACAGGTTTAACCTCCATTATGGGGACCAAATATTCACACAAGGAGTAAAACCTGAATTTTTGTCATTTTAGGACTGACACTTGTGGCCCACAGTCGGGCTGAATGTGGCTAAATGCGCCATTTCTCAACCAGAATTGGGCCAGATCCACAGATCCAAAACCTAACCAAATCTGGCAACCATTACTGGGCCGGATCTGGCTCACTTCTGGCAAGCCGCTGCCAGCACACAGCCGAGTGAGCCGACACTCAGCCGCATTCGGCCCGATTCCGCTGGCTACCTGGGCATAGGCCTAAATGACAAAATATGATCAGTAATTATTGAATAAATTTCACATATGTTGCTATGATTACGATAAAACACAAAGATGTCGACCCTAGCTGTACCCAAATAGACTAATATCAGGCTTTTTCCAAGGAACTAATTCGTGCTTACCTGTAATGGCCATATTGCTTTCATGAGCAACCATCTGTTATATCGATTTTAGAAAAAAAGAGCTATACGTTATTTGTATAGTTTTGAAAATATTTAAACGTAAATGACATGGATAGTAATTTAAACACAAAAAAAACAAGATAAATAACTTGTTATAATATGATAATATGTTTGTTCTGAATAAATAGATTAAATAATGATATTTTCCTGAGAGAGGTTATTTTAAGTGTGACCGGCAGGGGTCGCTCAAGTACCACGATATAACTTATTTACAGAACACCTGTGTAAGTGTTATATACATCGTCAAATGGTCTCACCCTAACCGCAAATGGTACTGCCTTATTTGTTTTGAAACCACAGGATGAAACTTTTTCCCAGGAGCTAAAACAGTTGTACTGTGTGTATTTAAACGCAGTAATTACCACCGTGACTAATTTCTGAATTTTCCAAATTACTAGCACATGTGAAGCACATAGTATCCTGTTTACATAAACAGAGCCTGAAAATGACCAGGACATTAAGGCATGTCTAATTTATTTCTTCACGGCTGAAACAGTTATACAAACACCTAGCACTGTAAACATTCCAACAATGCCTTGGGGAATGGAACGCTTTTCTGAAAGGTTGTGAAGTAAACACAATCAACGTCGAATTCGAAATAAAAGGTTGAATAGTTGTAATTTTAGATAAATAATTAAAAAAGTTTTTTCTGCCGGCCCTGGGATAGCTTATCAAACGTGAATCTGTTTGCGTCATTGTCCCACAAAGCCATCCTGGCGTTCTTAATTTTTTTTAAAAACATACAGAAAGACTTTTACAATTTTGAAGATTGTGTTTAAAATAAGAACCTTTTATTTGATGTGAAATAAGTTAAAATATAAGGACTTCAGATGTAATTCTGTTATTTAAAGCTTATCCGTTTTCTCACTCACAAGTGGGACATTATTCTCTTGGAAAATGTAAGACAATTTATATTTTTTAACCATTTTCTTCGTTAAGCTAAAAAAATGTTACCCCTTCTCATTGATAGCCTATTTTATTTAAATTTATTTTTAACCAGCAGAATATATTGTGGGTATTGTGATATGCACGTATAATCTGTTAAAATTGCCTTTAATATCTTTTTCACATAGCTCTCCTATAGAGAGAGAGAGAGCACGCAACCGGACACCATGCGCAGATGTGGAGGGGCGCGCCACACAGATGCTCCCATGAGAATAATTCAAAAACATTACTTGACAACTCATTTATGGTTTTTCACCAACAGGACATCATATCTCAACCCAGGATGACGTTGGAATTTCACGCTTGCCGATTTTCCGCATCTGAAACTCGTTATGAGATCAAAGGTCACATATGGTTATCATTAATATCACCAAGCCATCAATCAAATTTGACACTTGCTGGCGTGTATTGACTACTAAGGCCTTCTCAATCCGTATGGCTGACCAACCTAATCTGCGGCTTGTAATGCATCAATCTAAGGTTGCTGTAGAGACAAAATGTAATTCCATCAATTTAGCATTTTTAAACATTCGCTCAAACATAAATAATTTCTGATCAATGATTTAATAAGCACAAACAACCTGGATTTTATGTTTCTAAATGAAACATGGCTAGAAGACAGCTGCAGTGCAACAGTCATCAATGAAACTGCCCCTCCTAACTTTAATTTTACAAGTGTCTGCAGGACTGAGAGGTGGATGTGTAGTTGCTCTATTTAAAGATGCATCAATACAAGCAAGTGTCATTTGGTCAGTACTTGTCTTTTGAATACCTAGGTATTGTGCTGAAAAGTGCTCCACACATTCCGTTTATCATCATTTACAGGCCTCCAAAATACTCTCCAGCCTTTGTTGAAGAATTCACAGAACTGTTATCAATGATTTCCTCAGATTTTGACTGTTTTACTATTGCAGGGGATTTTAATATTCACATAGATAATGCAGAAATCAAAACTGAAAAAAAAAACAAAAAAACATTAAACACTTTTGACCTGATTCAGCATGTGCATGGACCCACACACAATCGTGGACACACTCTAGATTTACTCATCAGTAGAGTTCTAAACATTTCATCCATTGTTATTAAGGATACCACTGAATCTAGATCTGTCTCTGTCAGAAAGAGATGCATTAACGAGAACACTAGTGCACTATTAATGAAGGCTATATCTTTAACACCAAGCATTTCTGCAGACTCTGTTTATCTTCTCCTGGATTCATTTAACTCAAAAGTTAAGAATGCTATTGATTATATTGCTCTGGTAAAGGTCAGCAAGAAGACTGGCAGACAAATATCATCTTGGAGAAAATCAACAGCAGTTCAGAGTATGAAAAGACAATGCAGAAAAGCTGAGCGGATGTGGCGGAAGAGGAAACGTGAAATTCACTATAGCATCTATAAAGACAGCCTTCATGCTTACAATGTGAAACTAGCCACAGTTGGACAGACCTTCTTCTCAAACCTTATAAACCATAACTTAAACAACACTCGCACTCCTTTTGCTACTGTGGAGAGACTGACAAACCCCCCCCCCCCCAAAGTCAGATTCCCAGTGAAATGCTCTCCGACTGCAAATGCAATGAGTTTGCTTTCTTCTTTTCTTAGAAGATCAATAATATCAGAAAGGAGATTGGCACATCTTCTAGTTATGCAGAGGTCACACAGATTCGACCACAATTTCAAAATGAAGTGACTATGTCTGTTTTTGAAGCAATTGATTGCAAAATTTTGGAAGAAATAGTTAGGCACCTTAAATCGTCAACTTGCTATCTTGACACACTTCCCACATCTTTTTTCAAAAGTGTGCTTAACTGTTTAGAAGCAGATCTCATAGAAGTGGTGAACGCCTCACTTCTTTCTGGGACTTTTCCAAACTCCCTGAAAACTGCGGTTGTTAAGCCCCTTCTGAAAAAGCGCAATCTTGAAAACACCATGTTGAGCAACTATAGACCAATATCAAATCTTCCTTTCATAGGTAAGATTATTGAAAAGGTAGGTTTTAATCAGCTGAACTACTTGAACTCAAATGGATACCTTGACAATTTTCAATCTGGTTTCCGAGCGCATCACAGCACAGAGACAGCACTCATTAAGATAATAAATGATATTTGCTTTAATTTTGATTCTGGCAAAATATCAGTGCTGGTACTACTAGATCTTAGTGCTGCGTTTGATACTGTCGATCATAACATACTTCTAGAGAGACTGGAAGACTGGGTCGGGCTTTCTGGGATGGTACTCAAATGGTTCAGGTCATACTTAGAAGGGAGAGGTTATTATGTGAGTATAGGAGAGCATAAGTCTAAGTGGACGTCCATGACATGCGGAATCCCACAAGGCTCAATTCTTGCACCACTTTTGTTTTGCCTGTATATGCTCCCACTAAGTCAAATAATGAGAAAGAACCAAACTGCCTATTACAGCTATGCTGATGATACCCAGATTTACCATGCCTTATCTCCAAATGACTATAGCCCCATTGACTCCCTCTGCCAATGCACTGATGAAATTAACAGTTGGATGTGCCAGAACTTTCTTCAGTTAAACAAGGAGAAAACTGAAGTCATTGCATTTGGAAACAAAGATGAAGTTCTCAAGGTGAATGCATACCTTGACTCTAGGGGTCAAACAACTAAAAATCAAGTCAAAAATCTTGGGGTGATTCTGGAGACAGACCTTAGTTTTAGCAGTCATGTCAAAGCAGTAACTAAATCAGCGTACTATCATCTTTTACTTTTAGTCATTTAGCAGACACTTTTATCCAAAGCGACTTACAAATAAGAAAAAAGTAACAAAAACTTTAAAGTTAAAACTCTATAAATACTATACACATTTAAGAAAATAAATTTAATAAAAATGACAAATACATACAACATTTCAAAACTAAACATTTAAATGAAAACAAAAAATAAAGCTAAAATCAATTAAAAATATTAAAGCAACAAAAGCTGAGTATAATAATGATTCTAACATAACACTAAGCCAAACACCCACATATATATTATTTCATTTCCATGTAGTATGTTGAAGTACTAAAATAACTCAAATTAAATAAAACTTAATAAAAAACTAATACAATGACAACATTACTACAACTGTAACAAACTAAAATAGATAACAAATACAAATCAAACTACATTAGTTAATATAATATATATATTACTTATATCATTTGCCGGTGTCCCTGCCCGGTAGAGTCGATGGTCTTTACACTCTTTGGTCTTCACGTGAAGGCTGCCGCGGTAAACTACGACTTTTATACCCATCTAACAAAATACTAATCCAATTCAGCTGAACACACTTTCCTGTTAATCACAACAAATGGCCAAGCAAGCGCCCGACACTGACAAGTTTCAGCACGTCTCCACACTTCATCTCAAAAACATTGCAAGAATTAGATGTTTTGTTTCCAGTCAAGACTTGGAGAAACTTGTTCATGCCTTTATCACCAGCAGGGTAGATTATTGTAATGGTCTCCTCACCGGCCTTCCAAATAAGACCATTAGACAGCTGCAGTTTATCCAGAATGCTGCTGCCAGGATTCTGACTAGAACCAGAAAATCTGAGCATATCACACCAGTCCTCAGGTCCTTACACTGGCTTCCAGTTACATTTAGGGTTGATTTTAAAGTACTTTTACTCATTTATAAATCAAGCAATGGCCTAGGACCTAAATACATTGCAGATATGCTCACTGAATATAAACCTAACAGACCACTCAGATCATTAGGATCGAGTCAGTTAGAAATACCAAGGGTTCACACAAAAAAAGGGGAGTCTGCTTTTAGCTATTATGCAATTGGAACCAGCTTCCAGAAGAGATCAGATGTGCTAAAACATTAGCCACATTTAAATCCAGACTCAAAACTCATCTGTTTAGCTGTGCATTTGTTGAATGAGCACTGTGCTACGTCCGAACTGATTGCACTATGTATAATCATTTTCTATTCTTAACTGTTTTAAATTCTTTTTAAATCAATTTTTATATCATTTTGTAATTATTTTTTTAATTCCTTGTTTTTATATTATTATTTTTAATGACTGTTTCACTTCCTTTTATGTAAAGCACTTTGAATTACCTCTGTGAATGAAATGTGCTATATAAATAAACTTGCCTTGCCTATATGAGGATTTATTACACATTTATTCTGATTCGTATTATTTCAGTGACAGAAGTTCAGCTGCAGTATTAATATAATGAAGAGAAAAGAAGAGACTCTATAACATCTCACTGTTACTGATTTATCATGCAGCTCAAAGCATTAAGAGTAGAATCTCTCATCAGTCTATTCTGATTCATCAACACAGTTTCACTGATGATCCAGAACCAAGCCTAAACCCCGGATAGAGCGGCTGAGTGAATGTGGTCTGGACTGTGTGGATGAGGCTCATTGTGTCAGAGACGCTGTAGAAGGACAGAGTTCCTGCACTGTGATCCACAAACACTCCTATTCTACTGCTGATGGACTTTACAAGGAGAGCAGCCTCTATGTTATTGTGTCTGAATGAGTATCTGGAGGAACAGCAGATCAAACTCCAGGACTGATCATTACGTCCAAACATACACTCATTACCTCCCTTCCTGCTGATGCTCTTATATGACACTGATATACACACAAAACCAGATTCACCAGCACTCCACTCCAGCTCCCAGTAACAGCGTCCACACACACTCTCTCTACACAACACCTGCCACTTTTCTTCAAATCTGTCTGGATGATCAGGATACGACTGGACTGTGCCAGTGTTAGTAATCACTCTGTTTCTCTCAGACAGGCAGAGGCGTTTATTCACTGTGTTCAGATCCAGAGTGAGCTGATGGGAATCTGATGGAGATAAAACACATCAGAATCAGGAATTATGAAACGGTTTGCTTTTGTCATGTATCTGAACTCTTCATGTTCAGTGTATCATCAGGGTCTCAGTATGCAAATCATCCTATGCAAATCATCATTTACATCAATTATAAAACTCTTCTTTCTCCTTCTACAGAAGAACATGAACACACTAAGTGAGTTTTTCTGCTTGTTTTCTTACTGACTTACATTGTAGGAAGTCGTTCCTGGTCCTGGGAACAATGTTGGTGAATGTTACTGTGGAAATCAACAGACATGAACAGTGTGATTCTCATGATCATGCATCCATTCCTAACACATTTCTAATATGATGTTCTCCATGATATGATGATGAACTCGTTTATGAGAGCAGATGAATCTCCAGGACTTTACCTCTGTCTGAGATCTTCTTGAGCTCCTCTTTGCAGAAATCCTCCAGTTTGTCTCTCAGCTGATGGACAGATTCTCTCAGATCATCAAAAGAGATGAGAGAACTGAAGAGATCACCATTTACATCTGTAGATTCAGGAGGTGTTGAGAGAGACTGGAAACTCTACAGAAAACAGAAATCAAAACTCATCAGCTCCACACTTCACCTAAACACCTGCTCCAATATCAGATTTGACTGATCTTTAGTAACTCAATCCAGCACTTTCACAGCATTCACAGTTTCATTCTTCTCATATTCATTAAATCACATTAGAGCTACAGAGTCTAGTATTTCCCACTTACACTATGTGTGAACTTTCTAGGAAATAGTTATAACCTGTTAACCCGCACCAGGACGAGGACGCACTGAAAGCTCTTTGAAAGCTCTTTGTTTGCACACGTCATTGCTTTCAAACAGATAAAGTAAAACAGGACAAAATGAATCTTGACAAACTATATATCATTTTGAAGGTCTAAGCCTCTAGCATCGACGACAGATCGCTGTTTTTCGATAGAAAGCTTATACGGAATGTATTTGCTAAATTTGTGTAAGCAGTACACATCAAAACATGTAGAAAAAACCCCGCAGAACATACAATATTCATCCTGATAACGGCTCTCAAATGTATCCACTGCTGTAAATCCTGGTTTCATTTGAAAGATAAGGGTCCAGTGAACAACATTCCATCGAGCACTTTTAGTCCAAAGAAACAACAACGTTGTAATTTAGATCGTTAATCCTTTGTTTACGTCTCATCTCTTGAGGGAAAGTTATTGTTTGTGTCCGTTATGGAACAAATTACGCTCAAAAACAGCATCTTGGTGGTAAAAAAACAGCATGATTTTGTAGCAGACAATGTCCCAAACAGAATGAAATCATCCAAAAAAAAAAAGTCAAAGATACACGGAATATTGATTATTTGAATTCTGGCGCTCCCTCGCGACGGCGCGTGACGCCCGCTGTGACGCACCTGTCATCTGATGAGGCGTAACTTAGCGATCTTTTTAGCACAAATAAACATTTCTTTTTTTTCTTCTTCAGCAGTTTTCATATATGTTTGCGTGTTTTGTGGAGAATGTGCCTGTATCTGTGTGATTAACATCAGTATGGCTGATAATGAGCATGTAATTACTGACTGTTCACAGATATCAGTGTGAATGCAGTCTATATAAAAGGCCATTATAATGTGAATATTGACTATATTGGGCAGCCATCAGTATGATTTGCATCTGTATGAATGATCTTCAGCATGTGATTACTAATGTATGAGCAGGAGAGCATCTGTTTGTCGGGAAATCAGTATGTAATTAAGTTATTTTTTTTATTATTATTGTTTTTTTTTCATCACTCAAAAATTATTATTATTGTATTTTTCTAGTGCTCAAATAAATCACTTATACGATGTCTAAGATTCTGTCTACTGTTTTATAATTGAAAAACTGCAGTGGCATGTATAAAGACTAAATAGTTTGTAGTAGAACTCTTCAATAATTTGGTAAATATTTTTCCTCAAACGGGGGGGGGGGGGGGGGGGGTGACTAGAAAAATGTCTGCAGAAATCTCATTTTTCATGGTATCTTCTTCAGATTTGAAATATAAACTAATGAGACATGTGACTTTCTACCCATTACTTTTCTAGATTGCTCCAGGACTGATTTCATGTATTTTTATATGAAATAAAAAAAAATTCAGTGTGGTACAATTTTTATCAAGGCACTTCAGTGTCTATAACTTTTTATATTTTTGAGCATCATCAACTCTGGATGATGGATAGTAAAGGCCAAAGGGTCTTCTTTCCAAAGACACCACAATTGTGTGTGTGGCACACTGAAGTCAGGAGCTGTTACCATTTTAAGTTAGTTAGTCATTTTCAGCTGTGATTCCCAATATGGGGGGTGCAGGTTAACAGGTTAATAAAACATCTGCTAAGAACATAAATGTTCATCTAACAGCTCAAGCATGTCAATGGAGTTGAGTAGATTTCCTCAGGAAAAAGCAGCTCAAAGGCTATGATTAGATTGACCATTATTTACACTGAAACTTCACAAGGACCCTTAAAACATGCTCAAGTTTGGTTTGGTTTCAATACGCTAAAGCATTGTTCAGTCACTCCAGGATTTCATGATTCTGTGATTGCAGAATTTAATGCAAAATCAAGTAAACACAGATTATTTGTGGCAGCCTGCATTTTGGTCTTATTTCTGTCATTTTGAGAGGGGGAGGCAATATTGTAAAGTGAGCAGGGATGGACTGACTATACGGAGCAGTGGGACGCCACTTTTACAAGTGATTTAAAGGGAAAGAAATGTTCTGACATGAGACCCATCTGAGCAAGATTTCCAGTGCTGAAACCTAAGGGGTGTCTCTTTTAAAAGAAGATGTGACCATTAGAGGCCATCAGATGAGAGTCTGACTGATGATTATATAATAAGACACTCATGAAATGTTTCTCTGTGAGTCTGGTGTCACAGCAGGATCTGCTCAAGTCCACTATGATGCTGTTCTTGTAGATCTGTGTTACCTGCAGGAACTGGATGTGATCCCGTGTGTGTGAAAGCTGCTCCAGCTCAGCGTCTCTCCTCCTCAGATCTTTGATCTCCTGCTCCAGTCGCTCCAGTCGTCCTTCAGCTCGACTCACTGCTTGCTTTTTCTGATCTCTGATCAGCCGTATCAGCTCAGAGCGGCTTCTCTCAATGGAGCGGATGAGTTCAGTAAAGATCCTCTCACTGTCCTCCACTGCTGTCTGTGCAGAGCGCTGTTAGGACACACAGTGATTCAGACATCAGTGAGTCTGAACTGAGACTGAGACAAACTTCGCTTCAGTCTGTTTGTTCCTGTCTGTTGTGCTGCTGAGAGTTTTGCGATTTTACCTTACCTTTTACCTTACTTTCACTCTCTGTTGTTTAAAGTGATAATATATAACTTAATTCCCACCATATTTCTGGTATTATCTATCAAACTATTCTAACTAATTTGATCGTTCACTTTTAAAACCGCGAGTGCAGCGCGTTAGCATTTGTTAGCCCGTTAGCTTGTCACTCGTGGTTCCATTCGCATTTCTATTCGCGCCTATTATTGTTTTCGTTTTTCTCGCTCCGTTTTCATTTCTCTCTCACTCCGTTTTTCATGAGTTCATCAACCAACAGTGTTAAGTGGTAAGTTAAGTGGGTATCATTCATCAATCACGGTGAGTAATGGCTTCTTCTCCTGCTATTGTTGTTTGCACTGTTTGCCACATGTACAGTTTATCTGTCTCTGTCAGCAGCGAGGGATTCACATGTGATAAATGCAGGGAAATAGTTAGGCTGACAGAGAAGATTTTAGAACTAGAGACACGCATCCAAAATTTAGTTGAGGATAGTAAGAATTTGAGGGCTGTAGATACTGCTTTGGATGTGACTAGCTCAGGGAGTCCTGTACATTATTCGGTTCCGGCATTAGAGCCCATGCAGCAGGGCAACTGGGTGACTGTAAGGCGGCCTAGTCACGGGTCAAAACACCGCTCTTCCATTCCGATCAGAACATCAAAAAGGTTCTCCCCACTAAGTGACGCACCCACTGAGAAACCTGATGAAAGTGCTCTAGTTATTGGCGATTCTATTGTATGGAACGTGAAAATAGAGACACCAGCCACTATAGTCCATTGTTTACCGGGAGCCAGAGCGCCTGACATCTTGGCAAATTGAAAAGTGCTGGCTAATGCTAAACGTAAATTCAGTAAGATTGTTATCCACGTCGGCGCTAATGATGTTCGACTTCGCCAGTTGGAGATCACTAAAAATAATGTTAAAGAGGTGTGTGAACTTGCAAGTACGATGTCAGATACTGTAATATGCTCTGGTCCCCTCCCTGCTTACCGTGACGATGAGATTCATAGCAGACTGTCGTTACTCAATGGCTGTATGTCTAAGTGGTGCCCGCAGAATAACATAGGTTTTATAGACAATTGGATGAGTTTTTGGGGCAGACCTGACCTGTTAAAAAGAGATGGTGTTCATCCTTTCTGGGGTGGTGCCGCTCTTCTCTCTAGAAATATGGCACATAGTCTTAGAGTTCGTACTTGACTAACTGGGGCCCAGGTCAGGAAGCAGACAGACTGGCTAAACCGACCGTCTGCTAGCCGCCTCACGTCACAGAAGTCAGTTAATTCTCAGCACATAGAGACTCCTTCACCTAGATATCACACTATAGAGACTGTGTCTGTTCCCCGAACTAGAAAATACAGAAAACATCCTAACCAAAGTAAGAGTAACAATTTAGTTGATGTTCAACAAATAAAAAATGTTTAAAATACAGAGGAACAATTGATAAAACTTGGCTTACTGTATATCAGGTCCCTTTCTACAAACGCACTTTTTGTAAATGATTTGATTAATGATCATAACCTAGATTTGCTCTGTTTGACAGAAACATGGCTAAAACCAGATTAATACATTACTTTAAATGAGTCTACCCCCCAAGATTACTGTTATAAACATGAGCCACATCCAAAAGGTAAAGGGGGAGGTGTTGCTACAATTTATAGCGATATTCTCAGTATTTCTCAGAGGGCAGGCTTTAAGTATAACTCGTTTGAAGTTATGGTGCTGCGTATAACATTATCTAGAGAAACACGTGTTAGTGATAATTCCCCTGTGATGTTTGTACTGGCTACTGTATACAGGCCACCAGGGCATCACACATACTTTATTAAAGAATTTGCTGATTTTCTATCAGAGTTAGTGCTGGCTGCAGATAAAGTCCTAATTGTTGGCGATTTTAATATACATGTCGATAATGAAAACGATGCATTAGGATCAGCATTCATAGACATTCTGAACTCTATTGGGGTTAGACAACACGTGTCAGGACCTACTCATTGTCGAAATCATACTCTAGATTTAATACTGTCACATGGAATTGATGTTAGTGGTGTTGAAATTCTGCAGGAAAGCGATGATATCTCAGATCATTATTTAGTCTTGTGTAAACTCCATATGTCAGTCCTCTGTCGTGTGTGTCATGTGTTCCCGCCTCTTGTGTTCATATTTGGTTTGTTTCCTGTCCTTATTTCATGTCATTATGAGTTAAGTATGTTCCAGCTGTGTTTGTCTCGTTATGTGTTAATTACCCTGTGTATATTAGTCCTGTCTTTTGAGTTTGATTTCGTCTGGTCTACTCGTTACTTCCCCGGTGTATCCTGTCTCTGATTCCTGCCTTGCCCTACCTTGGTGGCTCATTAAAGACTATTATTTGAGTTTATGTCCTCGTCTGCGTGTTCCTGTTCCTCCCTCGTGTGTACACCGTGACACCATATAGCTAAAACTGTAAATTCTACTCCTTGTTACAAGTATGGTAGAACCATCACTTCTACCACAAAAGACTGCTTTGTAAATAATCTTCCTGATTTATCACAATTCCTCAGCATATCCAACAGCGCAGAAAAACTTGATGTAACAGAAACTATGGACTCTCTCTTTTCTAACACTTTAGATACAGTTGCTCCTTTACGCTTAAGGAAGATCAAAGAAAACAGTCCGACTCCGTGGTATAATGAGCAAACTCGCACCCTAAAGAGAGCAGCCCGGAAAATGGAGAGCAGCTAGAGGAAAACAAAACTAGAGGTATTTCGTACAGCTTGGCGGGAAAGTACCCTATCCTACAGAAAAGCATTAAAAACTGCTAGATCTGATTACTTTTCGTCTCTTCTAGAATAAAACAAACATAACCCCTGGTATTTATTCAATACAGTGACTAAATTAACGAAAAATAAACCATCAACAGGTGTTGGCATTTCCCAAGAGCACAGCAGTAATGAGTTTATGAACTACTTTACTTCCAAGATCAATACTATCAGAGATAAAATTGTAACCATGCAGCCGTCAGCTACAGTATCGCATCAGAAAGTGCACTATAGATCCCGAGGAACAATTCCACTCATTCTCTACTATAGGGGAGGAAGAATTGTATAAACTTGTTAAATCATCTAAACCAACAACATGCATGTTAGACCCTATTCCATCTAAACTACTAAAAGAGCTGCTTCCAGAAGTCATAGATCCTCTTTTGGCTGTTATTAACCTGTTAACCCGCACCAGGACGAGGACGCACTGAAAGCTCTTTGAAAGCTCTTTGTTTGCACACGTCATTGCTTTCAAACAGATAAAGTAAAACAGGACAAAATGAATCTTGACAAACTATATATCATTTTGAAGGTCTAAGCCTCTAGCATCGACGACAGATCGCTGTTTTTCGATAGAAAGCTTATACGGGGGGGGTCACGTGATGCTTTGAGAGCGGCAAGACGTGTCTGGCCGAGCTCCTCGCCGTATAGCTGAATTTTTTACGAAACAGTCGTCCTAATTGTTTAAAAAGTGCATAGAACTGAGGATAAAGTGATCAGGATGTCCCTCGACGCCTTTTGGTCGCAATCAGATTCAGCTAGCAAACAAGCTAGAAGAAATACTCGCCAGAACAAGAGCGTCATTACCGAACAAGATGGCGATAACCAAGGCCCAACTACTAGTAACGAAGCTGCGCTATCGGGAGATGCAGTTAACTGTATCGTCGAAAAAATGTCGATTGTTCTTGAAAAGAAGTTACAGGCGATACGCGATCCAATCTCCGAGATATCAGGCAAATTGGACAATATGATAAAGAGAGTTGTAGAGGCCGAGCAGAGAATATCCGACCTCGAGGATAATCAAGTTAACAACTCAACGCGCCTTGGATCTATCGACTCAACCCTGCAAAAAGCACTCGAACGTATAGAAGACCTTGAAAACAGAAGTCGGCGTCAGAATATCAGAATCGTTGGTCTCAAAGAGGGCATTGAGGGGGGCGACCCGATAGTTTTTTTTGAGACGTGGATCCCGACCACATTGAACATGAACGCAAAGGACGGACGGATCAAACTGGAAAGAGCGCACCGTACTGGACCACTGAGAAACGAAGGTGAACATCCGAGAATGAGACCAGTGATTGTCCGACTGCACAATTATAAAGACAAAAGACTGATCCTAGAAGCTGCGAGACGTTTGGGTGACCTCTGTATTGAGGGGAAAAAAGTGTCCTTTTTTCAAGATTTCTCGTCTGGTGTGCAGAAGAAGAGAGCGGAGACGGCAGAGGCCCGACGAAGATTGCGGGAAGCAGGATTCAAATACGCCTTCATTTACCCTGCCACTATAAGAGTGTTCAACGCAGCCGGTAAGGACACATACCTGTCTACGACCGCGGAGGTGAACGCCTTCTTGGAATCGACTCAACAAGCTTAACTTCCCTTGGCAGGTACTTATGATGTACGAAACGCGCAAGTACTATTACAGTCTCTAATTAATGCATAGGACGACTGTGATAAATATTAGCCTGGCTGGCTTGGAGCGCTGTTGACGCGAATAACTTTAATTTATGACACGCAAGGAAAATATC
Organism: Aspiorhynchus laticeps; assembly: GCA_023376895.1. NCBI lineage: Eukaryota > Metazoa > Chordata > Actinopteri > Cypriniformes > Cyprinidae > Aspiorhynchus > Aspiorhynchus laticeps. The sequence continues at coordinate 2,367,920 of CM041800.1, forward strand.
TTTGTGTCACGAAATTATGAGCATGAGACTCCCACGCTGTTACCTCTCTATTTTCTGTTTCTCTGTCTATCTTTAAGAGGATCAGTTGGCGAATGTGAGAGGTTCACAAATGTGGTATTTTTTGTTTTCCTATACTGTTATATCCCCCGTTTGGGGTTGAGAGCTTATTGTACACCTGCACGGTTCTGTTTTCACGCAGGTTTCTTGGTTTTGTTTTTAGTTATGTTTCAAGCGGTTGTGATTTATTTTCTTACCCATTTATTGTTATGCTTTTTATTTTCTCTTTACAGTGTGTGCACTTTAAAACAATTAATACATACACATCTAATTATTAATGAGTAGTACTTATAACTCCAACATAAGGATACGTACTTGGAATGTAAAGGGTGTCAACAATGTTGTTAAACGGAAGAAGATCTTAAATATTCTGAAAAGGGACAAAATTAATATTGCCTTATTACAAGAAACCCATTTGAATGATCTTGAACACCAAAAATTCGGCAGAGACTGGGTTGGCCAACTTTATTATTCATCTTTTTCCACCAAAAAGCGTGGTGTAATAATACTGATCCACAAAAATTTACCATTTCAATTACAAACAAGTTATTCTGATAAAGAAGGTAGAACAGTCATAATAAAGGGTGTACTATATGGAGAGGAGGTTGTGATAGCAAATATATATGCCCCAAATATATATGATGAAGACTACTTTGCTCAGGTTTATAATAAAATAGCGCAATTAGACTGTAACAATGTAATTCTGGGGGGTGATTTTAATTGTTATCTGAATCCAGATATGGATAAATCACCAGCAGTTGACATAACCTCTAAAACTGCTAATATTATTAAAACTTCATGTCAGGAGCTTGGTCTGATTGATATATGGAGATTTTTAAATCCCACTGTTAAGGCTTACACATTTTATTCCTACCCCCATCAAACTGCTTCACGTATTGATTATATATTCTTCTCAAATCAGATGATAAGTTTGGCTGAGAAATCTAATATAGGCCCGATAACTCTATCAGACCATGCACCTGTAACTGTCACAATGTTGCCACCTCGACCTAATTATCAGTCATGGATATGGAAACTTAATCCCTTCCATCTCCTAGACGGGAAATTTGTTGATTATATAAGTGAGCAGACAGAGGCATATTTTCAATGTAACGATACAAATGGAATGGACCCTAGAACAGTATGGGAAGCTTACAAAGCTTTTCTGAGAGGAATGCTAATTGCCTATACTAGTAAAAAGAAGAAGGAATTATTATTCGAGCAAATGAAACTAGAAAAGAAAATTACCACAATAGAAAAAGAGTTTTATTCCTCAAAATCAGCCCAACTCCTTGCTGAACTTAAATCCTTGAGAGTCCAGTTAAATCAATTGTTCACTAGGAAAGCAGATAGGGATATATTATTTGCAAGACAAAGATTTTTTGAAATGGGTAATAAACCCAACCGGCTTCTTGCTAGATTAGTTAAAAAGATGTCCATTAAGGGATACATTTCAGCAATTAAAGATCCCTCGGGATGCAGAATAACAGAAAATAAGAAAATAAGTGAGACATTTAGGCAATATTATGAAAAACTATATAGCTCAGATATAAATACGCAAAGTAAATCGGAAAATACCTTTTTTAAAGATCTTTGCATTCCTAAAATAAAAAATAAACAACAAGAACACCTAGAAGCTCCCATCACCCTATTGGAAATTAAAAGTGCAATAAATTCTTTACAATCAGGCAAATCTCCAGGACCTGATGGGTACCCAGTGGAATTTTTTAAGATTATGAATGACAAAATAAGTCCATACCTCTTAAAGGTTTTCAACACCTCATTTCATGCATCTAAACTTCCTAATTATATGAACGTAGCCAATATTACCGTAATACACAAAAAAGAAAAGGATCCAGAGGAATGCAGCTCTTACAGACCAATTAGTTTGCTAAATGTAGACTTAAAGGTCCTGGCTAAAATTTTGGCTAAACGTCTTGAGCATGTAATACCGGACATCATAGACCCAGATCAGACAGGGTTTATAAAAGGCCGCCATTCCTATTACAATACTAGAAGATTATTTAATATAATAAGCCACCTGGATCATAACCCTACACCTGGAATCTTAGTAGCGATGGACGCTGAAAAAGCATTCGACAGGGTAGAGTGGGGTTATATGTTTGATGTTATGTCTAGATTTGGTATTGGCGAAAACTTTATAAAATGGATCCGATTGCTCTATACGTCACCCAAGGCTGCCGTATTAGCTAACGGCGTTCTCTCTGACTCATTTGTGCTTCATAGGGGGACCCGACAGGGTTGCCCCTTGTCCCCTTTATTATTTGCCATAGCGATAGAGCCCCTGGCAATTTACATTCGAAATAATCCAAAAATCTACGGTGTTAGTATTGGTAATAGACAACAAAAAATACTGCTTTATGCAGACGATATTTTGTTGACTATAACCAACCCGCAAATGTCTTTACCCGAATTAACTGACTTGATCAAGCAATTTGGAGTTATTTCCGGATATAAAGTTAATTTTCATAAGTCAGAGATAATGCCGTTAGGATCACTAAACATATCAGAGCCTAATTTTATTAAACCATTCAAATGGTCCCCTAGTGGTATCACATATTTAGGTATCCGTATTACACCCAAACTTTCACATCTTTATGATGCCAATATTAAAACATCAATATCTCGCATCAAAGAAGACTTCACAAGATGGTCAAAACTTCCAGTCTCTTTCTCAGGAAGAATAAACCTTATAAAAATGATAATATTCCCAAAGATTCTATACCCACTATCCATGACTTTTTCAAATTTGACAAATGCTGATATAAAAGATCTCAATAGTTCTGTGTCTAAATTTATTTGGGCCAGTAAACGACCTAAAGTCAAACTACAAACTTTACAGTTGCCCATTGATAAAGGTGGATGGTCTCTTCCAAATTTTAAATACTATGTATGGGCAATACAGGCTAGGATCATCCTAGATTGGGTACATAAACCTGATGAGGCTCTGTGGGTAGATATAGAACAAGAGTTTTGTAACCCAGTTTCTTTGATCAACTTATTAGACCAGAAAACCCAAATTCCTGACAAGGTAAAAGAAAATCCACTCATTATCAGAGTTGTCAAAACCTGGTCACAGATCAGAAGGTCTCTCAAGTATAATCAGAGCTTGCCCATTCTATCTACACTGACTAGTAATACAAATTTTTACCATACTAATATGGGCTCTCAATTTGGTAGCTGGATTAATGTGGGAATATACAGGATATATGACCTATTCCATAAGGATGTTCTTATGTCATTTGACGAGTTACATTTAAAGCATAATATCCCCAAAAACGATTTTTATAAATACCTGCAGATAAGACATTTCGTTTATACTAGACATGGCAGTCTCACCCTGAATATCTCTGATTTCTTTTTGGATAGATTTTTTATTAAGAATACTGAAGTTAAACACTTCATATCCAAATTTTACTCCATGATTAACCATTATAAAGCAGACAACCTGATCTTGTTGCAGAAGGCATGGAGTAAGAACTTAAAATGTGACATTGACGAAAATGTCTGGGAAGATATTATTAGACTACCCTTGAATATCTCTGTCTGCAATAGATTTAAAGAAATGCAATTTAATATTGTACATAGAGCTTATATATCTCCACATAAATATAGCAAAATAAATAATACTGTATCACCCCAATGTCCCAAATGCAATAACAGTATTGGCACATTCTTTCATAGTCTTTGGGAATGTCCCTTGATTGCTGACTTTTGGAATGGTGTTTGTGACAAACTATCTATAATATGTAAACAGAAGGTTACAGCCTCTCCATTAATGTGCTTGTTGGGTGTCTTGCCTTCCTCTTTTTTGGAATACGCAGATGTCTTTAAATCTTTACTGATGTTGGGGAGGAAATTAATTATGAATAAATGGGTTGGGACAGAACCCCCTCTTATCAAGGACTGGATAAATCTGATTAAAGAATCCATACTTATGGAAAAGCTTGGATATATATTAAAAGGTAAATCCAAATCATTTCAGAAGCTGTGGGTAATTCCTTTGAACTGTCTTGGCATTGATTATAAGTCTATTATGCATCCTTAACAGTCTACATGATGGCACTGTAATATTGTTTTGAATTAGACCACACCGCTGTTGTGTTGTTTTTTTTATTTTTTCTTCTTTTTTATTTTTATTTTTTTTGTTTATTTTTCTCTTATACATTGTACACTGTTAATGCTTTGCCCATTACTATGCAGATTATTTTGAAAAACTCAATAAAAAAAAAAAAAAAAAAAAAAAAAAAAAAAAAAAGAAAGCTTATACGGAATGTATTTGCTAAATTTGTGTAAGCAGTACACATCAAAACATGTAGAAAAAAACCCGCAGAACATACCATATTCATCCTGATAACGGCTCTCAAATGTATCCACTGCTGTAAATCCTGGTTTCATTTGAAAGATAAGGGTCCAGTGAACAACATTCCATCGAGCACTTTTAGTCCAAAGAAACAACAACGCTGTAATTTAGATCGTTAATCCTTTGTTTACGTCTCATCTCTTCAGGGAGAGTTATTGTTTGTGTCCGTTATGGAACAAATTACGCTCAAAAACAGCGTCTTGGTGGTAAAAAAACAGCATGATTTTGTAGCAGACAATGTCCCAAACAGAATGAAATCATCCAAAAAAAAAAAAGTCAAAGATACACGGAAGATTGATTATTTGAATTCTGGCGCTCCCTCGCGACGGCGCGTGACGCACGCTGTGACGCACCTGTCATCTGATGGGGGCGTAACTTAGCGATGTTTTTAGCACAAATAAACATTTCTTTTTTTTCTTCTTCAGCAGTTTTCATATATGTTTGCGTGTTTTGTGGAGAATGTGCCTGTATCTGTGTGATTAACATCCGTATGGCTGATAATGAGCATGTAATTACTGACTGTTCACAGATATCAGTGTGAATGCAGTCTATATAAAAGGCCATTATAATGTGAATATTGACTATATTGGGCAGCCATCAGTATGATTAGCATCTGTATGAATGATCTTCAGCATGTGATTACTAATGTATGAGCAGGAGAGCATCTGTTTGTCAGGAAATCAGTATGTAATTAAGTTATTTTTTTTATTATTGTTTTTTTTCATCACTCAAAAATTATTATTATTGTATTTTTCTAGTGCTCAAATAAATCACTTATACGATGTCTAAGATTATGTCTACTGTTTTATAATTGAAAAACTGCAGTGGCATGTATAAAGACTAAAAAGTATGTAGTAGAACTCTTCAATAATTTGGTAAATATTTTTCCTCAAACGGGGGGGGGGGACTAGAAAAATGTCTGCAGAAATCTCATTTTTCATGGTATCTTCTTCAGATTTGAAATATAAACTAATGAGACATGTGACTTTCAACCCATTACTTTTCTAGATTGCTCCAGGACTGATTTCATGTATTTTTATATGAAATAAAAAAAAATTCAGTGTGGTACAATTTTTATCAAGGCACTTCAGTGTCTATAACTTTTTATATTTTTGAGCATCATCAACTCTGGATGATGGATAGTAAAGGCCAAAGGGTCTTCTTTCCAAAGACACCACAATTGTGTGTGTGGCATACTGAAGTCAGGAGCTGTTACCATTTTAAGTTAGTTAGTCATTTTCAGCTGTGATTCCCAATATGGGGGGTGCAGGTTAACAGGTTAATTCATCATTGTCATTACGATATGTCCCCAAAACCTTCAAATTGGCTGTTATTAAGCCTCTCATTAAAAAAAACACAACTTGACCCCAAAGATCTAATTAATTACAGACCAGTCTCAAATCTCCCTTTTCTGTCAAAGATACTAGAAAAGGTTGTATCCTCACAATTATATTCCTTCTTAGAGAAAAATGATATCTGTGAAGAATTCCAGTCAGGATTTAGATCGTATCATAGTACTGAGACTGCTCTCATTAGAGTTACAAATTACCTGCTTCTATCATCTGATCATGGTTGTATCTCTTTATTAGTTCTACTGGATCTTAGCGCTGTGTTCGACACTATCGATCACAACATTCTTTTGAATAGACTAGAAAACTTTGTTGGCATTAGTGGAAGTGCCTTAGCATGGATCAAATCATACTTATCTGACCGCCATCAGTTCATAGCAGTGAATGAAGAGGTATCATACCGATCACAAGTGCAGTATGGAGTACCTCAAGGCTCAGTACTAGGGCCATTACTTTTCACGCTTTACATGTTACCCTTGGGAGATATTATCAGGAAACACGGTGTTAGCTTTCACTGTTATGCTGATGATACTCAGCTCTATATTTCTTCACAGCCCGGTGAAACACACCAAATTGAGAAACTAACAGAATGCATAGTCGATATAAAAAAACTGGATGGCGAGTAATTTCTTACTGCTAAATTCTGAAAAAACAGAGGTGTTAATTATCGGACCTAAAAACCCCACATGTAATAACCTAGAACACTATCTAACACTTGACGGCTGCTCTGTAAATTCTTCTTCATCAGTTAGGAACCTAGGTGTGCTGTTTGATAGCAATCTTTCATTTGAAAGCCATGTTTCTATCATCTGTAAAACTGCATTTTTCCATCTCAAAAACATATCTAAATTGCGACCTATGCTCTCAACGTCAAATGCAGAAATGCTAATTCATGCGTTTATGACCTCAAGGTTAGAATGTTGTAATGCTTTATTGGGTGGTTGTTCTGCACGCTTAATAAACAAATTACAGATGGTCCAAAATGCAGCAGTTAGAGTTCTTACTAGAACCAGGAAGTATGACGATATTAGCCCGGTTCTGTCAACACTGCACTGGCTCCCTACTAAACATCGTATAGATTTTAAAATCTTGCTAATTACTTATAAAGCCCTGAATGGCTTAGCTCCTCAGTACCTGAGCGAGCTTTTATCACATTATAGACCTCCACGTCCACTGCGTTCTCAAAACTCTGGCCGTTTGATAATACCTAGAATATCAAAATCGACTGCGGGCGGCAGATCCTTTTCCTATTTAGCGCCCAAAATCTGGAACAATCTACCTAACACTGTTCGGGAGGCAGACACATTCTGTCAGTTTAAATCTAGATTAAAGACACATCTCTTTAACATGGCTTACACATTAACACACTAATACACTTCTATTATTCAAATCCGTTAAAGGATTGTTAGGCTGCATTAATTAGATCAACCGGAACCGGGAACATTCCCCATAACACACAATGTACTCGTTACATCGTAAGAAGAAAGGCATCTACGCTAATATTTGTCTGTTTCTTTCTTATTCTGTTTCTCAGTCCGTATCCAGATGAGATGCTGGATCGGCACCGGGAGATGATGTCTACAGCCCTGATCGTCAGCGATGAGCCCCAGCGACATATCCCCAGTGAAGAACTCCACTAAAATACAATAAAACTAAAAATAACAAAATACCTAACTACATAATACTGTTATTGTTAGAAATTGCATCAGTATAAAAATAGCAATATATGGCTGCGGTTGGAATTGACCTGCGGGTTTCTTCTGGCCAGAGGAGAACTGGCCCTCCAACTGAGCCTGGTTTCTCCCAAGGTTTATTTCTCCACTCTGTCACAGAGGGAGTTTTGGTTCCTTGCCGCTGTCGCCTCTGGCTTGCTCAGTTGGGAACACTTAATTTCTAGCGATTATTGTTGATTTGATTGCACGGATACTATTTAAATTAAACTGAGCTAGACAGTGACATCTCTGAATTCAGTAATGAAATGCCTTTAACTGAACATTGAGTGTTTAATCTTATCATTATACATTACTGACACTCTATCCTCCAATTTGATACTGTTAAGTGCTTTGACACAATCTGTATTGTTAAAAGTGCTATATAAATAAAGGTGACTTGACTTGACTTCTCCAGACTCACCTTATGAGACTCCACAGCCTCTCTCAGCTGCTGAAGATCTTTCTCTCTCTGCTGGATTCTCTGCTGAAACGTCTTCTGCGTCTCCTTCAGCTGCTTCTGCAGGACAAACAGATGATAGTGAATCGCACAGACAACTAAATCACCACTAAATCATCATGTGAACAGATGAATCCAGGAAAAGTAGGGTGAGGCGGTTTAAAGGTTAATTATCTAAATTTATAACTAATGGCTCTAGGTTCAAACTCCAAAGGATGATCATTGATCATTGTGCATTACTGTAAATGACTGAAATCATATGGTTCCAGATTTACTGAGACAGTTTGTGTGTCTTTCACTGTGTTTAACTTGCTCTATTCCTGACAGATGTATATTTTGTCAAAGAACAGGTAAACAGTTCACTCCATTATATTATGATGCTTAATCAAAGTTGAAAACCTGTCTTGGTAAAGGTTTACAGTCCATTTTCAGTGAAACAGTGAAACTCTTCTTACAGCTGCTGTTCATTTCTGCTGTTGTGTGCAGTGTGAAGGCTGTAAGCTGTTAATATGGTGCTGATAAACACATATGAAACGAGTGTCAGCAATATTTCATCAGTGTCTAGAGTTAAATACCTGTTTCTCTGTCCTCTGTGCTGCAGCTGACACAGTGTTGTGGTTTTTATGTTCATCCATCGTACACAGCACACATATACATTTCTGATCAGTGCGACAGAAAACCTCAAGGAGCTTCTCATGTTTCTGGCAGATCATCTCCTGCAGTCGTCCAGTGGCTTCAGTCAGATTGTGTCTCTTTCCTTTAAAGAAACTCTCATGTTGTTCGAGGTGATTCTGACAGTAAGAGTTCAGACACACCAGACAGGACTTCACGGCTTTGTATTTTCTTCCAGTACAGACGTCACACTGAACATCTCCAGCTCCAGCAGGAACTGCACTTTGAAGTTTAGTCTTCTTCAGTTTCTCCACCATTTCAGCCAAGATGGTGTTTTTACCTAAAGCAGGTCTTGGACTGAAGGTCTGTCTGCACTGAGGGCAGCTGTAGACTCTCTTCTCATCCTCCTCATTCCAGCAGTCTGTAATACAGCTCTTACAGTAACTGTGTCCACAGGGAATGGCCACTGGATCCTTCAGTAGATCCAGACACACCGGACACAAGAACTCATCCTGAGAAATTCTGGCTTCTGCCATTTTCCTGCATTAATACAGAGACACAAACACACAACAGCTCAATCACACTTCAGTTTCTCTTTCCCTGAACTCATGTGATTCCTGGTTCTGTGTTTGAGTGACGTGTGTAAAACAGGTTCCTCATTCCTGGGCTGCGTTTAGCCCCGACAAAACGGTGCAAAACGTTTATTAAACGGAAACGGTGGTGCGTTGAACACCCTGTTCTGATGACGTAAGTGTAGCAAGTATGGCAGCTGAGAAGGCCATTCTTTGTGTTCTTTTTGAAGAATATCCGGAGCCTGATGAAATACGTGTTTAATCCTGCAAAATACGCTCAATGTTACAGCCACTGCCCTTGCCGTCCAGAATAAAAGAGAACATCCCAATCGAGTGAAGGGATTTGTGGAAACTGTGGTTCCTAATTATTGTGATCTAACATTTGCCTCGCATTTCAGGATGAAAAGACAAACATTTCAGGTGAAGGTTAATCCACTTCTTACCTCCGAGACTGTGTTATGATGTATATGACCTTATTATTTTTATTGTGAGTATTAGGCTTATCATTATTGCTGATCACTGTTGTTGTGCTATGATATTGTAATATTTACCATTATATAATCAGAGGAGCATAGAAACGTTTATGAAAGTGCCAATAGCAAAATATATAAATATGTATAGTACAGGTACATCTCAGAAAATTAGAATATGGTGAAAAAGTTATTTGTTTCTTGCAACTTATTTAAAAAAGTTAAACTTTCATATATTTTAGATTCATTACATGTAAAGTAAAACACTTCAAAAGTTTTTTTTTGTTTTAATTTTGATAATTAGAGCTTACAGCTAATGAAAGTCAAAAATCAGTATCTCAAAATATTAGAATATTTATATTTGAGTTTCAATAAATGACCATCCATACAGTATAAATTCTGGGTAGCTCTTGTTCTTTGAAACCACAATAATGGAGAAGACTGCTGACTTGGCAATGATCCAGAAGACGAACATTGACGTCCTCCACAAAGAGGGTAAGTCACAGAGGGTCATTACTGAAAGGGGTGGCTGTTCAAGGAGTGCTGTATCAAAGCATATTAAAAGCAAAGTTGACTGGAAGGAAGAAATTGGGTAGGAAAATGTGCACAAGCAACAGGGATGACCGCAAGCTTGAGAATACTGTCAAGCAAAGCAGATTCAAACACTTTGGAGAGCTTCACAAGGAGTGGACTGAAGCTGGAGTCAGTGCATCAAGAGTCACCATGCTCAGACGTCTTCAGGAAAAGGGCTACCAAGCCACTTCTGAAACATTGTCAGAAGCATCTTACCTGGGCTAAGGAGAAAAAGAACTGGGGTCTCATTTATAAAACTCTTCGTAGATTTCATCCTAAAAGTGTACGTACACTAGATTTTGAGTACTCATGAATTTTTTCAGATTTATAAAACTGAGTACGCCAGAACCTGCGCAAAAATCCCTTTATAAATCCCAGTCAGGGGAAGATTGTGCGTACGTGCATCTCCACCCCGACTCCTCCCAGAAATCACCATATATGGAGCTTACAACGCCTATGTCACGAATCCAAGCCATGAACTTCCAGTCACTCACCTCTAGAGGTCACTCACCCACCACATGGACTTTCACAGCACACAGTCAGTCACAGATCACTCAAGGACTACATTTCCCATCATCCACTGCACCCACACAGCTGTTCACTATGATCAAGCACGCACCTGTTTTCCATCTCACAATCACCAGCACCCAATCACACACACACACACACACACTATATAAACCATGGACATTCTCTCACACTCTGCCGAGTATTGTTAGCCTTGTCTACATACCAAGCGTTTCCCTAGTATCCTTAGTCTGTCTTCCCGTGTTTGATTCCTGCCCGTGTTGTCTAGTTTATTCTCTCTGCCTTGCCCTCTGGATTAAGTTTGCCGATCTCTGACCCACGCTTGCCTTGGATTATTCTTGTGTCTTGCCCATGCCATACCTGTTTGCTACTGACCGACCCTGCCTGTATTGACCATGCCTTTAAATAAAAAGCTTGCACTTGGATCCGCATGTCTCACGTCTCGTCAGCTCCGTCACAGCCTAGTTTTACTATGCATAACCTCATCTGCATATCATTTCCATGCATATTCAGGCCCCGCCATAGCATAGAAACTGCACATGTTAAGATTACAAATGACTTGCTTCTTGCGTCAGACCAAGGCTGCATCTCATTGCTAGTTTTACTTGATCTTAGTGTTGCGTTTGACACTATAGATCATGACATACTCATAGATCGATTACAAAACTATACGGGTATTCAAGGGCAGGCTTTAAGTTGGTTTAGATCCTACCTGTCCAATCGCTACCACTTTGTTTATTTAAACGGGGAGTCATCTCATTTATCACCAGTAAAGTATGGAGTACCACAAGGATCGGTCCTAGGTCCTCTGCTATTTTCAATATACATGTTGCCCCTTGGTAATATTATTAGAAAATACGGGATTAGTTTCCATTGCTATGCTGATGATACTCAACTATATATCTCAACAAGACCAGATGAAACTTCTAAATTATCTAAGTTAACCGAGTGTGTTAAAAATGTAAAATATTGGATGACCAATCATTTTCTCCTATTAAATTCAGCTTCTTCTTTGGCTCTCAACGGAGGTGGTCACATTTTTTCTCGCTCCCCGTCCTCTCCCTTTTTTCCCTCCCTGCCTGCTCTCTTGTCTCGTATCGTGTAATACTTGAGAGACTCTCTCTGCATTGCTCCTCAAAACCTCAAAACTGAAAAAATCATGGATTTGATCAACTGGTCTCTCAACGCAATTGACACCATCTTCTCGACGAGAAGCTCAGGTTCGGGGGAACCTAACTGCCCTGACGGAACGTACCCTGCTGGCTACACGATGGACGCGTGGGACAGATGGCGTGTCGTGTGTTTAGCGGCTCTTTCCGTGGAGGACATCGAAGATATCTATCTATTCGGAACCATGATAACAGGTCTTCTGCTGATTGGATTAGGCTTTGCCCTGGGTTATCAAAGAATTAAGGAAACGGGAACAGCTGTTCAAAGCCTCACAAGGCTGCCCGTCATGATTGAAGCAGTGGGAAGAGCGGTCAGCATTGAGACTGAGACTATTAACCGCAATATGGATTCTATCACGGAAAAGCTCACGGCTTTGCAAAGAAAAATTGACGGAGACCAGAACGGACAATAAGAGTAGCCGTGGAATTAGAATGCGGTTACTCGCCCTAAGACTAAACAAGCACAATCTTATCTTTTCCGGCTCCCCTCTACCAGCACTGGCCTTGGCCAAGGCCGCTGTTGGGAAATCAACCCTGAGAAGCACCGCAGGGAGACGCTCTCTGCGTTCCTCCCCCATTCCTCAGACACCTGCTGATTACACATACACACATACTGATTACAAACTATTACACATACAGACACATCCCCAAAACCCCCGATCCACACATACTGATTACAAACTATTACACATACAGACACATCCCCAAAACCACCGATCCAACGCCTCCGTCGCTTTGATCCGCCAGCCTGACAAGCGGGTCTGTGACTAGCGCTGCTGGGTTAGCGCTGGACCGGATGGCTTCTGTTGGAGCTGGATTACCTCCCCTGTTGCATAGTCGTGTGTCTATGGTGTATTATGTGCTTTTGTGCTGAGGTGTTTTTTTTCTGTTCTCACACTGTACTCCCCCAAGGAGTATAGTCTGGGGGTTATTTTTTCCATCTCTCTCTCCTCTTGTGTATGCTGTAAATTTCTTAAACAAACCCCTGCATTTCACTGCTGATTGTACTTGGTATGATTGTGTATGTGACAAATAAATCTACCTTGACCTTGACCTTGAGATAAGACAGATATTACTTATTGGACCAAAAAAAAAAAAAAAAACCCGGTACACAGAATCTTAGACAGCATTATATTAGACAGCAACTTGTCTTTTGAAAATAATATTTCCAATGTTACAAAAACAGCATTCTTCCATCTTAGAAACATTGCCAAGCTACGGAACATGTTACCCGTTTCTGATGCAGAAAAGCTAGTTTCATGCATTCATGACCTCTAGACTGGACTATTGTAATGCACTGCTAGGTGGTTGTCCTGCATCTTTAATAAACAAGCTACAGGTAGTCCAAAATGCAGCAGCTAGAGTCCTTACCAGGTCAAGAAAATATGATCATATTACCCCAATTTTACAGTCCCTTCACTGGCTACCTATTAAGTTCCGTATCAGTTACAAAATATTATTACTTGCCTATAAGGCCCTAAATGGTTTAGCTCCTGCATACCTAACTAGTCTTATGTCTCGCTACAATCCATCATGCTCCCTAAGGTCACAAAACTCTGGACTCTTGGTAGTACCTAGAATAGCAAAGTCCACTAAAGGAGGTAGAGCTTTTTCATATTTGGCTCCCAAACTCTGGAATAGCCTTCCTGATAACGTTCGGGGTTCAGACACACTCTCTCGGTTTAAATCTAGATTAAAGACATCTCTTTAGCCAAGCATTCAGATAATGCATCTCATAATCTTGTACTGCAGTTATATCTGATCAAACGCACATTATTATTCTTTAGCTTGGGTTGAACAAATAATTTTTGCTTGGATGGAACAACAGCTACGCTAATTATGTCTCTATATGTTTCTACCACAAGCTTCAGTCTGGATCCAGCCCTTAAATGATCTGAGATGACCAAACACCTGAGAAGAGATGATGCCAACCCCTCAGAGGATGCCAACCTCTGATCCCCCAACAACATGCAGAATTAACAAATTTTGCCATAAGTTAATATATTAAGTTTCTACAATGTATAAATATATTGCAGAAACTTAATTTTCTGTAAAGCGCTTTGCAACGATTGTATCGTAAAAAGTGCTATACAAATAAACTTGAATTGAATATTCCCATCCATGTGACACCATGTTTAACACAGTCAATGGAACAAGACATTAAGGAAATATGAGATCCTGACTGCAATTCCATTTGGGCCATAGCCTACACATTAATTTTTATTGCTAAAAATTATCCAGTATCCTTGTTACTGTCACAGAATGGCCCGTATTCCACCATCACTGATCACCCTCACCTGCACCAGATTAATGATCATGTACACCTGCTCCTCATCACAGCTCATCACCCCTGCTCTACTTAAGCACACTCCTCACTCCAGTCAGGGTCTGATCTTGAAGTCACAAAGCTGCCAACACATTGGAACTTGTGGATACTACTCGGACCTTCACTCACTACAGCGGACTGCTAGCGGAGTATACTAACCTGTTTTACTTACCTGATGATACTTACCCTCTGTCTTCCCTCTCACTACCAGATACCTTTATATCTGTGGACTCTAGAGACTCACGGGCTCTCCAAGGATTCCTATCCGCCACGAACCTGCCAAGAGACAGAGCCACATTCAGAATCCCAGCGCACTATCTACTATACTTCTAAAAAAGCCACTTACCTCACGCAAAGACTATCACCACTGTTGTCTCACCATATCCTGTAATAAACTCAATCTCTTCAACACTAACCTTTGTGTCTGGCAGTTCCATAACGGTTACGTTTTCTAATAAATATATGAATATCCATAAAAACAAAACGATTTAAAATAGTTGATCTCATTCTTTTACACTGGTATTTGTGCAGTTTAGCTGATAAGCTGAACATCTATTTTTAGTGGAAACAGCTGATATAATAGGCCTATAGTGTAAATACAATTGTCTGACTCGGCGAATTACTGAAAGTATTTTCAAAAGGAAATGTGCAAATCTTACCATTTTCCTTTAATGGTATCCTTCAAATACAGTGGTCTTTTTAATAATGTTTTGGAGATGCCTTTACACGACATCAACACGTCCGTGCAGCTCTGGTTGTACAGTAAGATATATGTCTAAATATATATGTCTATGTGTCTAAATTTAATTTTGTTTAACTTCTGCATAATGACTTGTAATTTCAGTGCTTAATGAGAGTGGAATATTTATTATAAATGCATATCGAGATGAAAACACAGTTTAAAATAGTTTACTTCATTACATCTAACTCCAAAAGAGTTTGTACGCATGGTCTAGAATGTCCGTATGGTGTGTACATATTTACGGCAAGTTTATTTTTTATAAATCCGGATATGTGAGTGAAAAATTGCTTACGCAAATTATATGCCCATTTTGTGCGTACGCAGCGTTTATAAATGAGACCCCTGGACTGTTGCTCAGTGGTCCAAAGTCCTCTTTTCAGATAAAAGTAAATTTTGCTTTTCATTTGGAAATCAAGGTCCCAGAGTCTGGAGGAAGAGTGGAGAGGCACAGAATCCAAGCTGCTTGAAGTCCAGTGTGAAGTTTCTGAAGTCAGGGATGATTTGGGGTGCCGTGACATCTGCTGGTGTTGGTCCATTGTGTTTTATCAAGTCCATTGTGTTTTATCAAGTCCAAAGTCAACGCAGCCATCTACCAGGAGATTTTAGAGCACTTTATGCTTCCATCTGCTGACAAGCTTTATGGAGATGCTGATTTCCTTTTCCAGCAGGACTTTAGCACCTGCCCACAGTGCCAAAACCACTTCCAAGTGCTTTGCTGACCATGATATTACTGTGCTTGATTGGCCAGGCAATAGTGCCTCAGCAGAGCCAATGGCTGATCGCTTCCATGCCACACCTCACTGATGCTGGAATTTATGCTAAAGGAGCCCCGGCCAAGTATTGAGTGCATAAATGAACATACTTTAAAGAACTTGAACTTTTCTGTTTTGCAAATCCTTTTTTTGATTAATTAATAAGTAAAGGAAGAAATAAAATAAGTAAATAAGTCTTTTGAAATTAAACACTCTAGCAAGGCCCCGATCAAGCATTATTAATACAATCAACATAACTGTAAAAACAAACATGTTTTTCATTAAATTAAAAATCTAAAGTGAACAGACTTTGGTAGTTTAGTTTAACTGTTTTTCCCCTCTTAAATGTTACAGGTTTTTTTCCCCTTCTAGAGCATTATAGAACTTTAAAATATTTACGTGAAGAGGAAAAAAAGAAGAAGTGTAGAATTAACAAACTGACATTAAAATATTTTTTCCCCCTTTTTTTACCAATATTATTATCAGCTGAGAACTCACTAAATTACAACCTTTTAATTACAACAATGCAAACAATTCAGAAGGTTGTTATGGTTAGACGAGAACCTATTAACTAAGTCGTTGAGGTACACAACTCAAACCTGTGCTGTAAGAGTAAGAAGTACACAACATGCTTTGGCCCCTCTGTCTAATCCAGAGTAACCCTGTTACCATTGAAGTAATTACAGTAAACCCTGTTACCTCTGTAGTAAACGTTCTGTCCTGCCGCCCTGGCTTGCTCCATCTTCAGCCATGCAGCTGTACGAGCCTCTCTGTCGGCTTTGCAGAAGTCTTGCTTGAAGTGAATCCCCAAGTCTTTGCAGATCTTAAGAGTTTTTGGACAGTTATGTGGGAGTGTTCTAACTTGTGTTTTGTTGCAGTTACTCAGTAGCTCACCTGCAATCAACAGGATAATTGACATCACCTGAAAGGAGCCATTTTAACACTTATGCAGTCTTCGTTTGGGGTGTACACTCATGGCAACCACATTTTTTTTGTTCTACAAATTTCTGAAGTGTAGATTAAATTCTACAAATTTAATCTACACTTCAGTTACTAACTGTAAGAGAACAAAAATTAACAGTCACATGACTTTGTTTCCAAAACAAATGTGTAGAACCAGACAAAATACTAATAAGGTCATCTGCCTCAAATTATTTGATCTCGTTATTTGAACTGTGTCTGTGTGCTAAATTGTTTTGTCTCATCCTTTCATCTCTCTCTCTCTTCCTCCCTCCCTCTCTCTGTGTGTGTGTGTGTGTGTTCAGGGATTGTGCAGCTTCAGACTCCTGCTCTGAAAGCGGTGTCACAGATGCATCTACAGCTGCATGCGACGCTGCTGGAAACCTTCCATATCCTCGACTCAACAGGTAATGAACCAGACTTCAGTTAAACCGGTCTGAGAATCAGGTTTCACAAGCTGATTCCTTCTCCGTCTGAGGCCACTGTTTATTTAATGCTTTCCTCATCTATGTCTGTCTGTCATGAATTTTCCAGCGGTTCAACATCAGTGTCCGTGAGTCCAGAAGACCCGCTAAAGACCAGACGAGGAACAGGACCCTCATCCTGAAAGATCAGGTGATGTTTGCACACGACCTGCGAATTAATCAGAAAACTGATGAGAATTTACACCAGAATCAGCTTATTAGCTTCTAGTGTACATTAGAAACATGATCTGGCAGTGAGTGTTGGACTGATCTGAATCTGTCCAGGTGTCCAGCGGCTCCGCAGACAGCGACCCGTCTGTGCCCTGCAGAGACCAGGAGAGCCCCACCTTTGAGGAGTGGACCAAGATCATGCTGGAGATGGAGAACGAGAAGAGTGAGTAGTGTAGGGCTGTTCGTCGATTTTAGTTGACTAGTCAATTTTTAAAAATCCTCGACTTCATTTTGCTCGCGTCGACTAACCGGCAAAATACCGGAAGTGGCGCATTTCACGGACGAGAATCCATAAAACACACTATTAGACTATTTTCCAAGGCTGCATGATATATTAAACCCATTTAAAAATCATAATATAAGCATAATTGTGAATTCACAAACGCTATGATTTAATTTAATTTTTATTTAATTTAATAATAAATAATTATATGCGATGCAGTTCTAACACAGTATATGCGCTTTATGTACATGCGTGTAGGTTACGTGCGTCACACAGTGGCTCCGTTCACAGTAGTTCCATAGAAACTGTTATCATTTACATGTGAACGTTCATCTGGGAACACAACGTGCGCCATTTCATCAGATTTGTAAGATAAATCATTTATAAATCTACACAAACACAGGAGAATACATCACGATTTCAAAATAAAAGCTCAAACCCTCACATTTTGATGTCCACATATTCATTTAATTACAGCGACTATAGCATTTATGTCCTAAAGAAATGGCCACATATTAAAGATTAAGTGGACATTTGAATTAAATGGTGCTTGGTCAATATTAAACGAGGATTAGATGCCAGTAATGTGTAAAAACCATCATCAGGCCGTCGGCGCCCCCTGCAGGCCTTTGTTGTGATGCGTAATCTACATTAGCTCTATTGTTTATAATACATTATGTATTTTAACAGTTTGGTCAATAAAACCATATGATTTCTTGCTTTTGATGCTTTATTTGAACTAATTATTATTGCATCATTGCTATTATATATGTATTTTAAGTCATTTTAAAAGTTATTGTTCACTTACATCTATTGTTATTACCACAAAAAAAAAAAAATATTATAATTATAGGGCCGTATGAAATCCGTTTTATTTCCAAATTAATTTTTTTCCATTTTAATTTTTCTATACTCTGTTTTAATGGTTAAATTAAATTTTATTAAATCCAAAAGCCTGTCTAATTAATTGAGTTTTACAGTTTTATCTGTACCAAATTCTGTTTTCCATTATTTTCTGGTTTCCATTTTAATGGTTCAATTAAATTTTAATAATCAAAAGCATCTCCAATTAATTGATTTTATATTAAAAAAAAAATTAATTATTTTATTATTATTATTATTATTATTTTCTGGATTCCATTTTAATGGTTCCATTAATTTTCTTTTCATTTCTTTATTTTTTTTCAGAAATACTGCACATTTACATTTTTCACCTAAATAAATTCTGGTAAATAATATTTCTGGTAAATACTCCTTTAAAACGTGTTTTTTTTATGATAATTGTATTATTATTAGACTAGAAGACGTGGATATGTTGTGATTCTTACACTATAATACTGAACTGATTTCAGTGATTTGGACTATGAGATAGACACTTGCTTCTTGCACTCTGTTGCACTTTACTTTTGCTTTAAAAAAGGATTTCATAGAAATTTGGATTTCATTTGGTTTAATAAAATATTCTTAAGTAAAATTGTTGATTTGTTTTGTGGGAAATTAATCGTTTAGATTAATCAATTAATCGATAAATTAGTCGATAGATTAATCGAAATAAAAATAGTCATTAGTGGCAGCCCTAGAATGGTGTTCTGACTAGGGGTCGACCGATATGTGTTTTTCAGGGCTGATGCCGAAACTGATTATTACAGACCAAGTAGACCGATAACCGATATTTTGAACCGATATATATATATATATATATATATATATATATGTCTGGTGTAAAAGTGAAAATTAATGTCAAAATTAAGAATAACAAGGGCTCTGACAAAAACTGCCTTCCCTGGTGTTGGTTGCACTTCTTACTCTTGTCTTCCTCCATGCATCCATCTACAATAAGGGTAATATAAAGAGAGAGTTAAAAAAAGGAGGGGGGCACTGTATGCTTCATGATTAAGCCTATGAATACTGAGTAAATTCCATTTATATGACTGGATTCCGTGATTCCGTCCAGGTTTTCCCCATCGCGGAAACCATAAATAGATAATATTGAGGTGTTTTGCAACATCAGTGTAGTGGATTGTGATTTATTGCAACTTGAGCAACGTCTGCTGCTGCCTTTGAGAGACAACTGAATGCGTGATCACTGAAGCAGCTCCAGTTAGCAAGAGCTTTCGGTGTGAGAGTGCCTTTAGTCTTCCACGCTGACTCGTGACTCCCAAAAAATGTGGTGGGCGGAGTCTGCTCTAGCCCACAGAGTGGTGAGTTCTGGCAGGCTGCATCAGAGCCAAATAGCGCATTTCAAAATTAAATTATTTTACCGGCACATCGGTTTTGAAAATGACCGATACCGATAATCATAAAAATGATTAATATCGGCGCTGATAATCGGTTGACCCCTAGTTCTGACAGGAGCTGTAGCGCTGCTCTGCTCTCGCTGACAGTGTTTCTGTCCATCAGCTCAGATCACACACCTGTCTGACGGCCTTCACGCCGCGGGAAGCTCCAGCAGACCATCACTAACTACGCCTCTGTGGAGTGTGGAGCCAAGATCATGTCCTCCAACCCCGAGTCCAAGGTACTCCAACACCACGTCTGATCCCATCTGTGTTCGACAGCCAGTTACTGAGAGACAGGGACTGCACCCCAGAGCAAACTACACATTATTTCTCATTGAAATATTTTCATGTTTTCCATCGGCAGGATTTTGTCTACATCAGGTCAATAAGACAATCAATTAAGCATAGTGAATTTTTCTGTATTTCAGTCAGTATTTCTGTTTTTCCAGAGCACTTCAGCTATTCTGATGGAGAACATGGACATGTACATGCTGAATCCCTGCAATAACAAGATCTGGTGAGCTGATTTCAGGGTTCCTACGGGGTTTGGAAAAGTATGGAATTTGATTGAAGTATTTTCCAGGTCTGGAAATGTATGGAAAAAAGAAAGCAGAGCATGGAAAAATATTTGTGTTTCCATTTAGGTTTTTTTATAATAGTAAATTAAGTATTATCGTACAAGAAGTGAGGTTTCATGGCAGCTGTTTAGTGATTCTTTAGTGATCATCAAATATGACTGAATGAAATCAAGGTGCACTTTTTTATTATGCAAAATGCAGGTTATAAGCATTTTGGGTTTCTTCACACTATATTTTTAGCACCGTATTACATAACCTCAAGGACCTTTGCAAAAATAAAAAAATATACAGACTTTTATGTGCGCACAAGAAACCATTAAATTTAGCATATAGGACGATGCACACTGTTGTGCCATCAGCACATTTCACGTGTGGTTTCTTGCCCACCACAGAGTATGCGTTACCTAAGACCTTGACATACGACAATGAAAGCCAAATCTTAAACACTTTTTTACAGTACCAGTCTTTTTATAGACCCTTGAACTTGGCTAATTTACATTTACATTTACATTTAATCATTTAATCATTTAGCAGACGCTTTTATCCAAAGCGACGTACAAATGAGGAGAACAATAGAAGCAATCAGACCATCGAGAGAGCAACAGTATACAAGTGCCATGACAAGTCTCAGTTAGTCTAGCACAGGGGTTTTCAACCTGTGGGGCACGCCCCCCCAGGGGGGCGCCAGCACCTGTCAAGGGGGGCGCGAGCATCAATTAATTCAGAGTCATTGCCTTGAAGATTTATGAATACGAGCTTTCAAATCTTTAGCCATCCGCTAGGGGGCAATCTGACTCCTGCTGTTAGGCAACAGTGAGAATGGTGTAAAATGATTTACGGTTAGTCATGTCAGAAATCCAACCACGGATTGGCATGTTGTTATCTCAGAAACAGGTTCAGCCATCACATTGAATCAGGTAAACTGGTTATATATTTATGTTTCAGTATAATTACGCACGCTATACCAGGCAGGGGTGGTTCTAAACCCTTTTTAGGTGGGTTTCAGCCCCCCAAAACTATCTTAACGATCAGGCCAGTGCTGCTTCCTCATGAAAGTTTTTAATTCTCACGTGTTTTAAGTCTCGTCAATTTAAACAAAGTAATTTTAAGCCCAAGACATCTCAACGCGGTAACGTACTCACGCGCTGTGACAGAGCGTTTCTAGAACCAACCAATCAGCTTCATCCTTTCACGTAACAACATTGAAAGCTCAGCCAAGATGAAGGAACAGCCGATCATAGCTGTACGTGGATAGTCATTTTTAAATAAATATAGTAGCAGAGCTACTGAAATCGATTTTTAGTGCTGGAAATCCATTTTATTCTTTGCTGAAACTTCCACGTCTTCAAGGAGAGCGCAGTTCATGGTTGCTTAGCAATGGCAGACGCCAGGGGAGCGCAAGCTACAGAGCGCTTTGGAAAGAAGGAGAAAGCGACGCGTCTAGCGTTTTCCATGCGTTTTTAGGCGCGACATGTGAACAGCCCCAGACAGCAGGTGTATACCAGTGGCTGTCCTGAGGAGTATCCTCGTAAGCACAGTCGGTTGTTTCAAGTGAACGTAAACAGTAAAGTAAATGTCAAATGTACATCAGTATAACGGATCCGTGCATTTCTTGTGTAAATAATGTTAATCAAAAAGAGCAAAAGAAAAATATTTTTTCTTGGGGGGGGGGGCGCGAGTGAAATTAGACAAACTTGGGGGGGCGCATGTCCTAAAAGGTTGAAAACCCCTGGTCTAGCACAGTACACGTAGCTAGGATTTTTTTTTTTTTTTTATTAAATAGAATAGGTAAGTGTTAGTATTAGTTAGTCAGGTGCTGGCGAAAAAGATGTGTCTTTAGATGTTTTTTTGAAAATGGCTAAAGACTCAGCTGTTCGAATTGAGATCGGTAGGTCATTCCACCAGCTGGGCACAGTCCAGGAAAAGGTCCGTGAGAGTGATTTGGTACCTCTTTGGGATGGCACCACAAGACGTCGTTCACTTGCAGAACGCAAGCTTCTGGAGGGCGCGTAAGTTTGAACTAGCGAGTTTAGGTATATTGGTGCAGTGCCAGTTGTGGTCTTGTAGGCAAACATCAGTACCTTGAATTTGATGCGAGCGGCTATTGGTAGCCAGTGTAACCTGATGAAGAGAGGGGTAACGTGAGCTTTTTTCAGCTCATTAAAGACCACTCTGGCTGCTGCATTCTGGATCAGTTGCAGAGGCTTGATAGTACATGCGGGAAGGCCCGCCAAGAGAGCATTACAATAGTCCAGTCTGGAGAGAACAAGAGCTTGGACAAGGAGTTGTGCAGCTTGCTCTGGCAGGAAGGGCCTAATCTTCCTTATGTTGTATAAGGCAAATCTGCAGGACCGGGCCATTGTAGCAATATGGTCTGTGAAGCTTAACTGATCATCGATCACAACTCCAAGGTTCCTGGCAGTCCTGGAAGGAGTTATGGTTGACGAACCCAGCTGTATAGAGAAGTTGTGGTGAAGTGATGGGTTGGCGGAGAACACAAGCAGTTCTGTCTTAGCAAGATTGAGCTGAAAGTGATGGTCCATCATCCAGCTATAAATGTCACTCAGACAGGCTGCAATGCGATCAGTTACCGTCGGATCATCTGGTTGGAATGAGAAGTAGAGTTGAGTGTCATCAGCATAGCAGTGGTAGGAAAAGCCATGCTTCTGAATAACCGATCCTAATGACGACATGTAGATGGAGAAGAGAAGTGGTCCAAGCACTGAGCCTTGAGGAACTCCAGTAGCAAGAAGTTGTGAGTTTGAAACCTCACCCCTCCAAGACACCCTGAAGGACCTATCTGAGAGGTAAGACTCGAACCACAGGAGGGCGGTTCCCGAGATGCCCATCTTTCTGAGGATGGACATGAGGATTTGGTGGTTAACTGTGTCAAAGGCAGCAGACAGATCCAGCAAGATGAGTACAGAGGATTTGGAAGCTGCTCTTGCCAGTCTCAGGGCCTCTGTAACCGAGAGTAGGGCAGTCTCAGTTGAGTGTCCACTTCTGAAGCCAGATTGGTTGTTGTCCAGAATGTTGTTCTGTGCAAGAAACAGAGAGAGTTGGTTGAACACAACTCGCTCAAGTGACTTTGCAATGAATGGAAGAAGGGATACCGGTCTGTATTTTTCTAAAAGTGCTGGATTTAGAGCAGGTTTTTTAAGCAGTGGGCTTACCCGAGCCTGCTTAAATGCTGTGGGAAATGTACCAGTGTGAAGCGAGGTGTTGATAATGTGAGTAAGCGCAGGTATGACCGAAGAAGAAATGGCTTGAAGGAGGTGAGTGGGGATAGGATCTAGCGGACAAGTAGTGGAATGATTGGAAAGGATGAGTTTGGAAACCTCCGTCTCCGAGAGAGGAGAAAAGGAGGTGAGAGATTGTGTATTTGTCGTTATGAAGTTATTATTAGTTTGTGGTGTTATGCCATCATTCCATTTCATGTCATGGTTTCTCCAGCACCACAGACGATGTGTTAAATTAGACATCAGGCCTTGATATTAGAGGTGCTACCATAAGAAAAGCAACATTTTGAGCAGGTAGATCTCTGTAAATTCATGTGCATCCATGCTATGGTTCTATTCATAGTAAGATGGCAGTGATGCCAACCTGAAATAGGTTTATAAAACTAGAAATTGTAATGCGTAAGCATGCAAAACATTACCATGCACATGTGAATAGTTTCTCAAGGGCACAAAAAAGTTTCTTGTGTGCATGTAAAAGTCGTTTTATTTATTTATTATTTTTTATTTTAGGGACTCTGTGTGTTGTCACTTAGAGAAAATCAATGAAAAAAACCCTGAAAAAATACAAATATTTACAGATGACTGTACTATATACCAAATATAAAGCTGAAAATAATGCTCTATGAACCATTTATGTTAAATACGGTCTGAAAATCTACAGAGAGGTCTGGAAAAAGTATGGAATTTTGAAATGGAAAATGTTTAGGAATCCTGTGATTTACATAGACTTTTTTAGCATTAGGCAAAACTATTCTGTATGACAACTGTTGTGTTGCCGTGATTGTTTTCTGAAGATGGTCAAATTGTGCCTGTGTTTAGTGCCTAGACATATTTCCAGACAGATAGCAGCAGGATCTGTGTTATTCCTCATGCACCTGTATATGAGTGTTTATGAAATGATGAACACTAGAGAGAGCCGTCAGCAGTGATGGGAGGGTTTCAGGAGAAGGTCTGTGGTCTTCATCATTGTGTTTGCACAGGTTCATCATTGAGCTCTGTCAGCCCATCCAGGTCAAGCAGCTGGACATCGCCAAATTTGAGATCTTCTCCTCAAACCCCAAAGACTTCCTGGTGTCCATCAGCGACAGGTCAGCACTTATGGGCTCTGTTACTGACTGACTCTGTATTTATGGCTGCATATGTCTTTTCCATTACAAAATCTTATTTTATTTATTTGTAATTTTTACATGCAGCACATCTGTTTGCATGTGCTATTACGTTTCATGGCTTGTTTATACTCAGATATCCAAGCAAAAAGTGAGTGAAGCTAGGGACGTTTCATGCGCGTGACGAGTGGATGGTGCAGAGTTTTCCTCTGGATGAGCATCTGTTTCCCAAATACATCAAGGTTAGCCATCATCGATTCACTCCGGTTTGATGTTTGAACACACTTCCTCAGAAACTCATCTTCTGTGATTTAACACTTAAGGCCATTGCACACTGAGTCTGAAATTTTCGCACGTAAAAAAAATAAATACGACCTCACATTGTGTCAATCATGTTTACACACTGCCTCCGAAACTTTCGTCCATCATAAAAAAATTCTGATCAGGTTCGATTTTCTGCGTTTTCGCATCTGTAACAAGCATTTTGATAGGAATGACAAAAATTATGATGTAAATCTATTGACATTTTCGTCAACGAATAAAAATGAGACGAAAATGTTAGGGAGGGACGATATGGGACGAGATTCATTCAGAACGAATCTGCTGCGTGGTTCGGGGGTTAGATGTGAACATATGAACATAAGCTAACATACACTTGCTGCACGGTGCATAAAACGTAAAAAAATGTCATTATGTGAGAGTAAGAGAAGAGCAGACGTATGGATATAAATCTGACGATGTGAGAGAGAACTCGGTCTGGTTTTCTGAGCGCAGACACTGAAGCATACACACACAGAAAGAGTACTCTTTCACGTCACATGAATGCAGAAACACACACAAAATGATGTCGAAATGTCCGTTTTGATGAGTATTCACATAAACACAGTTGATTAGGCCTTAAGTGAACATAAACAGTAGGGAGAGCGTGTATCAGTACATTGCATCCATTGCATTCGGTTTTAAAGGGACAGCAGCCTAATTTAGTTGCTATTGTCCGAGTCATTGATGTTACTCAAGCAATAAAAGAAAGACATACAATCACTCACTGCTCTTGACTGAATCACCTTAGTAGCCCTAAAGATTAATCTAAATTTATTTATAGAAATAAATATGTCTGCTTGAAAGAATGAAGAATATGGTAAACAAGTTGCTATAAAGAATGCATAATTAGCCGATATAACATTGATATTTCATTAAAAAGAAGACCATGTTCTTGTTCTTTATGAGAAGTGGTTTTATTTAACTTTAACAAAGGCATGTTGTGTGTCACTGCAGTTAAATCTGTGTCTATCATGATAAAACCTTAATATCACACCTATATGACGAGTTTGGAAATGTTAGAGAAATGCTTAATAAATGCACTGTAACTAGACCCATTAGATTTTAGCCGACTACATTTACTGTAGATTTAGTCGATTAAAATCTTATGATATTTAGTCGACTAAAACTAGACTAAAACTAAAAACAACTCAGATGACTAAAATATGACTAAAACTGAATGGCATTTTAGTCAAAAGACTATGACTAAAACTAAATAAAAATTTGCTGTCAAAATAAACACTGCTACACAGATTATAGGTTTCTCCACGTGAGACTTCAGATGGTGTTAGCATTAGCATTGCAGCTAGCATCTGACTCTCCTGCGTTACATCACAGAAGATGTGTGTTTCCTCTCGTCTGATCTCATCCTGGTGTTATTAGATCTGGTCTGGTGATCTCTGAGTATTGAAGCTAAGACTGGTTTAAACACACATGGATAAGTGTAATGTTGTGTTGTTTCAGGTGGAGCTGCTGTCACACTTCGGCTCAGAACACTTCTGTCCTCTCAGTCTGATCAGGTCTGATAAACTCACATTGTAGACATTAGGAGCCAGTTTTACTATCAGCTCGCGCCAGCGCAAACCATCTTTTAGTGTTAAAATAGTACTGTCAGCCCTGAGAGAGAGGTAGGGCACCTTGTCTCCAAAAATTTGATTTATTGCCCCTCAAAAAAATCCCACCCAGTAAGCGCCCAATCCCTCCCACCATAACTGGCCATCTGGTCTGGACACCTGTTGTACACCCCCCATCCACCCCCACCATCTAGATGAGGAGTTGATTATTCAGTCCAGTGTGTTTAAGGAATTTATATGACTTGTGTGTGTGGGGATCATTGTTATGTGATTTAAACTTTAAATGGTGAAATTGTGTTAAAGGGGTGTTTTTATTAAAGTGTTTTTTCACATCAGGTATACGTGTAAAACGTGCAATGATTGTTTTTTACCTACAACATGGCTTGTAGGGAAAAAACAATGTTAGGCAAAGTTAGAAAATAAAACATTAGTTTTCTTTCTATAGTTTGACAGAGTTAAAGAAGAAGTGTTTTATTCACAAAAAAGCAGCAAACACTAGAAAATGGTAGCTTATCTTACCGTGTTACAGTTTAAAGACCATACGGTTTAAAAGTAAAAAGAGCCTTAAAAATAAACGAATATCAGAGGGGTTTGTTCGTTAAAACAACGCTATCCTGCAGTAGTCAAAATCTCTGTGGTAGACGATCGTTACAATTTAGACAAGTTAGTTACGATAGAAAAACGAAAAAGCCCCGTGTGTCTAGAGCTGATCCGAGACTTCGTCCGCTCTCTATCGCTGCCAAACTCCAAATGTGGGTTGGAGACCCGGGGATCCCAAACCATGCCTACGGCCGTCCCCTAACAGAGGCGGACCAAAGATTAAATAATTAAAGTAATGTTTTTAACATTAGAACAAACGTTATTTTAATACATCTTTACCAGGTCTTTAATTAATGAAAACCTTATAGCATTTGACGTAAACCTTCTCACTTTAAAATTAGGATAGCCTACACAAGATTCCTTTTAACTCTAATTCTTAGGAAAAATGTTGTTTGTATTATTTTATTTAGTTATTCACACTTAAACAGAGGCGGAGAGACGAACCAAAGATTTAAATAATTAAAGTAATGTTTTTAACATTAGAACGAACGTTATTTTAATAAATCTTTAGCAGTTCTTTAATTAATGAAAACCGTATAGCATTTGACGTAAACCTTCTCACTTTAAAACTGTTTTTTCCTTTTAAACAAACAACTCTAGTTCATAGGAAAAACGTTGTTTATTTTATTTTATTTGCTTAATTCGTCTATTCCTTTAATAGATCTTTGTTTTTTGTCAAGTTAAGATATAACCAGTCTTTTAAAAATTAGCTTATACAAGTTTCCTTTTAAACAAAAAATCACTAATACACAGGCTTTTATTTTATTTAGTTATTCACAAGTGATTCCTTTAAACGGGCATTGTTTTTTGTCAAGTTAAGACATCACGCTATGATGGCGGTATAAAAAATTAGGATGACCTACGCAAGAGTCCTTTTAAACATAACCTCTGTATTGTTTTATTTACGCTTAATAACTTTATTTTACTCGTTGATTTTGTCAATCTTAACTTCTAGCATGTTACATCAGTTAAAACGCACGTAAGCGCGTACAAATATCTAACAGGACCGAGCCGTGTGATAAAATCAACACAGGTTTTCTCTTTGATTTTCCATCCCGTGAGGTTTGTACTGTTATCTATTAATTGAAACAGACAACAAAGAAATGCAAACATCTCAGTCAGGGGGGCGGCAAGTCTGGACTTATGATTACTGACGCGTTGTAACTCATTAGCAATCTAATTAGTTTTGAAAGAGGTCTGGCATCGTAAATTTTGTTAGAAGGTTAGTTAAAAACCGTAGATCAAAGCATAGACATTGTGGCTATTTTATGACGTACACCTGCGTGTGTGAACTCTGTCAAAAGTTCGTTGGAATGGTTCACTGGATGGTCAACACGCACACACACACACACACACACACACACACACACACACACACACACACACACACATGTTGGTTTTTGTGGTTTATGGGGACTCTCCATAGGCGTAATGGTTTTTATACTGAACAAACTGTGTGTGCTATTGCCCTACACCAACCCTACACCTAAACTTAGCCCTCACAGGAGACTTTGTGCATTTTTAGATTTTCAAAAAAACACCATTTAGTATGTTTTTTTAAGCCTTTTGAATTACGGGGACATAGGCAGTGTCCTCATAAACCACCTTCAAATTGTAATACCTGTCATACCCATGTCATTATACAAATTTGTGTCCTCATAAACCACATAAACCCGCACACACACACACACACACACACACACACACACACACACACACTCACTCCTACATTTAAACATTTAGACTTTTACAAATGAAATCTTTTAGAAGCACACCGGGTATCTGATGAAAAACAGGTTGATTAAACAACGATATGACTTGTTTTAACAAATACCTTTTTAGATCTTTCAAACCTAAAACCATGATGCTCTAAACAAACCGAGGATTAGAAGCAGTCAAATGATCCTCTGATGAACGCACGACGGTTACAGAGTCTTTCTTTATGAATCAGAGTTAAATTAGACTACGAGTTAGTCGTCATAAGGTTGTATGCAACAAAACTAATTCTTACAAATGTGTCACAGAATCATTACAGCAGTTTAGACTTTCTCTCTCACTTTAAAAATGGTTTTATTAAACGTGTGTTTAAATGCAGCATGTTTATTTTTACACTATAATGGTTTATTTTATTAAAATAAAAACAACTGGTCTATATAGGTTTATTTTACTAAGATATGATCAAATAATTGACAGAGGAAATAGTTCAAATAATCGATAAGTCCTACTTATCAAACCTATTGGATGTGTCTGACGGTTTGTGACAAATATCTTACTGATACAGACGTGTTAAGATGTTAAGTATGTGTGAAAGATGTGTAAAGTTCAATAGTACTGTCAAAAATAGTAATATTGTAAATTATTATACATTTTAAATATGCGTAAAATCGTATATGTTGTTTTAACTTTTTGTTGTTAAGAAATGTTTTCATTTTAATCTAGCCTGTACTTAGTATATCTGTACTGTATAAGAACAAATATACATTTTCACTTAAAACTTCTCTGTAAAATAATTACACCTACAGTTTAGACATGTTTAAAAAGTTTTAAACACATTGTGGGTCGCTAAAGCAAGTCATTAAATTAAACTTTAGTTTTATTCTTTAATTTCTTTAAAATAGCCTGATGATAATGAAGCCAAGTGTTTTTCTCACTTGTGTAGATAATTCATCGGATGTGTTTGTGACAAACACGTCATTTTTTACTTCAGAAAAGTTTTTCAAATGTATGACTGAACTTTTCTCATTTGACAGATCCGTGATGTTTAACAGCCGGAGGGAATACAATTAGTTTTTCTTACATCGTTAGTTTTAGTCATATTAGCAAGACTTCAGATGGTCGTTCACAATTGTTTGTTGGACCGTGTATGTTTTTTAGGTGAAGACAACTCTTTGTGAGATGTCATCATAATAGGAATAAATGAAAATCAAGAAATTAAGTAACAGCCTTTTGTCTTTGAGATATTTATTTTAGTGCAAACTGTCCACACATGAAGCATCAACACAAAAATTAAGTCTTGCTGTCTTACCCTTAAAACAATTACAACTGAAACTATTGCACTGAAAGTTGTACATTCATTTAAGTTTGAGCATGTTAAATTTCCACGCTCTTGTAAAGAGTATTGATACATATCAGCCACAATCATCCAAGAGACAAAATCACTAAGTATAGCAAGACAAGAAAATGTTTATAAAGCAGATAGAATTCAGGAACCTAAGCAGTTGTGAAAGTTTATTAAACGCGTATTTGTAAATTATGTTTTTTTACTCCGCTGGATTTAGTCATATAGCTCAGATAACAGACGACACAATTCACATTTCGTTTCTATGTCTGTATTTTTTTAAGGCTCCAACACAAGATCATGCTAATCCTTGCATGGGAAAGTGTGCATGACGAGTACATACTTAATCATTTAAGAAAATCGTTGAACATTTGACTGAACTTTTTATTATTTTGACAAACCGCCAATTCAAATTACTTCCCTCGAGGCGCATGTCCACAGAATCTTTTTCAACACCACGACATTAAAGAATGTTATCAGTCACTATCGCCAGCTTCTGTGGCTCAAATTAAGCGACATCTCTGGTGTACGTAACTGTTGAGAACTTTTTCCTCGTCGAAGCAGAGACCAGGAGACGTTGGGATATCTTTCAAGCAGAAGTTACTCTTTATTGAGAACTCGCTGTGTGTCGCTGCAGTCATCCAAGTCTCACTATTGCTCAGCACAGTAGAGTTTATACCTTTCAAGGGGGAGGGATACATGGAGGTGGAGACAATCTAAACAAAGCATGCAAATGCAGTACAGGAATCAGCCCATTACCAGAATTTCCCCAGCCCTGACCTCATCAGCATAACAGTGTCATTCAAATGCATAGGTGCTAATCCAATCAACCTAACGAATACACGTCTGGGCCAGGGGTTCTTTGAATCAACGTCTGGGTTCTTTGAATCTCTGCCAATCAACATGACTTGATTGAGACAAAGCACAGTTCCGGAAGTGGATAATAAGAATAACATTTAAACACAATGTTTCAGTTTATATACTATTACATTGGAACCTAGATTTATCATTTTATAAATTTGTAATCCCACAATTCCCCCTTTGAGAGTTCTAATAACTCTCACAAAATACAAATTTAGACACTTAAAAGTTAATTCTTGTAACTTTTTAATCGTTACAGGCACATTGTACATGTTCTGTGTTGCTTATCTGTAATTGCATGCTGACACAGAAACAAAACATGCAATTAGGGTCCGTGAAGTTCTTACGGGTAATACTCTTTTCTGGTTGGAACTGTCATTTCCTCGTGAGAGGCGGGAGTACAAGTTTCCGAACCATGAAAAATTATCTTCAGTCATCTGGTGTAATTTTGCTGAAAGACCAAGAATGTCTTGTTGGATTTTGTTCAAGTTCTCTGTTGGATCCATTAACCTGGTGCAGCATTCAGGACACTTTGCGTGATGTCCATGATGGTTAATAGTACGAAAATCTTGATCATGTTGATGGATGACTGAAGTTCCCGTATGTGAGTCTCTGCGTTGTGTATTTTTTTTTTTTCTTCTTTCTTTTCTCTTTCTTGTGTGATAGTTGGCTCGGCAATGGGTCTAGTTGTTTTCTAGAGGTTGTGGCTTCATCCGCAGGTGAGGAGGTCGGTGTGTATGGGTCTCAGGACAGCCATCAAGTGGTATCTGCACAGAGTAAGAAAGAAAACAAAAGACGACAGAGCAGTATTTGTTGTAAAAGACTCCAAACACTAGGGTTGTTCGATCTGAGTGTGCTATTGTTGTTCCTTCTTTCCCTATTACTTAAATCCTGTGACACCTAAAGAACAGTGAGGTAAGGATGGACTAGTGGATGGGGAAGGCCTATGGGGGAGTCTTCACCGCAGGGTTGGCCCCCGAAGCCTGTTGCATTCGGTTCTTCCCTGGGCTCCTCACTGGTCCGTGTGTCCTATCCTATCCCTGTAGGTGGGGGAACAACTTTACAGTGTGACACATGAGTCCAGGCTTTCCTTCCCTGACACAACACTGCAGCTGCTGTAATCAACATCACTTGATGTGGTCCGTGCCACTTAGGCTCTAATGGCTTGTTTCTGAATGACTTTATCATAACCCACTGACCTGGGATGATTGTGTGTCCACCTTCTGGTGGAGTCTGCCAACATGACTCAACTCTCTCTTTGGCACTCTGCACTGCCTTTGTGAGGTTTTCACAGTAAGTGATCAGGGCATCTGAAGCAATGTGCACATCAGCATTTCTAAGATCAATCACACCTGGCATCTGCATTGGGCGTCCAGTAATAATCTCATGAGGGCTCAGTCCTAATGATCTGTTAGGTGATGCTCTCATACTACACAGTACTGCGGGCAGTGCTTCCACCCATGGTACTCCTTCCTGATGCATTTTGCTTAGCCTGGTTTTGATTGTTCTGTTTGATCGTTCAACCTGTCCTGATGCTTGTGGCCTATATTCAATTCAAGTTTATTTGTATAGCGCCTTTTACGATACAATCGTTGCAAAGCGCTTTACAGGAAATTAAGTTTCTACAATATATTTATACATTGTAGAAACTTGATATATTAACTTATGGCAAAATTTGTTAATTCTACATGTTGTTGGGGATCAGAGGTTGACATCCTCTGAGGTCCTCTGAGGGGTCGGCATCATCTCTTCTCAGGTGTTTGGTCATCTCAGATCATTTAAGGGCTGGATCCAGACTGAAGCTTGTGTAATTCCTAGTTACCACGGGATGTTAATCCCGTGGCAGAAACAGATAAACAAAGAGACATAATTAGCGTAGCTGTTGTTCCATTCAAGCAAAAATTATTTTGTTCAACCCAAGCTAAAGAATAATAATGTGCGTTTTGATCAGATATAACTGCAGTACAAGATTATGAGATACATTATATGAATGCATTATATGAATGCTTGGCTAAAGAGATGTGTCTTTAATCTAGATTTAAACAGAGAGAGTGTGTCTGAACCCCGAACGTTATCAGGAAGGCTATTCCAGAGTTTGGGAGCTAAATATGAAAAAGCTCTACCTCCTTTAGTGGATTTTGCTATTCTAGATACTACCAAGAGTCCAGAGTTTTGCGACCTTAGGGAGCGTGATGGATTGTAGCGAGATAGAAGACTATAGGGACAGTGAAGGTTCCACTTAATCTTCAACATTCTAGACACTTCCTTGACTACCTGTCCTGTGAAGTGGGTACCTTGATCTGAGTCAATGCAATCTGGTAATCCCCATCTGGGAATGAAATCAGTGACAAGACATTTAGCAGTATGTGCAGCTGTAGCACGCCCTGTTGGATAAGCTTCTACCCATCTTGAGAACTTGTCTATTACTACCAAAACGTCAGTTTTTCCTTTACAAGGGGGCAACGATATGTAATCAACTTGCAGGTGACGAAATGGCCCTGGTGGAGCTGGGGTATGTGCTGCTGGTGTAGTGGCTGCTGGTACATCATTATTTTTCTGACATGTAACACATCTCTTGACTGTTTCAGTGGCTGCGTTTCTGAATTTTGGATTCCACCATTGATTTGAGAACCTGTGATTCATCGTTGCTGGACCACTATGACCCAAACTGTGTATTTGTTGAGACAAATATGGCAACATTGATTCGGGAGCAACATACTTTCCCCCTTTGGTCCAGCAGCCGGATGAATCCACAGTGGCTCCTTTGTCTAACCATGTCCATGCTTCATATAGAGGAACATCTTTATACAGATTAACGATTGATTCAGGAGGTAGAATTGTCTTCTGTGCTGTACTACCTGAACACACTTGTACAGTTGCATAGAAACAAGCCTGTTTAGCTGCTACATCAGCAAGAGCATTACCTTTAGCTTCCGTAGTATTAGTTGTGAGATGTGCTTTCACTTTGATCACCGCTAATTTCTTTGGGAGTTTCATGGCAAACATTAAATCTTTCACTAATCCAGCATGCTTAATGGGGGATCCAGCAGAAGTTAGACATTTTCTGGTTTGCCAAATGACACCAAAATCATGAATTACCCCAAAAGCATACCTGGAATCTGTGTAGATATTTGTAACCGATCCTGAAGCTAGCGTGCATGCTCTAGTTAAGGCTACTAGTTCTGCAGCTTGAGCTGAAAAATGATCTGGAAGACGACCTGAAGCAACTACTTCAGTGGTGGAAGTTACTGCATATCCTGCTCGTCTGTTACCTTCAATAACTTGAGCTGAACCATCAACAAACAACTCCAATTCTGCGTTCTCTATGGGAGTTTCTGCCATTTCACTTGTCGCTGCATATGTAAGCATAACACAATCATGAGTCATTTCGCCTTCATCCTCTAACACAAATTCAGTCATTGCAGACATCATACATGAGGATGGGTTCGTGACTGGTGCACGCTGTATAACAATATTC
The DNA here is from genome assembly GCA_023376895.1 of Aspiorhynchus laticeps. Classification (NCBI taxonomy): domain Eukaryota; kingdom Metazoa; phylum Chordata; class Actinopteri; order Cypriniformes; family Cyprinidae; genus Aspiorhynchus; species Aspiorhynchus laticeps. Next base: position 2,402,592 of record CM041800.1, read on the forward strand.
GGGGCTGTGAGAGTTTCTAACCAATTTCCCCAACGGGAGGAGGTGACAGAAGTGACTTTTGCTTGATTCATTAGTGCGGACACTGCGTGAGGGCATTTTATGTTTACAGTCTGTCTTAACACCATTAGTTTTATTTACAAAGAATCGTTCAGCTTTGTTGTACATTACTGGGGAAATTAAGCACTCACAGCCCTAACGGTTAACACCTGAGCAAACTGCTCCAACAGTTCGGTGAAGTGGGGAGGGGCTGCTTCAGAGTACTAAGTAGACTGAGTAGGAACTGAGTAAAGCTGTTAATTTCTCCTAATGTCTTTTTGCTTTTCCTACACTCTTTCATCCAGTGTCCAGGTTTAAAACAGTAATGACAACTGCCCTCCTTCTTAGGACATTTAGGTTTCTGTCGTTTCTCTGTGTTGACCTTAAAGGATGCTGCTGCATTCTTTACTCTGGCTTTAACATCAGAGTCTCTTTCCCAAGTAGCTAACCTGTCCAAGCTGTTTTGTAAGCTTCCAGTGGACCATGTTAGATCTAAGAAAGGCAAAGCAGATCTATACTCTGATAAAAGGCCATCAAACCATGTTCGAACTAATGGTCCTTTATGATCCATTACCTTCTCTGGAGTGTCAGCTATTCCACTATATGCTGCAGCTGACTGACAAAACCTTTCAGTGTACTCACTTACAGTTTCATCCTTCTTCTGTACACAACTAGTGACTTTTGACCAATCCACTTTTGGTCCAACAATGTTCTTTAGAATTTTCAAAACACCTTCTCTCAAATCGCCTTTACTGGCATGTTGTAGTTCAGAAGTAACAGCAGACTCAAAACTGTTGAATTCAGATTCAGTTAGAATTTGTGACATCAGCTGTGTGACTTCTGCTAATGACATGTCGTAAAGACGCATTTTGCTGATCAATGCTCTTCTAAATTCAGAAAAATGTGTGCGTGCTGACGGTAAACTCTGAGATAGTCTCTCTATATCTTTAGGACATAAAGCTTTGGCAACAGTTTGTATTTGCACAACAGAAGAATTGAGAGGAACACTATCAGTTTCCTCAATTCCCTGAGATCTTCTCCTAGCACCACACACATTGACGGAATTTACAGGCACATCAGTTACTGATTGGAGAGCTACATCTGTTTCAAAAAAAACTTGTAAGTCAGGATAATTGTTATCAGGCTGACTAACTTCTTCCACATCAGTTTTTGCAGTTTTTTCAGTGACTATTAGGTCCATTTGTTCCCCTAACAGCGTTTTGAATTCACTATCTGACCACAAAGGAGTCGCAAGACCACCTTTTTCAGTTGTGGGGATCAGTCTAGATTTCTTTCTAAACATTTTGTGAGTTTCTTTGTTACCACAAAATCAAAACACTAAAACTTCTCTGATCAACAGAGAGTACACTTGTTACGCTAATCTTCCCTGCATGAACAGAGGATAACCAATTCTTCCCTGCCAAAACAGAGGATAACAAATATTGGCACGTAATGCTAATCTTCCCTGCCTGAACAGAGGATAACCTTCATCTCTAAAAAGACATTTTTAGAGGATAACTTAGTTAACCAAACCCTACAGCTGTCTGTTAACTCTTCTCTGACGGCGCAGAGGATAACAAATTTGTACTGGTCTTAAAGGTTCTTTTGGATAGAGTGACACTCACCAAACCCTTGGTTGTACAGAAATATTCAGACTGGAACGAAATCAGATCTTTGTTGAGCTTGAAGTTTCAATCTGGATTCAGGTGAGGAGCTCTATCCGGGTCACGGCACCATCTGTTGGAAACTTTTTCCTCTTCGAAGCAGAGACCAGGAGACGTTGGGATATCTTTCAAGCAGAAGTTACTCTTTATTGAGAACTCGCTGTGCGTCGCTGCAGTCATCCAAGTCTCACTATTGCTCAGCACAGTAGAGTTTATACCTTTCGAGGGGGAGGGATACATGGAGGTGGAGACAATCTAAACAAAGCATGCAAATGCAGTACAGGAATCAGCCCATTACCAGAATTTCCCCAGCCCTGACCTCATCAGCATAACAGTGTCATTCAAATGCATAGGTGCTAATCCAATCAACCTAACGAATACACGTCTGGGCCAGGGTTCTTTGAATCAACGTCTGGGTTCTTTGAATCTCTGCCAATCAACATGACTTGATTGAGACAAAGCACAGTTCCGGAAGTGGATAATAAGAATAACATTTAAACACAATGTTTCAGTTTATATACTATTACATTGGAACCTAGATTTATCATTTTATAAATTTGTAATCCCACATAACTATGTACATTGGGTGCATGCGGTAAACATCTTGTTTTTCCAATTCTGTCATATTTGTTAGATGTAATGTAAACAATATTTTGATAACTATGATGTTCCACGTTTTTGTAAAGGTTATAGAAAGAATTCAAACATAATCTTTACATAGGAATTATCTTTGCTCAAAGCGAATTGACTAAAATCATTGAATTACGAAATGCAAAAGTGTATACATCATTTAAGAAAAAGCGCTATAATGTATACAGAAATCCTCCTCTTGATCTATTGTGACTGACATTTTACTAAAGCAGCCGATCAGGATTATGGATGAAGCGGCTCACATTTTGGTTGTCGGACTGCATAAGTCATTACTATGACTGTGATGTAGGTGAGGCCTTCTCTCTGAGGGCCATCAGCATTCAGTGTTTATAGAAATAAATGAAAATTAAGAAAAATTTCTTGAGAGTGTTTGACTTAAGTCAGTATGGTCTAGCGGTTAGGATCATATCAGGTCCCATAGGGCCTAGCAGATAGGATTCCTGGTTTTCACCCAGGTGACCCGGTTCAATTCCCGGTGGGGGGGGGGAAGTAATGTTTTGGGGGGTCGTGACCTAAGGGTTAGAGAGTCTGCCTCGTAATCCAAAGGTAATGTTCACGTGTGTGTGTGCGTGTGTGTGTGTGTGTGTGTGTGTGTGTGTGGGGGGGGTGTTCACGGCTGTGTGTGGGCACTTTGGAGGGGTTAAATGCAGAGCAGGAATTCCGAGTATGGATCATCATACCTGGCCGCATGTCACTTTCACTTCTTTTTGTTTAAGAAGTGAAAACAAAACTGAGCAGTTGGGGACACTTAATTTCTAGCGATTATCGTAAATTTGATTTCACAGATACTATTTAAACTAAACTTAGCTAGACAATGACATCTCCGAATTCAATAATGAAATGTCTTTAACTGAAAATTGAGTGTTTAATCTTATTATTATACATTACTGACACTCTATCCTCCAACTTGATACTGTTAAGTGCTTTGACACAATCTGTATTGTTAAGAGCACTATATAAATAAAGGTGACTTGACTTGACTTGTTTAGGTCAATTATCTATCTATTTGATGTGAGACACCCATTAAGTTTAGACACGAAAATTAATGCGTTCTGTTTTACACTTACAACTGAAACATATCTAACCATTGTGGTCAAAGCTACATATTCACTAAGTTTGAGATTGTACACAGTATTGAAAAGGCTACAGACACAAAATATCAAGGATTTATTTATTGTTTTGTGCTCCCTATGTAACTCGAGAGTCCAAGAAACTAAGAAAAGTATCATATGAATACAGAAAACCCGATCACGAGCATCTGGGCATATTTTTGTAAATGTTGTTTTAAATTAGTTTTTTCTTACATCTAGAACTCTTGTTCAGATAGCCGATGACGATGTGCACATTTTATTCGTCGTACTCATTTCTTTCAACATTACCGCTTGAGATTAAAGCCTAGGTAATGTGAACACAATTAAGAAACATAGCAATATACCCTTTGAAAAGGTTATAGACACAGTCGTTTATACAGGAAATATGTTTGCACAACAGAAACATGTATCGGCATAACAAAAACCTGATACTGTCTCTTCTAAAATATATTGTTAAAGTTTTAACGTTGCTTTTGATGGCCTGCCCCGCTAGATGATACCAGTCTATGCATTTCATTGTTTTTAGATGAAGACTATTCTCAGAAACTGGTCAAACATGTCACGAGTGTTTGCAGGAAAACATTATAAGATAATAAAAGGATAGTCCTTCTACAAGAGATTGTTTTAACTGAGATTGTGACGTACTGTAGAGCTTTTTTCGGGTCTGTCTACAAAGAGGCCACGAGACACAACCCCCTCGATCTTACTATTTCTCTGTTACGTGTATATCTATTTCATTTAGAACACAAAGTTGTACATTACAAGTTGAAGATAGTGTGGAAACACTATTTTCTTTGCACACGGTTCTAAACATGACTTTAATAAATAAATCACAGATGTCAAGTAGTTAATTCATTGAAAGGTGCATGTTTTTTGACCGTTTTAGATGGTCTGCACCAGCACACAGACACATGTTTTAAGCATTCATCTGACCAAAAGGTTTGAACTGGGGAAACAGCGGCTGTGTGTTGTCATGATTGTCTTCAGAATTGAACCGCTTTTATTTAAACACTGCAACATGAAGCTACTGTATTCAACAGCACAGTCCCTTGAAATATTGCAGTATAGTTTTATCCCTTCTAAATATCTAAATATGTATTTAGCTTAAATATTAGTTGTTAAGTGTTTACAAAGTTGTCATAACTGTTGTTGAATTTATAACATATATTTCACCAAACCTAGAGGACTGAAAATAGGTTTAGCATAAGTCCGTATTTCAGCCGTTAGCCTGAAAACGCAAGACAACTGAGATTTCATTACTGTGATAATCTACAGAATGCGAAACAAGCTCGCAGTTACATTAGAGTTTTGGATTCTAGTTTATGTCGAATATTGTTTGTTGCTGTTCCACAGGTTTAACACCTCATTACTTGAAGACACGTACTGTATAAATTATAAAGTTTTCCGCCGTCTCTGAAACCAGACCGAAAAAATTAGCTTGAGACTTAGTTGTAGTAGTATGAAAATCGTTGTGTTTTTATCTTTCTATGTTTTGTTTGTGTTGTTCTGATCCGCGGTTTCATTTTTAACATCACAAATCGTATTGTATTGTCATTTGTGATTGTAAAAGTCGTGTGTGAGTGTCTTGTTGTTTTTGTTTTTTGCAAACAGTACCACTGTAACGTTAGCAAGCTCTTTGTGTTCTTGGCTTCTCTTTGTTCACATTCGTCAATATTTATGTGAATTTGTGTGATTAAATGAAGTATTTAACAAAATTTTGGGGTAATGTGTGTGAATATAGAATGCCGCACGAGGCTCTTTGAAAATATTTGATCTTGAAATATCCATGTAGCGGTCGGAATCATTTAAGATTAATAATAATACAATTAACACATTAACATTTTACAGGATATGTGAGTTCTTGGTTGTTTTGTACATTATTAAATTAAAATAATTCTATTAAACAGGGTGCATTTACCAGCAAGATCATTTTAATGACTTGTTCGCAAGAAAACATAAGATTGTTTAAGAGATAATAATCTCACTGAATGTATCAAAGCATCCAATGTTTATGACTACTGAAGGCGCCACATGCTTGTTTTTTCACACCCACAGGCCCTACCTACATTCAAAATTTGGTATTCGGCCACATAGTTAACCGGAGAAGACATTGTAGTCTCCTGTTACAATGGCTGCTGTTGTTCCAAACAGTCCTGAAACATCTAGAAGAATGATGTGTGTAACGCCACCAAAAAGTTCTATTGAAATGAGAGAGGAGCTGACTTTAGCACCGAGGAAAAATCAAGGGAAGAGCCTAAGAAAGGTTCTCGTTGAAGATGAAGATATTGTGAAACAAGATTTCACTGTGTCTTGTGATCGTGTGGGGAGATTTGTGTTTGACAAAGAGTTGCAGATTGTGAAACTCTACGTTTTGGAATCTTATGATGAATATACACCCGAATGCTCCTACCTGCTTTTGACCGCCATAGACTGGACATACTTCTACAATCAAATTTGGAGAAATTTTATTATGGATGAAAAAATTTGGTACAATTTCCAGTGGGATGGTGCAATGCCCGACATGAGGTATAATGCAAGCAAGCCGCCAGACTACATATCCATATCATCCTGTATGAACAAAACGCTTCATGACCAAAATTATCTCATGCTGGTAAATAAACGTCGGGAGAACTCTGAAACAAACTTTTTGTCTCAAAGTAGCGATGAGTCTGACTCTGATGAGTATGATCGAGACTGGCCTCTACCTGAGGTCAACCCTTTTGAATGCTGCAAAAAGAGTCTATATTTCGAGCAAAGCGACGTACCTGTGTTAAACACCGTTTTTTCAGCGATAGACGACCTGTATCAGTCAAGTTAAATTTATTTTAAAACCAAATAATCAGTATGTGTATTCAGTATATTCGCCTATTCGGTATAACAAACATGAACAATAATGTCGTAATGTTTCTTTTTCAGCGTTTACTCACCCATCTATGTGTTACATGCTGTATGTTTAATTGTTTAATGATTGGCTATTGAATTAAGTTTTCCCAAGCCATTACCGTTGCTTTAAACAAATTGCCAACGTCTTAACAAAAATCCTAATAAATGATCGAGTTATCTCATAATCTTTAATCAAAATATCTTTCAGTGAAAATTACAGAATTCTCTTTGGTGACATATGCGAGGCTTCGGCGGTCAAAGCAAAACCCTAACCACGCCCCGCTTCACCCTCCTCCACTATTGAGTGCACCCCCATCTCAACAACTAACCAACCAACATCCGAAACGTAGAAACAAGATCTTTCCCCCAACAACTTATTTCGCTCGAATGTACAGAAGATTACATCTACGCTACATCCCCTGTGACCAAAGAGTGGCTGTCCTCTGCAGTTATCGCAGGCTTTCCTAGATCTTGACAGCATGGTCAACGGAGCTACTGCAACAACTTGTTGATCAAAACATTATCTACAGTATATGGATCAACTTCAACAATCCAATTTGTCTGAGCTCTGCAATTTTTCTACTAATAACGCTTCGACGGATCTGAACTATAACCGGAAATTGAAGCTGAAATTGAAATTGCACAAGGAGTGGACAGTCCGGATCGGCGACAATCGTTTAGGGAACAAAGTTTATCTCTTGGAGAGATTTGAATTCTGAACAGGATGTCTGACGCTACGCAAAAGGTGATGGAGCGTGACCGGAGTTCTGCTGCAACTACGGATGATCAGCTGAGGTGCGGCTGCCCCGCGGGGAAATTTTGTCATTTAATTGACTTCATAGACACTGCGTACAAACCGCATTACCGAGGACAGATGATTAAACTGATGCAAACGGTCATCGAGCATACTTGCGATCCAAATTACGATTGTACGGGAGATACCAAACGTGTAAAAAATCTCAAGAATGAAATGGTCTTTGCAAGAAGCCTAAAAAATACCCCATGGCCTGATTTGACTAGCATGTTTATTTACAGCAAAGAGCCGGTCTGTATAACCACCAGAGAAATTCTGGATGTGATGACTTAACGGGATCAGATGGGAATTCATGAGGTTCTCTGTCTGTGTACGTGTGTAACAGATTTATGCTCGTCGCTGATTGCAAAAAATTTTGAATCCGTGATATGTGAAATTATTGAAACGCAGGTCAATTTCATTTTACACAAAAACGTATTGGCCGTCAGAGATTTTCTTTTCTGGCTAGACCACTGTGTGTAACTGTGATTTGATCATTTTCTTCACTAATTCAATGTATGTTCATCGATATATTGTTGAAATAAAAGCTTGAATCAACTCGTTATCGTTTACAAGTCTTTTTAATTTCAAACAATTGAATAAAAAAGAAAATGGCATTATCTTGTATCTTATATCTGATATAAACTAGGATAGTATTAATAATATAACGTAAATGTCTTCTCCGGTTAACTATGTGGCCGAATACCAAATTTTGAATGTAGGTAGGGCCTGTGGGTGTGAAAAAACAAGGATGTGGCGCCTTCAGTAGTCATAAACATTGGATGCTTTGATACATCCAGTGAGATTATTATCTCTTAAACAATCTTATGTTTTCTTGCGAACAAGTCATTAAAATGATCTTGCTGGTAAATGCACCCTGTTTAATAGAATTATTTTAATTTAATAATGTACAAAACAACCAAGAACTCACATATCCTGTAAAATGTTAATGTGTTAATTGTATTATTATTAATCTTAAATGATTCTGACCGCTACATGGATATTTCAAGATCAAATATTTTCAAAGAGCCTCGTGCGGCATTCTATATTCACACACATTACCCCAAAATTTTGTTAAATACTTCATTTAATCACACAAATTCACATAAATATTGACGAATGTGAACAAAGAGAAGCCAAGAACACAAAGAGCTCGCTAACGTTACAGCGGTACTGTTTGCAAAAAACAAAAACAACAAGACACTCACACACGACTTTTACAATCACACATGACAATACAATACGATTTGTGATGTTAAAAATGAAACCGCGGATCAGAACAACACAAACAAAACATAGAAAGATAAAAACACAACGATTTTCATACTACTACAACTAAGTCTCAAGCTAATTTTTTCGGTCTGGTTTCAGAGACGGCGGAAACCTTTATAATTTATACAGTACGTGTCTTCAAGTAATGAGGTGTTAAACCTGTGGAACAGTAACAAACGATATTCGACATAAACTAGAATCCAAAACTCTAATGTAACTGCGAGCTTGTTTCGCATTCTGTAGATTATCACAGTAATGAAATCTCAGTTGTCTTGCGTTTTCAGGCTAACGGCTGAAATGCGGACTTATGCTAAACCTATTTTCAGTCCTCTAGGTTTGGTGAAATATATGTTATAAATTCAACAACAGGTATGACAACTTTGTAAACACTTAACAACTAATATTTAAGCTAAATACATATTTAGATATTTAGAAGGGAAAAAAGCTATACTGCAATACTGCAATATTTCAAGGGACTGTGCTGTTGAATACAGTAACTTCATGTTGCATTGTTTAAATAAAAGCGGTTCAATTCTGAAGACAATCATGACAACACACAGCCGCTGTTTCCCCAGTTCAAACCTTTTGGTCAGATGAATGCTTAAAACATGTGTCTGTGTGCCTGTGTGCTGGTGCAGACCATCTAAAACGGTCAAAAAACATGCACCTTTCAATGAATTAACTACTTGACATCTGTGATTTATTTATTAAAGTCATGTTTAGAACCGTGTGCAAAGAAAATAGTGTTTCCACACTATCTTCAACTTTTTTTTTTTTTTTTTTTGGCCTGTCAGTAGCACAGATAACACATGACAGTACATATGCGTGGTTATGCTATCATCATTCACAGCCTTGTTTCTTTTTTTTTTTTTTTTTTTTTTTTTTTTTTTATTAAATATATTTATTTATTTATTTATTTTTTTTATATTAATTAATTAATTTAATTTTATATACCCTTTTACTTAACCACACTGTGACAGACAAGACCAGGGACAGAGAAAACAAGAGAGAGAAAGAAGAAAGAAGAAAGGAAAAAAAAAAAAAATACATAAAAAAAAAAAAAAAAAAGGTTGTGGGGAAAGTCAACAGAGAAGGGGGAGAGAGAGAGAGAGAGAAAAAAGGAGAATGGGGGATAGAGAGAGAGAGGAAAGAAAAAAAAGACAATTTGCTTCGATACCTGCTGACAAAGAGAGAAAACAACAGAAGAAAACAACCGAAGACACAACATCAAAGAGACTGCAGCAACAACCAACATCTGTATGAATCACAATAAATTCTAAATGTTAAATGTTATTGAGCAGCACACATAACTAATATTACAAAATAGGTTTTGAAGCAACAGCAGATCAAGACAATGTGTGTCTGTGAGCACCTGTTTTTATACCAATGTGAATGCTTGAGTGTACACCTGTGTGTGTGAGCGCGCTTGTGTTCCTAAGGTTCCTCCATGTAAATGTTTAATAGTGTGTGTGGGGAACAACAGCCCCATCCCGCAAGGCATGAAGCAGGCACGGAAAAGACCCGGGCCCCAAACATCCGGAGGCCCCCCAGGGCACGGGACCCCCAGGAGAACCACCGCAGGGACTACCGCGGCCTCCACTCAGAAAAGGGCAGAGGAGAGCCCGAAGGTGGGACCTCCGACAGCCACAGTGTAGACGCCCCAGGGTGCCGTGGCGGCAAGCCCGCAGGCTCCACCGGCAGCCGACCACACCAGGCCGGGCCCTGGGCCCGGAGACCCAAAGGCCCCCCACCCCACAATCGGGGCCCAGCAAGGCCAGTAGGGCCAGGCCCTGCCAATCGACCGCTGAGAGTGGGCTGGCGCTCGCCCGAGCATCCTGCCCCAGCGCGAGAAATCATCAACGCACCGGCGGCATGGGGGTCGACTAAGATGATGAGTGAGGTGGAGTCTAAGGCCCGACCTGACACATAGACGTAGACGACAAGCACACATATACACAAGCATATGTTCCCACCCTCATGCACGCAAACGAATATTCACACCCTCGCCCCACATGTAGACATACAAAAATAGACAAGGTACCCACAATTACACTCCCCATATGCACTCTATACTCCTAGGTCCAGGCACCACCACCCCCAGAGGGGTAGTAAGCGCCCGATCCCGGAGCTGAACCCCCTTCGCTCCGGCGTGAGGACAGGAAGACCACCCCGGTCCCCGCAGCAGCAGAGAAAATCAACAGCCCAGACCCCGACCGGGCGGCCAGCTCATCCTCACAGCCCCCGGCCCCAGACAGAGAACAGAGAACAGGGGTGTGAGAAAAAAATAAAAAATAAAAAAATAAAAAATAAAAAAAATAATTAAAAAAAAGACCCCACGCATCACCCCACCCGCTCAGATGTAGTGTTGGTGTATGTTGTTCTAAGGTGCTTTAAAACAGGGGTGCTTTAAAACAGGGGAGGGGCACCCTCCACAAGCTTGTGTCAGCTCGTCCCCTCCCCAGAGCCCTCAATGTCTATGTGCAACTTAAAATTGAGAAGTGGGCACTGGCACCAGAGGGAAGGCTGAATGAACAGACCGCCCTCCGGATGCCATTCAGTGTGCCCACCCCCAAGGCCCTATATGTATGTGTCATGTGACAGTAAGTAATGAGAATGTCTAAGCTGTAATGTGTAATTGAGATGCAGGCGGCCACGAGGAGACAGAGGAGTACCACCTCCCCCGCATCCCAGCGACGCACCCGCACCTCAAAACCCTACCTATGTGTTGGTGTGATGGAGCGGTAGAAGTGAAGCCTTAGGGATGGGGAGGAAAGCATCAGAGGGGGCAAAATACCCCCCCCCTCTGGAGCCAGCTCCCCCGCTGACCCCCATAGGCACCCCCGTTACCCCAAATCTGCCCAGGGCGGGGGGCCCAGGCCCATCCAGACCAGGGCCCATGGCAGCCCGGGGCGGCCCACCAGACCCCACACCAGAGGAAAAACTACCCCACCCCATCATCCAGTCAGTTCCCAAACTACATAAGACAATAAGACACCCAGGTAAAGCCCGTTAACCCCGCCTCTATTGGACTATTATCTTCAACTTTTAATGTACAACATTGTGTTCTAAATGAAATAGATATACATGTAACAAAGAAACAGTAAGATCGAGGGGCTTGTGTCTCGTGGCCTCTTTGTAGATAGACCCGAAAAAAGCTTTACAGTACGTCACAATCTCAGTTAAAACAATCTCTTGTAGAAGGACTATCCTTTTATTATCTTATAATGTTTTCCTGCAAACACTCGTGACATGTTTGACCAGTTTCTGAGAATAGTCTTCATCTAAAAACAATGAAATGCATAGACTGGTATCATCTAGCGGGGCAGGCCATCAAAAGCAACGTTAAAACTTTAACAATATATTTTAGAAGAGACAGTATCAGGTTTTTGTTATGCCGATACATGTTTCTGTTGTGCAAACATATTTCCTGTATAAACGACTGTGTCTATAACCTTTTCAAAGGGTATATTGCTATGTTTCTTAATTGTGTTCACATTACCTAGGCTTTAATCTCAAGCGGTAATGTTGAAAGAAATGAGTACGACGAATAAAATGTGCACATCGTCATCGGCTATCTGAACAAGAGTTCTAGATGTAAGAAAAAACTAATTTAAAACAACATTTACAAAAACATGCCCAGATGCTCGTGATCGGGTTTTCTGTATTCATATGATACTTTTCTTAGTTACTTGGACTCTCGAGTTACATAGGGAGCACAAAACAATAAATAAATCCTTGATATTTTGTGTCTGTAGCCTTTTCAATACTGTGTACAATCTCAAACTTAGTGAATATGTAGCTTTGACCACAATGGTTAGATATGTTTCAGTTGTAAGTGTAAAACAGAACGCATTAATTTTCGTGTCTAAACTTAATGGGTGTCTCACATCAAATAGATAGATAATTGACCTAAACAAGTCAAGTCAAGTCACCTTTATTTATATAGCGCTTTTAACAATACAGATTGTGTCAAAGCACTTAACAGTATCAAGTTGGAGGATAGAGTGTCAGTAATGTATAATAATAAGATTAAACACTCAATTTTCAGTTAAAGACATTTCATTATTGAATTCGGAGATGTCATTGTCTAGCTAAGTTTAGTTTAAATAGTATCTGTGAAATCAAATTTACGATAATCGCTAGAAATTAAGTGTCCCCAACTGCTCAGTTTTGTTTTCACTTCTTAAACAAAAAGAAGTGAAAGTGACATGCGGCCAGGTATGATGATCCATACTCGGAATTCCTGCTCTGCATTTAACCCCTCCAAAGTGCCCACACACAGCAGTGAACACACACGCACCCCCCCCCCCCACACACACACACACGTGAACATTACCTTTGGATTACGAGGCAGACTCTCTAACCCTTAGGTCACGACCCCCCAAAACATTACTTCCCCCCCTCCACCGGGAATTGAACCGGGTCACCTGGGTGAAAACCAGGAATCCTATCCGCTAGGCCCTATGGGACCTGATATGATCCTAACCGCTAGACCATACCGACTTAAGTCAAACACTCTCAAGAAATTTTTCTTAATTTTCATTTATTTCTATAAACACTGAATGCTGATGGCCCTCAGAGAGAAGGCCTCACCTACATCACAGTCATAGTAACGACTTATGCAGTCCGACAACCAAAATGTGAGCCGCTTCATCCATAATCCTGATCGGCTGCTTTAGTAAAATGTCAGTCACAATAGATCAAGAGGAGGATTTCTGTATACATTATAGCGCTTTTTCTTAAATGATGTATACACTTTTGCATTTCGTAATTCAATGATTTTAGTCAATTCGCTTTGAGCAAAGATAATTCCTATGTAAAGATTATGTTTGAATTCTTTCTATAACCTTTACAAAAACGTGGAACATCATAGTTATCAAAATATTGTTTACACTACATCTAACAAATATGACAGAATTGGAAAAACAAAGATGTTTACCGCATGCACCCAATGTACATGGTTACGTACACCAGAGATGTCGCTTAATTTGAGCCACAGAAGCTGGCGATAGTGACTGATAACATTCTTTAATGTCGTGGTGTTGAAAAAGATTCTGTGGACATGCGCCTCGAGGGAAGTAATTTGAATTGGCGGTTTGTCAAAATAATAAAAAGTTCAGTCAAATGTTCAACGATTTTCTTAAATGATTAAGTATGTACTCGTCATGCACGCTTTCCCATGCAAGGATTAGCATGATCTTGTGTTGGAGCCTTAAAAGAATACAGACATAGAAACGAAATGTGAATTGTGTCGTCTGTTATCTGAGCTATATGACTAAATCCAGCGGAGTAAAAAACATAATTTACAAATACGCGTTTAATAAACTTTCACAACTGCTTAGGTTCCTGAATTCTATCTGCTTTATAAACATTTTCTTGTCTTGCTATACTTAGTGATTTTGTCTCTTGGATGATTGTGGCTGATATGTATAAATACTCTTTACAAGAGCGTGGAAATTTAACATGCTCAAACTTAAATGAATGTACAACTTTCAGTGCAATAGTTTCAGTTGTAATAGTTTTAAGGGTAAGACAGCAAGACTTAATTTTCGTGTTGATGCTTCATGTGTGGACAGTTTGCACTAAAATAAATATCTCAAAGACAAAAGGCTGTTACTTAATTTCTTGATTTTCATTTATTCCTATTATGATGACATCTCACAAAGAGTTGTCTTCACCTAAAAAACATACACGGTCCAACAAACAATTGTGAACGACCATCTGAAGTCTTGCTAATATGACTAAAACTAACGATGTAAGAAAAACAAATTGTATTCCCTCCGGCTGTTAAACATCACGGATCTGTCAAATGAGAAAAGTACAGTCATACATTTGAAAAACTTTTCTGAAGTAAAAAATGACGTGTTTGTCACAAACACATCCGATGAATTATCTACACATGTGAGAAAAACACTTGGCTTCATTATCATCAGGCTATTTTAAAGAAATTAAAGAATAAAACTAAAGTTTAATTTAATGACTTGCTTTAACGACCCACAATGTGTTTAAAACTTTTTAAACATGTCTAAACTGTAGGTGTAATTATTTTACAGAGAAGTTTTAAGTGAAAATGTATATTTGTTCTTATACAGTACAGATATACTAAGTACAGGCTAGATTAAAATGAAAACATTTCTTAACAACAAAAAGTAAAAACAACATACGATTTTACGCATATTTAAAATGTATAATAATTTACAATATTACTATTTTTAACAGTACTATTGAACTTTACACATCTTTCACACATACTTAACATCTTAACACGTCTGTATCAGTAAGAGACAGTATTTGTCACAAACCGTCAGACACATCCAATAGGTTTGATAAGTAGGACTTATCGATTATTTGAACTATTTCCTCTGTCAATTATTTGATCATATCTTAGTAAAATAAACCTATATAGACCAGTTGTTTTTATTTTAATAAAATAAACCATTATAGTGTAAAAATAAACATGCTGCATTTAAACACACGTTTAATAAAACCATTTTTAAAGTGAGAGAGAAAGTCTAAACTGCTGTAATGATTCTGTGACACATTTGTAGGAATTAGTTTTGTTGCATACAACCTTATGACGACTAACTCGTAGTCTAATTTAACTCTGATTCATAAAGAAAGACTCTGAACAGGCGTGCGTTCATCAGAGAATCATTTGACTGCTTCTAATCCTCGGTTTGTTTAGAGCATCATGGTTTTAGGTTTGAAAGATCTAAAAAGGTATTTGTTAAAACAAGTCATATCGTTGTTTAATCAACCTGTTTTTCATCAGATACCCGGTGTGCTTCTAAAAGATTTCATTTGTAAAAGTCTAAATGTTTAAATGTAGGAGTGAGTGTGTGTGTGTGTGTGTGTGCGCGTGTTGACCATCCACTGAACCATTCCAACGAACTTTTGACAGAGTTCACACACGCAGGTGTACGTCATAAAATAGCCACAATGTCTATGCTTTGATCTACGGTTTTTAACTAACCTTCTAACAAAATTTACGATGCCAGACCTCTTTCAAAACTAATTAGATTGCTAATGAGTTACAACGCGTCAGTAATCATAAGTCCAGACTTGCCGCCCCCCTGCCTGAGATGTTTGCATTTCTTTGTTGTCTGTTTCAATTAATAGATAACAGTACAAACCTCACGGGATGGAAAATCAAAGAGAAATCCTGTGTTGATTTTATCACACGGCTCGGTCCTGTTAGATATTTGTACGCGCGTACGTGCAATTTAACTGATGTAACATGCTAGAAGTTAAGATTGACAAAATCAATGAGTAAAATAAAGTTATTAAGCGTAAATAAAACAATACAGAGGTTATGTTTAAAAGGACTCTTGCGTAGGTCATCCTAATTTTTTATACCACCATCATAGCGTGATGTCTTAACTTGACAAAAAACAATGCCCGTTTAAAGGAATCACTTGTGAATAACTAAATAAAATAAAAGCCTGTGTATTAGTGTCAGACCTGTGTTCCCCATGTCACGTGTTTCCCCTCCTCTTGTGACCTTATTTGGTGTTTCCTGTCGTTTGTAATTATCAGTTCCCAGCCCTGTGTCTTTAGTCTCCACCTGTGTTTTGATTACTCCCCACCTGTTTCAGTTCTCCTCGTTTGATTTCCTTGTTTAAAAGCCCAGTGTCTCCAGTGTCCTGTGTCCGTGAATGTATGTCTACCTTGTGTTTCATTAAAACCCTTGTTGGAATATCTCCTGGTCTCCTCGCTCCTCGCTCCTTGCTCCTGGCTCTCCCCTCCGAGAGCGTGACAGATTCACGGAACCACAAGGATTGTAGTAAGCGGCGTTACTCCTCCCTCGGTTTTGGTTTTCCGGTTTTGAGAAGTTTTTGTTTTCTGTTTTTTTCCCCCTTTCCGTGGCTATGGAGTTCGCCGCCCGCCTCTTTGCCCTCATCGGGAAGGACCTCCCCTTCATGGAGTACGCTGGGGAATTCTGTGGGCTGGCCGGAGTGACGGAGGTGCAGGACGCGGCTCCCCCAAGCCCGCCAACGCGACCCGCGGCTCTCCCTTGCCAGCCGGCAAGGAATATGGCAGGCCCAATGTACCTTAAGTGCCAGAGCTCTCCAGTGCTTACTCCTCGACCCAGCTCTCCAGAGCCCCTGCTGGTTCCGTCCAGCTCTCCAGAGCCCCTGCTGGTTCCGTCCAGCTCTCCAGAGCCCCAGCTGGTTCCGTCCAGCTCTCCAGAGCCCCTGCTGGTTCCGTCCAGCTCTCCAGAGCCCCTGCTGGTTTCGTCCAGCTCTCAAGAGCGCCCCCACGAGGCGGCTCCTCGCAAGTGCCCTCCAGAGGCTGTTCCTCGCAAGTGCCCTCCAGAGGCTGTTCCTCGCAAGTGCCCTCAAGAGGCTGTTCCTCGCCAGTGCCCTCCAGTGGCTGCTCCCCGCCAGAGCCCTCCAGTGGCTGCTCCCCGCCAGAGCCCTCCAGTGGCTGCTCCACGCCAGAGCCCTCCAGTGGCTGCTCCACGCCAGAGCCCTCCAGTGGCTGCTCCACGCCAGAGCCCTCCAGTGGCTGCTCCACGCCAGAGCCCTCCAGTGGCTGCTCCACGCCAGAGCCCTCCAGTGGCTGCTCCACGCCAGAGCCCTCCAGTGGCGGCTCCACGCCAGAGCCCTCCAGTGGCTGCTCCATGCCAGCGCCCTCCAGTGGCTGCTCCACGCCAGCGCCCTCCAGTGGCTGCTCCACGCCAGCGCCCTCCAGTGGCTGCTCCACGCCAGCGCCCACTAGAGCCCGCTCCTCGCCAGCACACCCCAGAGCCCGCTCCTCGCCAGCGCCCTCAAGTGCCCGCGCCTGCCGAGCGCCCTCAAGTGCCCGCGCCTGCCGAGCGCCCTCAAGTGCCCGCGCCTGCCGAGCGCCCTCAAGTGCCCGCGCCTGCCGAGCGCCCTCAAGTGCCCGCGCCTGCCGAGCGCCCTCAAGTGCCCGCGCCTGCCGAGCGCCCCCTAGTGCCCGCTCCTCCAGAGCGCCCCCTAGTGCCCGCTCCTCCAGAGCGCCCCCTAGTGCCCGCTCCTCCAGAGCGCCCCCTAGTGCCCGCTCCTCCAGAGCGCCCCCTAGGGCCCGCTCCTCCAGTGCGCCCCCTAGTGCCCGCGCCTCCAGTGCGCCCCCTAGTGCCCGCGCCTCCAGTGCGCCCCCTAGTGCCCGCGCCTCCAGTGCGCCCCCTAGTGCCCGCGCCTCCAGTGCGCCCCCTAGTGCCCGCGCCTCCAGTGCGCCCCCTAGTGCCTGCTCCGCCAGAATGGCCCCTAGAGGGGAACCTCCCCAAGAAAATTTTGGGGGGGGGCCATATACCCCTAGGCTGTGTGGTCGGGCCTAGGACCAAGGCCACGGAGCTCCCTGCTCCGCCATGGCCT
This sequence comes from Aspiorhynchus laticeps, assembly GCA_023376895.1. NCBI lineage: Eukaryota > Metazoa > Chordata > Actinopteri > Cypriniformes > Cyprinidae > Aspiorhynchus > Aspiorhynchus laticeps. The sequence continues at coordinate 2,420,320 of CM041800.1, forward strand.
CCCGAGCTCCCTGCTCCGCCATGGCCTCCCGAGCTCCCTGCTCCGCCATGGCCTCCCGAGCTGCCTGACCCGCCATGGCCTCCCGATTCTCCTACTCCGCCATGGCCTCCTGAGTTCCTGGATCCGCCATGGCCTCCTGAGTCCCCTGACCCGCCATGACCTCCTGAGTCCCCGGATCCACCATGGCCTCCCGACATCCCCGCTCCGCCATGGCTCCCAGAATGGGCGCCGCCCTGGAGGCCTCCTGTCCTGTCCTGTCTCCATGTCCCTTAAGGCCTCCAGGGCGCCCACCCCCCCTCCCCGTTGGATGGTGTACGGTGCGGGACGCACCGTTCGGGAGGGGGGAGTACTGTCAGACCTGTGTTCCCCATGTCACGTGTTTCCCCTCCTCTTGTGACCTTATTTGGTGTTTCCTGTCGTTTGTAATTATCTGTTCCCAGCCCTGTGTCTTTAGTCTCCACCTGTGTTTTGATTACTCCCCACCTGTTTCAGTTCTCCTCGTTTGATTTCCTTGTTTAAAAGCCCAGTGTCTCCAGTGTCCTGTGTCCGTGAATGTATGTCTACCTTGTGTTTCATTAAAACCCTTGTTGGAATATCTCCTGGTCTCCTCGCTCCTTGCTCCTGGCTCTCCCCTCCGAGAGCGTGACAATTAGTGATTTTTTGTTTAAAAGGAAACTTGTATAAGCTAATTTTTAAAAGACTGGTTATATCTTAACTTGACAAAAAACAAAGATCTATTAAAGGAATAGACGAATTAAGCAAATAAAATTAACAACGTTTTTCCTATGAACTAGAGTTGTTTGTTTAAAAGGAAAAAACAGTTTTAAAGTGAGAAGGTTTACGTCAAATGCTATACGGTTTTCATTAATTAAAGAACTGCTAAAGATTTATTAAAATAACGTTCGTTCTAATGTTAAAAATATTACTTTAATTATTTAAATCTTTGGTTCGTCTCTCCGCCTCTGTTTAAGTGTGAATAACTATATAAAATAATACAAACAACATTTTTCCTAAGAATTAGAGTTAAAAGGAATCTTGTGTAGGCTATCCTAATTTTAAAGTGAGAAGGTTTACGTCAAATGCTATACGGTTTTCATTAATTAAAGACCTGGTAAAGATGTATTAAAATAACGTTCGTTCTAATGTTAAAAACATTACTTTAATTATTTAATCTTTGGTCCGCCTCTGTTAGGGGACGGCCGTAGGCATGGTTTGGGATCCCCGGGTCTCCAACCCACATTTGGAGTTTGGCAGCGATAGAGAGCGGACGAAGTCTCGGATCAGCTCTAGACACACGGGGCTTTTTCGTTTTTCTATCGTAACTAACTTGTCTAAATTGTAACGATCATCTACCACAGAGATTTTGACTACTGCAGGATAGCGTTGTTTTAACGAACAAACCCCTCTGATATTCGTTTATTTTTAAGGCTCTTTTTACTTTTAAACCGTATGGTCTTTAAACTGTAACACGGTAAGATAAGCTACCATTTTCTAGTGTTTGCTGCTTTTTTGTGAATAAAACACTTCTTCTTTAACTCTGTCAAACTATAGAAAGAAAACTAATGTTTTATTTTCTAACTTTGCCTAACATTGTTTTTTCCCTACAAGCCGTGTTGTAGGTAAAAAACAATCATTGCACGTTTTACACGTATATCTGATGTGAAAAAAACACTTTAATAAAAACACCCCTTTAACACAATTTCACCATTTAAAGTTTAAATCACATAACAATGATCCCACACACACAAGTCATATAAATTCCTTAAACACACTGGACTGAATAATCAACTCCTCATCTAGATGGTGGGGTGGATGGGGGGTGTACAACAGGTGTCCAGACCAGATGGCCAGTTATGGTGGGAGGGATTGGGCGCTTACTGGGTGGGATTTTTATGAGGGGCAATAAATCAAATTTTTGGAGACAAGGTGCCCTACCTCTCTCTGCCCTGCTAAAAAAACAATAGAAGCCCAATAGAAACCATCACAGAAATTCCAATGGTTTCCATTAAAATACCATTATAAACCAATAGCTTTTTCAAGTAAAACCATTACAAATTTTTTTTTTGTAGTGTGTTTTGGGCATTTTTCCAATAGGATTTAACATCCCACCAATAGAATCCATCACATACCAGTAGACACCATTATAGTTTCCATTAAAACCAATACAATTCCCATTATAACCCTTAAATCCATTACAGTTTCTATTGTTTTTTTCAGCAGGGAGGATTTACTAAAGACACGCAGTGATAAATTAGCGCTGAAAAGGCAAGGACACAGTTATTTTTGCACCTGATCTTATTAAATATGCATTTGTAGGAGTTTCCCTTTCAGACACAAAAGTTATTCAAATGAATCACGTAACAATATTTACTAACATTCATGCTCATTAAATTATTGGTATTTGTGACATTATTTAATGCCCAAAGAAAGCATGTCTTATGTCAGAAGTTATTGTTGCTGGAGGAGTCACACAGAGAACAGAGAGGATTGTTTCCACACGTATTAATTTATTAGTAATGCCAGAAGAACACATTATCAGAACACATAGTTTGCCAAGCCATGTTATATTTAACTTGCTTCAAGAAATAAAAGACGACTGGGACCCTCAACTATAGGAGTCACACAATACCAGCTCCATCTAAACTTCTAGCAAACCTTCATTTTTTGGCCTCTTTTGTTTTTTTGAGTGGAATGAAACTTGATGTAATGACCTACACAAAAGCTGAGAGCAGTGACAGATATATATACAGAAAAAGAGAGGAAAAAAACATAGATCTATGCATGCAGTCATTTAAACCGGTACAGAGGTGAGTGAATAGTTTTGTGAATTGTAATAGTAATTAATAATGTTATTAATGTTATGTTGGCAAAAAAAAAATGAAATTAACCCGTTTAATCCCAAATTTTTCCCAGACATGAAAATATCCAAATGATGTGTCCTAAGTAACCCTTTGAAATAATCAATAATTATTTTTTACAAAAAATTGGGAAAAGTGTGTGAAAAATTGTGTTTTTATGTTCGGTCACAACTGTGTCCGGTGGGATAATGTGTGTACTGAAATAACATTTCTGCAGTCATAACAATTGTCCAGCTATTTTAAACTGTTTGATCACATAATATTATGCATAAAAAACCTTATGCAACATTGATAGGAATACTGAGATAAAAGACACAAAAAATTCAACCATCACCGCATTTCAAAATTGTTAATTTTTGTAAAATATAACATCAAATTTTTATATTAATGCTACGAGTATTACAACATCATTGTTGTACATTTTTTGTAACATCTGAATTTTTAATTTAGTGCAATATTTTGTCATTGCAACATTTAAGTGTAATTTTCACTAATAACTGCAACTGGATTTATATTGTATTCCTAAATTATCCCAGCGGTCACTATTATGACCATCAACATGTTCACTCATTCTATGACCACACTCAACAAAACTGAATATATGAAAATGCAGATATTAATACTAGACACCTTAAAGATAATGTGTACCAAACATCTTTGTCATATCTTTATGTTAACATACTTTAATAGCCTTTTGTTTTGAAGCTTTGATGCAGTTATCATATTCTCAAGATTCTGATCTGGTCATGTGACAATCTGCACTAATCATGTGACGCTGTACATATTTACTTGTAACTGAGACCGTCTCGGTTACGTACGTAACCCTCGTTCCCTGATGGAGGGAACGGAGACGTTATGTCGTGACGACATAAGGGGATTTACCTGGAAGCCCCAATCATCTCTGTAAAGAGAAAACGCCAATGAATATTGGCTAGTGGAATTTGCATACCTGAGCCACTCCCTGTGCACACGGGTATAAATAGGCGACAGGTGCATCCACTGATCAGGTTTTCCACTGAGGAGCCGAGACCGAGTCCCAGGCAACCAGCGGTGGTTCAAGATTGTGGCATGGGGACATAACGTCTCCGTTCCCTCCATCAGGGAACGAGGGTTACGTACGTAACCGAGACGTTCCCTATCTGTCGGTCACTACGAGTTATGTCGTGATGACATAAGGGGTCCTATGGAAAGCGCCACAACCTGAACCCCGTCACGACCTTGTGGCATGCAGATGCTGACAAACGAGAGTGTGACAGACAAATGCCATGCGAAGGTCGCAACCTTCCCATCGCCCCAGCGCAAATTCGCTAACCTTGGTGCCCGCAGGGACCACTGAGTACATCGCTGCTGGAGATAGCCAAGCCGCTGTTCCTTACCCCAGAGTCGGAAGGGATTTCGACCTTCAATGAAAGATGCTTCACGTCTTTCCTGTTTGTTGTTACAGCTTGGCAGTAACGACGGGGAAGCGAGCCTTCCGGAGAAGGGCGCTACGGAGGCCACATCCTGCCCGAAGGGAGGTACCATGTGGAGACACTGATATGGACTGACCCAGGCCTGGGGCAGTACTACATACGACTGGACCCTGGGGCAGATCCTACCTAGGAGTAGGGAGGAGGGCTGCCAGCAGGGCCGGACAGAGAGCTCTGTCAAAGGGAAGACACGGGTTTACCGTGAGGGAAACCTTACCGTGGAGAATACACGAATGGGATTACCCGAAGGGAATCAAAGCCATACGGACACCTAGCCGAGTACAGGGGCTGACCGGAGATCGGGCGAGCAAGCACAAGTACCGGGCCTGGCGTCAGACTGCTCCGCCCAGTCTGACTGCCGGGGGTGCTGGAGGACTCCACCAGGGTTCGCCGTCCGGGGAACTGAACTGGAGGAGAAAACAGGTGCTCGCATCCCCGGGTGAGGGGGAATGGCGCAGCAAGCGTGACACCGGCCAGTTCCTCCCGCTACTTACCTGTTCCCTAGTACGCGGGAAGAAACTGGTTCGACTCGAAGATTGTAAAATCTTGCAAAGGTGTTCGGTGTCGCCCAGCCCGCCGCTCTACAGATGTCTGCCAGAGAGGCGCCGTGCGCCAAGGCATAGGAGGAGGCAACACTCCGTGTGGAGTGAGCCCTCACCCCTATGGGGCACGGCTCGCCTTGGGCTTGGTACGCCAAGGCGATGGCATCCAGTGGGCCAACCTCTGCTTGGAGACAGCCTTCCCTTTCTGCTGACCTCCGTAACAGACAAAGAGCTGCTCGGAGCTTCTGAAGCTCCGGGTGCGTTCCACGTATATGCGTAAAGCTCTTACGGGACACAGCAATGCCAAGGCTGGGTCTGCCTCCTCCGAGGGCAGTGCTTGCAGGTTCACCACCTGATCCCGGAAGGGCGTGGTGGGAACCTTGGGCACGTATCCAGGCCGGGGTCTCAGGACAACGTGAGAGTAGTCCGGCCCAAACACAAGGCACTCTTCGCTCACCGAAAATGCTTGGAGGTCCCCGACCCTTTTGATGGAAGTGAGCGCGGTCAGGAGCGCTGTCTTAGCCGACAGGTATCTTAGCTCGACTGAGTCCAGCGGCTCACAGGGACCCCTCTGAAGTCCAGCCAGGACGATAGAGAGGTCCCAGGGGGGCATCAGGGGTGGCCTAGAGGGGTTCAGTCTCCTGGCACCCCTCAGGAACCTCACGATGAGATCATGCTTTCCCAGGGACCGGCCGTCCACTGCATCGTGATGGGCCGCGATAGCGGCCACATACACTTTCAAGGTGGAGGGTGACAGCCTACGCTCCAACCTTTCTTGCAGGAAAGAAAGCACTACTCCAATCGTGCATCTTCGGGGGTCTTCTCGGCGGGAAGAACACCAGTTCGCGAACAGACTCCACTTCAGGGCGTAGGCCTGCCTTGTAGAAGGAGCTCTAGCCTGAGTGATGGTCTCTACCACTGCCTGTGGGAGATCGCTCAAGTCTGCCGCGTCCCGTCCAGGAGCCACACATGGAGGTTCCACAGGTCTGGACGCGGGTGCCAAATGGTGCCGAGCCCCTGAGAAAGGAGGTCCTTCCTCAGAGGAATGCGCCAGGGAGGGGCTGTCGCGAGGAGAATGAGTTCGGGAAACCAGGTCCGGGTGGGCCAGAACGGCGCGACCAGCAGGACCTGCTCCTCGTCCTCCCTGACTTTGCACAGTGTCTGTGCGAGCAGGCTCACTGGGGGAAATGCATACTTGCATAGAGCCCGAGGCCAGCTGTGTGCCAGTGCGTCAGTGCCGAGGGAGCCCTCGGTCAGGGAGAAAAAGGAGGACTCGCGAGAAGCAAACAGGTCTACCTGAGCTTCTCCGAATCGACTCCAAATCAGCCGGATCGTCTCGGGATGGAGTCGCCATTCTCCGGGGAAAGTGAGCTGTCGTGAGAGCGCGTCGGCCGCACGATTGAGCACCCCCGGAATATGGACAGCGCGCAGCGATTTGAGCCACGTGTGACTCCAGAGGAGGAGATGGCGGGCGAGCTGTGACATGCGGCGTGATCGTATACCCCCCATCCGGTTGATATATGACACAGCCGCAGTGTTGTCCGTACGGACCAACACATGCTTGCCTAACAGCAGTGGCCGAAACTGCCGCAAGGCTAGATGCACTGCCAGCAGCTCTAGGCAGTTGATGTGCCAAAGCAGCCGAGGCCTCGTCCAGAGCCCTGAGGCTGCCTGCCCGTTGCATGTAGCGCCCCAGCCCGTGCTGGAGGCATCTGTTGTGACAACAACATGCCGAGACACTTGTTCTAAGGGCACCCCGGCCCGTAGAAAGGCAAGGTCTGTCCAGGGGCTGAAGGAGCGGCGACACTCCTGAGTGATGTTCACCCGAAGTGTCCCGCGGCGCCATGCCCACCTCGGGACTCGGGAGTGTAACCAGTGCTGAAGTGGTCTCATATGAAGCAATCCGAGCGGCGTGACCGCGGCTGCGGATGCCATATGCCCCAGGAGCCTCTGAAACTGTTTCAGTGGGACCACAGTCCTGCCTCCGAAGGAACTCAGGCAGTTCAGCACTGACTGGGCGCGCTCTTCCGTGAGGCGGGCCGACATACTCACCGAGTCTAACTCCACACCAAGAAAAGAGATTCTCTGCGCAGGGGAGAGCTTGCTCTTTTCCCAGTTGACCCGAAGCCCCAACTGGCTGAGGTGCCGAAGCACCAGATCCCTGTGATCGCACAACTGTTCTCGGGACTGGGCCAGGATGAGCCAGTCGTCGAGATAGTTGAGGATCCTGACGCCCACTTCCCGTAACGGGGCAAGGGCGCCCTCTACGACCTTCGTGAAGACACGGGGAGATAGGGAGAGCCCGAAGGGGAGGACCCTGTACTGCCATGCCCGACCTTCGAACGCAAACCGTAGGAACGGTCTGTGTCGGGGAAGGATCGAAACATGAAAGTAAGCATCCTTCAGGTCGATCGCTGCAAACCAATCCCGGGGCTGTATGCATTTGATCATACGCCTGTGTGTCAACATCTTGAACGGGAGCCTGTGCAAGGCCCGGTTCAGGAGTCGCAAATCCAGGATTGGTCGAAGACCACCGCCTTTCTTGGGTACGATGAAGTAAGGGCTGTAAAACCCCTGCCTCATCTCGGCTGGAGGGACCGGCTCGATTGCACCCTTTGCCAGGAGGGCAGCAATCTCCTCGCGCAAGACAGGAGTGCTCTGAGCTCTCACCGAGGTCTCGAGAATGCCGCTGAACTTGGGAGGTCGCCTGGCGAACTGAATCGCGTAGCCGAGTCGAATTGTGCGCGTGAGCCAGCGAGACGGGCTGGGCAGCGCAAGCCACTCTTCCAGACGCCGTGCAAGTGGCTCCAACGGTACAATCGACGTACCTGCAGTGGTGCAGCGAAGGGGAGTAGAGCTGGATGGTACAGAAGGCAGTGCGTTCTGTAGGATCCACGCGGAACTCCCTGGGTCCCAAAGGGGACTGGCTAGAGGTGCGTGGGGAGGTACTGCATCCCCGAACCGCGCTCTCTTGGCCGCTAGCAAAATGGGTCGCGGGCGAGAGTGAGGAGGCAATGCGTCGCCCACTGTCGGCCCGTGGACCTGAAAACCCGGAGGAAAAGGAAATTGCTCTTTCTTTGAAAATGTGGGTGCCGCTGACCCTTGGGCCAGCGGCGGAACAGAAATAAAGGGGAACATAGGATTCTCCACCCGGCTCTCCACCGGGGGAAGGAGCGACGCTGTCCTCGTCGTCTCCTGAGAAAGAGCAAATTCCAACATCTCCGGGTTGCCCGCGTCAGGGCCGCCTCGCCGACTTCCTGGACGACTTGGGGCCCGGAAGGGACGCACGGCTCTGATCGAACATCTCCGGGGGTCCTCACGGTGAGAGGAACACCATTCGACGAACAGGTTCCACTTCAGCGCATAGGCCCGTCTTTTGGACAGTGCTCGTGCTGAAGCAATAGTGAGAGCTACCTCCTGGGGCAGGTCACCTAGAACCTCCGCGTCCTGTCCAGGGACCACACATGGAGTTTCCATAAGTCTGGACGCGGGTGCCGGAGGGTGCCCCGTCTCTGAGAAAGCAGATCCTTCCTCAGAGGAATTGGCCAGGGAGGGGCTGTCACGAGGAGCATGAGTTCCGGGAACCAAGTCCTGCTGGGCCAATATGGAGCCACTAACAATACCTGCTCCTCGTCCTCCCTGATCTTGCACCGTGTCTGTGCTAGTAGGCTCACTGGGGGGAACGCATATTTGCGCAGGTCCTGGGGCCAGCTGTGTGCCAGTGCATCCGTGCCGAGCGTTGCCTCGGTTAGGGAGTAGAACCACTGGCAGTGGGTGGTTTTCGGAGATGCAAACAGGTCTACCTGAGCAACTCCGAACCGACTCCAAATCAGCTGGACCGCCTGAGGATGGAGTCTCCACTCCCCTGGAAGTGCTGCTCGAGACAGCTCGTCGGCTGCCCGGTTGAGCACTCCTGGGATGTGGATGGCACGAAGGGACCTCAGATGCTTCTGACTCCAGAGGAGGAGGTGGCGGGCGAGTTGCAACATGCGACGGGAGCGTAAACCGCCTTGCTGGTTGATATACGCAACGGTCGCAGTGTTGTCCGTACGGACCAGAACGTCCTTGCCTTGAAGGCGCCCTCTGAGGTGGCTCAAGGCCAGGCGTACTGCCAGCAGCTCAAGGCAATTGATATGCCAATGCAGTTGGGGACCCGTCCAAACCCCTAACACTGCGTGCCCATTGTACATGGCTCCCCAGCCGGTGGCCGAGGCATCCGTGAATACCACAGCATGCCTGGATACCTGCTCCAGGGGCACTCCTGCCCGAAAGAACGAGGGATCTGACCATGGGCTGAAGGTTTTGCGGCAGGTCGGTGTAATCTGATCCCGGTGAGTACCGCGTTTCCACGCCCACCTCGGGATTCGGCCATGGAGCCAGTGCTGAAGCGTTCTCATATGGAGCAGACCGAGCGGAACTATCGCCGCAGCTGCAGCCATATGCCCCAGGAGCCTCTGAAAGAGTTTCAGTGGGACCGCCGTCCTGCCTGATAAAGTCTTGAGGCAGTTCAGCACCGACTGAGCACGTTCCTGGGTGAGGCGTGCTGTCTGGTTGACCGAATCCAACTCCATGCCGAGAAAAGAGATCCTCTGCGTTGGCACGAGTTTGCTCTTTTCCCAGTTGACCCGAAGGCCCAACTGGCTGAGGTGCCTGAGCACCAGGTCCCTGTGTGCGCACAACTGCTCGCGAGACTGTGCAAGTATGAGCCAGTCGTCGAGGTAGTTGAGGATGCGCACCCCCGTTCTCTCAGGGGAACAAGGGCCGCCTCCGCGACTTTGGTGAAGACACGAGGCGACAGGGACAGCCCGAAGGGCAGGACCTTGTACTGATATGCCCGACCATCGAACGCGAATCGCAGGAATGGCCTGTGTCGCAGGAGGATCGAGACATGAAAGTGCTAGTAGGCTCACTGGGGGGAAAGCAAATTTGCGCAGGTCCTGGGGCCAGCTGTGTGCCAGTGCATCCGTGCCGAGCGTTGCCTCGGTTAGGGAGTAGAACCACTGGCAGTGGGTGGTTTTCGGAGATGCAAACAGGTCTACCTGAGCAACTCCGAACCGACTCCAAATCAGCTGGACCGCCTGAGGATGGAGTCTCCACTCCCCTGGAAGTGCTGCTCGAGACAGCTCGTCGGCTGCCCGGTTGAGCACTCCTGGGATGTGGATGGCACGAAGGGACCTCAGATGCTTCTGACTCCAGAGGAGGAGGTGGCGGGCGAGTTGCAACATGCGACGGGAGCGTAAACCGCCTTGCTGGTTGATATACGCAACGGTCGCAGTGTTGTCCGTACGGACCAGAACGTCCTTGCCTTGAAGGCGCCCTCTGAGGTGGCTCAAGGCCAGGCGTACTGCCAGCAGCTCAAGGCAATTGATATGCCAATGCAGTTGGGGACCCGTCCAAACCCCTAACACTGCGTGCCCGTTGTACGTGGCTCCCCAGCCGGTGGCCGAGGCATCCGTGAATACCACAGCATGCCTGGATACCTGCTCCAGGGGCACTCCTGCCCGAAGGAACGAGGGATCTGACCATGGGCTGAAGGTTTTGCGGCAGGTCGGTGTAATCTGATCCCGGTGAGTACCGCGTTTCCACGCCCACCTCGGGATTCGGCCATGGAGCCAGTGCTGAAGCGTTCTCATATGGAGCAGACCGAGCGGAACTATCGCCGCAGCTGCAGCTATATGCCCCAGGAGCCTCTGAAAGAGTTTCAGTGGGACCGCCGTCCTGCCTGATAAAGTCTTGAGGCAGTTCAGCACCGACTGAGCACGTTCCTGGGTGAGGCGTGCTGTCTGGTTGACCGAATCCAACTCCATGCCGAGAAAAGAGATCCTCTGCGTTGGCACGAGTTTGCTCTTTTCCCAGTTGACCCGAAGGTCCAACTGGCTGAGGTGCCTGAGCACCAGGTCCCTGTGTGCGCACAACTGCTCGCGAGACTGTGCAAGTATGAGCCAGTCATCGAGGTAGTTGAGGATGCGCACCCCCGTTCTCTCAGGGGAACAAGGGCCGCCTCCGCGACTTTGGTGAAGACACGAGGCGACAGGGACAGCCCGAAGGGCAGGACCTTGTACTGATATGCCCGACCATCGAACGCGAATCGCAGGAATGGCCTGTGTCGCAGGAGGATCGAGACATGAAAGTACACATCCTTCAGGTCGATCGCTGCAAATCAATCTAGGGGACGGACGTACCCGAAAATGCGTTTCTGCGTCAACATTTTGAACGGCAGCTTGTGAAGTGCACGGTTCAAAACTCGCAGATCCAAGATCGGTCGTAACCCACCGCTTTTCTTGGGCACAATGAAGTAAGGGCTGTAAAACCCCGACCTCATATCGGCTGGAGGGACCGGTTCTATCGCATCCTTCGCCAGCAGGACCGAGATTTCCGCACACAGGACAGGGGCATCGACAGCTTTCACTGAAGTGAAGTGGACACCCCTGAACTTGGGGGGAACGCCGGGCGAACTGAATCGCGTAGCCGAGTCTGATGGTCCGCAGGAGCCACCGAGACGGACCGGGGAGCGCTAACCAGGCTCCGAGAGACCGTGCCAGCGGAACCAACGGGGCCACCGACGTACCCGCGGAGGGGCAGCATGGTGGAACACAGGGACCCGCCCCGGGGCCTGTGACGGCCTGGCCTGTGATGGCAGGGGGCGGGGTCTGGGTTTGTAGTGTAACACTCACCTCATTCCTCCTCGTGTGGAAGGAAACACAGGAACCCGGCTTGAGGCTTGTGACAGCCCGGCGTGTGACGACTTGAAGCGGGGACTGGAGTGCTACCGCCCTTACCTGGTTCCACGAATGGGCAGGAGGGGTGCTCTTGGGCAATCACCTGCCGCCTGGCGAGAGAGGAAGAGGGAAGTGATCCCGTGATGCACGGTTCACCACTCTCCTCCTCTTGAGACCCAGAGATTGAGGAAACTGCTCTTTTATTGATGTTTTGGGTACCGCTGGCTGCTGGGCCAGCGGCGGAACAGAAACAAAACGAAACAAAAGATTCTCCACCCGGCCCTCCTCCGGGGGAGGGAGTGGCGCAGTCACCATCTCCCGATGAGCAGTCTCCTCCATCTCCGGGTCGCCCGTCTCAGGGCCTCTTGCACCTGCGCTTACCGCCAGGTTTGGCGGGGGCCTGGACGGGCTGGGCGTCCTGTCTGCGACCGGCTCCACGACTCTGCCTGGTGGAAGGCTGCTGCGGCTGCGCGGGGGCGGCCGCAGCGGGGCGCCCACGGCGACGAGCAGGCTGAGGGGCTGCAGCCGGGGTGGAAGCAGCAGGTTTCCTCCGGCGCATGATGTGCTTAATCGCCTCAGTCTGCTTCTGTGCTGCCGAGAACTGCTGGGCAAAGCTCTCGACCGCGTCGCCGAAGAGGCCGGTCTGCGACACGGGAGCATTCAGGAACTGCACCTTCTCCTGCTCCTTCATGTCAGCGAGACACAGCCAGAGATGGCGCTCCTGGACCACTAGCGTGGACATCGCATGACCCAGAGACTGTGCGGTCACCTTCGTCGCTCGAAGCACGAGGTCCGTCGCAGCATGCAGTTCATGTAGAACCATTAGGTCGTGACCACCCTCGTGCAGGTCTTTCAGGGCTTTGGCCTGGTGGACCTGCAGTAACGCCATGGCGTGTAGGGCAGAAGCCGCCTCCCCACAGGCTCTATAAGCACTGCCAGTTAGGCCTGACGAATACTTACAGGCCCGTGAGGGGAGACACGGGTCACCCCGCAGGGTGGTAGCGGCTGTTGGACACAGTTGCATGGCCACAGACCGCTCCACCGAGGGGATGCCCGTGTACCCCAAAGCGGCCCCACCATCGAGGGTGGTGAGGGCGGAGGAGCCACAAGATTTGTTTCGGGCAGTGAAAGGTGCCTTCCACGATCTTGTAAGCTCCTCATGCACTTCCGGAAAGAATGGCACCGGAGGGGGGCGCTGAGAACCAGCGCGACCCCCACCGAGAAACCACTCGTCCAGCCTCGAAGGATCGGGACGCAGTGGAGGATTCCACATGAGCCTGACATTCTCGGCGGCCCGGGAAAGCATAGCCGTCATCTCTGGGTCTGGCTCGGACAACGCTACCACACCCGAAGGGGGCAACGCAGCCGAGTCATCATCCCCGGAGAGAGAGAGCTCACCCTCCGATGCAGCGATCGACATCTGGTCGTCAGGGGAAGCACCGAAGGAAACTGGTGGTGTACCCCGCTCTGCAGAGGTCCCAGCCCGTTCGAACGGCAACCCCACCGGCTGCGGAGCGCTTGAGGGGTGAGGGACTCCTCTTGGGGAAGCCCTGACCATAATCCTCATTCCCAGACACGCGAGGCAGCGATCGTGACCGTCCTGAGGCGACAGAACCCAGAAACGCATGGGTGATAAGACATCTTTAAAAAGACGCGATCACCCGTGTTGCTCTTTTAGAGAAATTTGCTCTTTCAGTGCTGAAGCACGCAGGGGAGCTGGCCAGCGCACAATCCTAGTGTGATTGTCAGCACGAACTTGATAGCCGCGAGACCGTGACCACCGCTGCTGTTGCCATAACGCCCGCACTCACGTTCTCTCTGCAACACCGAAGTAGAGAGCAGTAGTGATGCACCACCGCTCGGCTCCGAAGCGAAAGGATGAATTAATGCGGTGCACCTGCTGCCTCTTATACTCACGCTGTGATCAGCGGCAGCTGGATGCAATGATCGCATGCCAATGTCCATTGGCTTGTTTAGTTACACTCGAAATGGATTGGTCTCTCTGGCGAGATCCCAATTTCGTCGGTCATCCGACGTGACTCGGAGTGACCGACTGAAAGGGAACGGCTCTATAGTCATTATGTAGATGGAAACCGATCAAACATTCAATAATAGCACTGACAGATGACGGCCTGCTTTTAAGATTGTAGGACACATAGTCTTTTCAGCGTACTGTGACTTCTTTATTTGTGACTGCTCTAATTTGAGCTGAGCTTGGTATACTGTGTTGGTCGATGTTGCGTCTGTGTTCTTTACACTGTGTTCTCCCATCGGCTCTGTTCTGGAATTGCACTCTTTTGCCCTGTTTAGTAAAACTGGCTCTAATTGACGGTGTGATTGACTAACAGTGATGAACGCTGACGGCTCTCTGTGTTTCTGAAGGGTTTTTGGCACTAGTATGATGGAGGAGTATGAGATGAACTCAGATCCATCAGACAGAGCGCCGCAGGTTCAGGACGAGCACGACAGCGGTAACACTCTCTGTCTGAATAAAACACGTCTGCTTGTGTCAGAGATGCATCAACAGTGTCCTCTCTCTTTCTGAATGTTCAGATCAGCCTGGTTTTCTGCCAGTCGATGAGAGATCCTCCAGAAACCTGATCGGATCTGCCAAAGGTGAGTGAGATCCTCAGCCGTGTGTTTGAGATGCTCTGCAGATCTCATGATGTCTTGTGCTTCCAGATGCTCTTCTCACGATGGTGAACAACATTGCTGCCGGTGTGTTGGGTGCAGCTCCGGAGAGCACTGCAGGAGCAGGTCTGATCCACCGCACGCACTCCTGACGTCATTACCAGAGGCTTCTTCATCACCAGAGTGTTTCTGTGTTTTAGGAGACTCTTCCGCTGAAGGTTTAAACATGACAGATGCCGGGTCAATCCACAGCGCTGCGTCCGCCGGGTACGTGTCTCCAGAAACACCTGAGCTCTTCATGTGTTGAGATCAGATTTGGAGTTATTTTCAATATCTGTCTCTCTCTGGCACCTTTCACACATTTGTTCCTCATGTAGTGGTTCATTCATGTAAGGCGTCTGATGGTAAAAGCCATTAAGAGTGAGTGCTGATTATGTTTGTTGGTAGACAGTGTGTACTGTTATTCAGTATATAATGCTGCAGCTCCTAGTTAAAATCAATTTTATTAATAGTAATAATACGTTTTAATTATATCCACTTTTCACAGCACTCATAGTCACCTTACAGTCTTAACACAAATGTCATCCTCAAGCATCAATACTAACAACATTAAACAAAACTAGATAAAAAAGTTTGTCGAGACAAACTTTAAGTTGGCTTGAGAAAGCCGGACCAGAAAGTTTAAAAAAGTTTGGAAAGTTTAATAAGTTTAAGTTTTATAAGTTTTAAAAGTTTTAAAAGTTTAAGTTTTATAAGTTTTATAAGTTTTAAAAGTTTAAGTTTTATAAGTTTTAAAAGTTTAAGTTTTATAAGTTTTATAAGTTTTAAAAGTTTGATGTTTGAAGCTTTTCAGTCTGAAATAGTTTGAAATTTAACAGTTTTAAAAGCTTAAAGTTTGATTGATAGATAGATAGATAGATAGATAGATGCTACGGACCTCAGAGTGGTTGCTAGGGTATTCTAGGTGGTTGCTAGGATGTTTCTATGCGGTTGCTAGGGTACCCGGGGTGGTTGCTAGGGTGTTGCTAAGTGGTTGCTAAGGTACCCAGGTCGGTTGCTAGGCTGTTGATATGCAGTTGCTAGGGTACCCGGGCTGGTCACTAAGGTGTTGCTATGTGGTTGCTAGGGTAGTCAGGGTGGTTGCTAGGTTGCTTTAACCAGTGACTACCATGTTGCTAGCATGATTAGCAAGAGACTAGCATGTCGCTAACATGTTTCTAGCACGATTAGCAAGTTACTAGCATGTCGCTGGCATGTTTCTAGCATGATTAGCATGTCGTTAGCATGATTAGCAAGTTACTAGCATGTCGCTAGTGTGTTTCTAGCATGATTAGCATGTTACTAGCATGTCGCTAGCATGTTTCTAACATGATTAGCATGCTACTAGCATGTCTCTAGCATGATTAGCATGTGACTAGCATGTCGCTAGCATGTTTCTAGCATGATTAGCATTTCGCTAGCATGATTAGCATGTTACTAGCATGTCGCTAGCATGTTTTTAGCATGATTAGCATGCTACTAGCATGTCTCTAGCATGATTAGCATGTGACTAGCATGTCACTAGCATGTTTCTAACATGATTAGCATGCTACTAGCATGTTGCTAGCAAGACTAGCAAGTGACTAGCATGTCGCTAGCATGTTTCTAGCATGAATAGCATTTTACTAGCATGCTGTTGCATGATTAGCAAGTGACTAGCATGTTTGCTAGCATGATTAGCATGTTACTAGCATGTTTAACGCATGATTAGCATGTTACTAGCATGTTGCTAGCATGAATTAGATAGAGTGGAAGCTTAAATGAGTTTGAATGGGATAGTAATAGTTCATAGAAGGGAAGTCTGATTGAGTCTAATGGGCTTCAGTGTGATTAGATTTGAATTTTGACAGTTGGAGTTTGAATAGTCTTGGCTCATCTGAACATTCTGTCAATGTAAGTCTATGGGATTTTTATGAGTTTTAATCTTCATTTTTATGAAAATCCTAAGTCTGATCAGTTAGAAAAGATATAGCACACCCGGCGAGATCAGTCTGAAGATTTTGGGCTGAGTTTGGAGGCTGTAGAGTTAAAGCTCTAGGAGGAGTAGCAGTCAGAAATTTAGTCTCAGAAAAAGAATAATAATAACTAGAAGATAAAGTTCGATATCAAACTTTAAATGTTGGCTTGGCCGCCCTCTGCAAAACAGCCAGAGTACTTGTGCGTTCAGCGTTCTTGAGCTGCCCCGCTGAAAAAAAAACGTACAGCAGTATTTTTCTATGGACCCTTGCTATTTTCTATCCTAATAAAATGCCTACTAAGCTATGACAACAGCTTGGACAGAGTTGCTAGCTGGATGTGAAATAAGTCATGCCTTTTATTGTTTTCCTGTTTGTTATTTGGAAGTCCTGTCACCGAAGCGTTGTGGACAACGACACAGAAGGTACCTGAAACAATACGGTTTAACTCAAGGACATCATCTGGGTCCAAGCACAATGGTGTGTGTAGATGATGTAAATGTCTCTTTTCAAGTAAATTATGAGTCCTTAAAAGAGTACTATTATAAGCACAATATGAAAATAGATAACTAATATAGTGTCCCTTCTTCAGTTGGACTTACATTAAGTTATGTGTGACAAATTCAGAAATATATTGTCAAAACCATTCAAATAAGATAAAAAAAGTAATGGTATGTAGGAGATTACAGTTTTTACATACTCACTGTATTGGGCTTTATTAAAGTTTATGAAAATGTAATGAATTTATATGCATTTTTTAATGTAATCACTTAAATGAAACATAAATGAAACATTTTCACAGTCTTTGAGGAGATCTTGAAGTATTTGTTATCCTGTGGCTCCATCGTGTGGACAACATTAGCATTATGGCCTTCATTTCTGAACTACATAAAGATGAAATTACAATTTTTGTAATGATTACAAATGTTTAATGATTAGTTTACTTATAATAATATAATATAATATAATATAATATAATATAATATAATATAATAAGTGTAAAAGTGAAACTAAGCAAGTGTCCTCCCTGCATTAGAGGGAATTGCTCCTCTAGGGGCGCAATTTTTCTCAGGGTCTATGGGAAATGTTTCATTTTTAATAATTACAGCTCTATGAACGAAATCTTTTGATCTGATGGACGGAATATGTTACATTTGGTCTCTTTTAAATCGGGAGAATTTTCTGAAAATAATGATGTTTAGTATTTCAAGATCTATGCATGTTTCTTGAAGTTATGAGCTAAAACGTAACAGGACTGCAACCTCTGTGTTTTGTTATTTTTATTTTTATTTTTTTGCTGTTTTTTTACCTTTATAAACGAAATGTTTAGATGTCATGTATTTTGAGTTAATCTTGTCTGTGTTTGTCCAAGAGAAGTGAGGATGAATGCGGTCTGGAGCGAGCGTCAGAGCTGATCGTTGCTCTGTAGTTAGAGAGAAAAAAACAACTCATAAGCACTCATGTTATTATGATCTTCTATATGTTCTGTGTTCGATGCTGGAATGTTTTGATTTATAAGGCTGTAAACACATGGAAATTATGTAATTTGTTGTGTGTATTTCTCCTTTCAAACGCGGACGGCAGCTGCCACGATTACAGCTGTCAGTAAAACATTAAAAAACAGCTCACATGCACTCAATTTAGCTTTCCTCTATGTTCTTCTACATGTTTTATGATCAGTCGCTGGTGTGCTTTGACTTAAAAGGCTGAAAGAAGTGCAATAAACACATTAACGAGGACACTGCAGTGAGCTCGTCATGTCCGCGCTCCGCGAGAGATCGACACACACCGACTTCAGTCTCACACTAAAACACATCACAAACACCTGCATTAAGCTCTTGTTTTGTTCTAATTATTCTTTTTCATTCAATCGCTGGAATATTTTATTTTAAAAGGCTCTAAAACACTTAAAAATTGTGTTGTTGTGAGCAGCTTCAGGCTGCCGTGCTTGATCGATGCGGTGAGAGTTCTGTCGTGTTTCACACTGTTCTCTGACCAGAGAATCATTATTAATGGGCCCTGATCAGATAAGTTGGTTTAGCTTGTCAGTTTGAATGAAATCGATGTATTTATTTGTATTTCTAACCGATCTAAAAGTGAAACTGATCGAGTCATTCAGCTCCGCCCCAGGGGAATTGCTCCTCTAGGGGCGCAATTTTTCTCAGCCAATGTAAGTCTATGGGAGAATTTTCATTTTTAATAATTAATAACAAAAAAACTATAAGTCTGATCAGTCTAAAAAGATATAGCATAACACTACACATCAGGGCCCAGCTCTCTGCTGAATTGTGGGGTCGTGGCTTTAAAGCCCTTGGAGGAGTAGCGTTTTGTAATATTTTCTCAATTTCAATGTAAGTCAATGGGAATTTGGTCACATTAAATAATTCATTATAAAAAAACTGTAAGTCTGATCAGTCTGAAAAGATACAGCCTCAAATTGAACGTCAGGCCCCAGGTCTCTGCCGAGTTTGGTGCTTGTAGCTTCAAAGCCCTTGGAGTAGCGAGGCCCCAAAGTTCTCAGAAGAAAATATAATAATAAGAAGTTTAAATAGAAGAACAGTATGTTGGCTTGTGCCAAGCCAACATAATAACTAGAAGGTAAAGTTCGTAAACTAACTTTGATGTTGGCTTGGTGAAAAGCAGCTTCATCAGCCTTGGGGCAAAAGAGCCAGAGTACTTGTGCGTTCAGCGTTCTTGAGCTGCCCCGCTGAAAAAAAAACGTACAACAGTATTTTTCTATGGACCCTTGCCATTTTCTATCCTAATAAAATGCCTACTAAGCTATGACAACAGCTTGGACAGAGTTGCTAGCTGGATGTGAAATAAGTCATGCCTTTTATTGTTTTCCTGTTTGTTATTTGAAAGTCCTGTCACCGAAGCGTTGTGGACAACGACACAGAAGGTGACTGAAACAATACGGTTTAACTCAAGGCCATCGTCTGGGTCCAAGCACAATGGTGTGTGTAGATGATGTAAATGTCTCTTTTCAAGTAAATTATGAGTCCTTAAAAGAGTACTATTATAAGCACAATATGAAAATAGATAACTAATATAGTGTCCCTTCTTCAGTTGGACTTACATTAAGTTATGTCTGACAAATTCAGAAATATATTGTCAAAACCATTCAAATAAGATAAAAAAGTAATGGTATGTAGGAGATTACAGTTTTTACATACTCACTATATTGGGCTTTATTAAAATTTATGAAAATGTAATGAATTTATATGCATTTTTTAATGTAATCACTTAAATGAAACATAAATGAAACATTTTCACAGTCTTTGAGGAGATCTTGAAGTATTTGTTATCCTGTGGCTCCATCGTGTGGACAACATTAGCATTATGGCCTTCATTTCTGAATTACATAAAGATGAAATTACAATTTTTGTAATGATTACAATTGTTTAATGATTAGTTTGCTTATAATAATATAATATAATATAATAAGTGTAAAAGTGAAACTAACCAAGTGTCCTCCCTGCATTAGAGGGAATTGCTCCTCTAGGGGCGCAATTTTTCTCAGGGTCTATGGGAAATGTTTCATTTTTAATAATTAGAGCTCTATGAACGAAATGATCTGATGGACGGAATATGGTACATTTAGTCTCTTTTAAATCGGGAGAATTTTCTGAAAATAATGCTGTTTAGTATTTCAAGATCTATGCATGTTTCTTGGAGTTATGAGCTAAAACGTAACAGGACTGCAACCTCTGTGTTTTGTTATTTTTATTTTTATTTTTTTTTGATGTTTTTTAGCTTTATAAACGAAATGTTTAGATATCATGTATTTTGAGTTAATCTTGTCTGTGTTTCTCAAGAGAAGTGAGGATGAATGCGGTCTGGAGCGAGCGTCAGAGCTGATCGTTGCTCTGTAGTTAGAGAGAAAAAACAACTCATAAGCACTCATGTTATTATGATCTTCTATATGTTCTGTGTTCGATGCTGGAATGTTTTGATTTATAAGGCTGTAAACACATGGAAATGATGTAGTTTGTTCTGTTTATTTCTCCTTTCAAACGCGGACGGCAGCTGCCACGATTACAGCTGTCAGTAAAACACTAAAAAACAGCTCACATGCACTCAATTTAGCTTTGCTCTATGTTCTTCTACATGTTTTATGATCAGTCGCTGGTGTGCTTTGACTTAAAAGGCTGAAAGAAGTGCAATAAACACGTTAACGAGGAAACTGCAGTGAGCTCGTCATGTCCGCGCTCCGGGAGAGATCGACACACACTGACTTCAGTCTCACACTAAAACACATCACAAACACCTGCATTAAGCTCTTGTTTCGTTCTCATTATTCTACTGCATGCATTCGCTGGAATATTTTATTTTTAAAGGCTCTAAAACACTTATAATTTGTGTTGTTGTGAGCAGCTTCGGGCTGCCGTGCTTGATCGATGCGGTGAGAGTTCTGTCGTGTTTCACACTGTTCTCTGACCAGAGAATCATTATTAATGGGCCCTGATCAGATAAGTTGGTTTAGCTTGACAGTTTGAATGAAATCGATGTATTTATTTGTATTTCTAACCGATCTAAAAGTGAAACTGATCGAGTCATTCAGCTCCGCCCCAGGGGAATTGCTCCTCTAGGGGCGCAATTTTTCTCAGCCAATGTAAGTCTATGGGAGAATTTTCATTTTTAATAATTAATAACAAAAAAACTATAAGTCTGATCAGTCTAAAAAGATATAGCATAACACTACACATCAGGGCCCAGCTCTCTGCTGAATTGTGGGGTCGTGGCTTTAAAGCCCTTAGAGGAGTAGCGTTTTGTAATATTTTCTCAATTTCAATGTAAGTCAATGGGAATTTGGTCACATTAAATAATTCATTATAAAAAAACTGTAAGTCTGATCAGTCTGAAAAGATAACTCCTCACATTGAACGTCAGGACCCAGGTCTCTGCCGAGTTTGGTGCTTGTAGCTTGAAAGCCCTCGGAGTAGCGAGGCCCCAAAGTGGCAGAAGAAAATATAATAATAATAAGAAGTTTAAATAGAAGAACAGTATGTTGGCTTGTGCCAAGCCAACATAATAATAATAACTAGATAATAAAGTTTGAGACAAACTTTAAGTTGGCTTGAGAAAGCCGGACCAGAAAGTTTTAAAAAGTTTGAAAAGTTTAAAAAAGTTTAAAAAGTTTAAAAAAGTTAAAAAAGTTTAAGTTTTAAAAGTTTGAAGTTTGAAGCTTTTCAGTCTGAAATAGTTTGAAGTTTAACAGTTTTAAAAGCTTAAAGTTTGATAGATAGATAGATAGATAGATTTTAATGAGTTTAAATGGATTAGAAATAGAATTAGATAGAGTGGAAGCTTATATTAGTTTGAATGGGATAGAAATAGTACATAGAAGGGAAGTCTGATTGAGTCTAATTGGCTTCAGTTTGTTCAGATTTGAATTTTGACAGTTGGAGTTTGAATAGTCTTGGCTCATCTGAACATTCCGTCAATGTAAGTCTATGGGATTTTTATGATTTTTAATCTTCATTTTTATGAAAACCATAAGTCGGATCAGTTAGAAAAGATATAGCACACCCGGCGAGATCAGTCTGAAGATTTGAGCTGAGTTTGGAGTCTGTAGAGTTAAAGCTCTAGGAGGAGTTAGAGTTGATAGTTTAGTCTCAGAAGAATAATAATACTACTATCATAATGCTACTAACATGATTAGCATGTTACTAGCATGTCGCTAGCATGTTGTTAGCATGATTAGCAAGTTATTAGCATGTCGCTAGCATGTTTGTAGCATGATTAGCATGTCGCTAGCATGATTAGCATGTTACTAGCATGTCGCTAGCATGTTTCTAACATGATTAGCATGCTATTAGCATGTCTCTAGCATGACGCTAGCATGTTTCTAGCATGATTAACAAGTTATTAGCATGATGCTAGCATGTTTCTAGCATGATTAGCATGTTACTAGCATGTCGCTAGCATGTTTCTAACATGATTAGCATGCTACTAGCATGTCTCTAGCATTATTAGCATGTGACTAGCATGTCGCTAGCATGTTTGTAGCACGATTAGCATGTCGCTAGCATGATTTGCATGTTACTAGCATGTCGCTAGCATGTTTCTAACATGATTAGCATGTCGCTAGCATGTTTCTAGCATGATTAGAATGTTACTAGCATGATTAGCATGTTGCTAGCATGATTCTAGCATGATTAGCATGTTACTAGCATGTTGAAAGCATGATTAGCATGTTACTAGAATGTTGCTAGCATGATTAGCAAGTGACTAGCATGTTGCTAGCATGATTAGCAAGTGACTAGCATGTCGCTAGCATGTTGCTAGCATGACTAACAAGTGACTAGCATGTCGCTAACATGATTAGCAAGTAACTAGCATGTCGCTAGCATTTTTTTAGCATGATTAGCATGTCGCTAGCATGTTTCTAGCATGATTAGCAAGTTACAAGCATGTCACTAGCATGATTAGCAAGTTACTAGCATGTCGCTAGCATGTTGTTAGCATGATTAACAAGTTACTAGCATGTTGTTAGCATGATAATAAAGTTATTAGCATGTCACTAGCATGTTTCTAGCATGATTAGCATTTTGCTAGCATATTGTTAGCAAGACTAGCAAGTGACTAGCATGTCGCTAGCATGTTTCTAGCATGATTAGCATGTTACTAGCATGTCGCTAGCATGATTCTAGCATGATTAGCATGTTACTAGCATGTTACTAGCATGATTTAGATAGATTAAAAATAGAATTAGATAGAGTGGAATCTTAAATTAGTTTGAATGGGATAGAAATAGTACATAGAAGGGAAGTCTGATTGAGTCTAAATAGCTTCAGTTTGTTCAGATTTGAATTTTGTCAGTTGGAGTTTGAATAGTCTTGGCTCATCTGAACATTCCGTCAATGTAAGTCTATGGGATTTTTATGAGTTTTAATCTTCATTTTTATGAAAATCATAAGTCGGATCAGTTAGAAAAGATATAGCACACCCGGCAAGATCAGTCTGAAGATCTGAGCTGAGTTTGGAGTCTGTAGAGTTAAAGCTCTAGGAGGAGTTAGAGTTGTAAATTTAGTCTCAGAAGAATAATAATAACTAGAAAGTACATTTCCTGAAGAAAATGTGAGTGGTGCTTGGCATGGCAAAACTCGCCACTCTAGCCAACCAGCATGTCTCTATGATGTTATGGAGCTGAGATGTGGCTTCCTTTTATAGTTATACGGTTGTTAGGGTGCTCTAAATGGTTGCTATGGTGTGGGTACACATTTACCATGTTGATATTTATAGAGTGATGTCCCACCCGAGTCAAAAGAGCCCAAGCCCATCTCTGTATGATGTTCTGATGCTGAGATATGGCTTATTTATATGAATGTATGGTTGCTAGGGTACTGTAAATTGTTGCTAGGGTGTGGCTATAGAGTTTATTGAGTGATATTTAAAGACTACTTACTAGTCATAAATAAAAGAACCAAGCCCTATGTTTCTAGTGTGTTTTGGTCCTTAGATATGGCTTGTTAATGTTGTAAGATGGTTGCTAGGGTGCTGTAAGTGGTTGCTAGGGCCGTTGCTAGGGTACCCAGGATGGTTGCTAAGGTGTTGCTATGTGGTTGCTAGGGTACTTGGAGTGGTTGCTAGGGTGTAGCTATGCGGTTGCTAGGGTAATCAAGGTGGTTGCTAGGGTACCTACGATGGTTGCTAGGGCGGTTGCTAGGGTACACAGGGTGGTTGCTAGGGCGGTTGCTAGGGTACCCAGGATGGTTGCTAAGGTGTTGCTATGTGGTTGCTAGGGTACTTGGGGTGGTTGCTAGGGTGTTGCTAAGCGGTTGCTAGGGTACTTGGGGTGGTTGCTAGGGGGTTGCTAGGGTACCCAGGATGGTTGCTAAGGTGTTGCTATGCAGTTGCTAGGGTAGTTGGTGTGGTTGCTAGGGTGTTGCTATGCGGTTGCTAGGGTACTTGGGGTGGTTGCTAAGGCGGTTGCTAGGGTACCCAGGATGGTTGCTAGGGCGGTTGCTAGGGTACACAGGGTGGTTGCTAGGGCGGTTGCTAGGGTACCCAGGATGGTTGCTAAGGTGTTGCTATGTGGTTGCTAGGGTACTTGGGGTGGTTGCTAGGGTGTTGCTAAGCGGTTGCTAGGGTACTTGGGGTGGTTGCTAGGGGGTTGCTAGGGTACCCAGGATGGTTGCTAAGGTGTTGCTATGCAGTTGCTAGGGTAGTTGGTGTGGTTGCTAGGGTGTTGCTATGCGGTTGCTAGGGTACTTGGGGTGGTTGCTAAGGCGGTTGCTAGGGTACCCAGGATGGTTGCTAAGGTGTTGCTATGTGGTTGCTAGGGTACTTGGAGTGGTTGCTAGGGTGTAGCTATGCGGTTGCTAGGGTAATCAAGGTGGTTGCTAGGGTACCTACGATGGTTGCTAGGGCGGTTGCTAGGGTACACAGGGTGGTTGCTAGGGCGGTTGCTAGGGTACCCAGGATGGTTGCTAAGGTGTTGCTATGTGGTTGCTAGGGTACTTGGGGTGGTTGCTAGGGTGTTGCTAAGCGGTTGCTAGGGTACTTGGGGTGGTTGCTAGGGGGTTGCTAGGGTACCCAGGATGGTTGCTAAGGTGTTGCTATGCAGTTGCTAGGGTAGTTGGTGTGGTTGCTAGGGTGTTGCTATGCGGTTGCTAGGGTACTTGGGGTGGTTGCTAAGGCGGTTGCTAGGGTAGCCAGGATGGTTGCTAGGGCGGTTGCTAGGGTACACAGGGTGGTTGCTAGGGCGGTTGCTAGGGTACCCAGGATGGTTGCTAAGGTGTTGCTATGTGGTTGCTAGGGTACTTGGGGTGGTTGCTAGGGTGTTGCTAAGCGGTTGCTAGGGTACTTGGGGTGGTTGCTAGGGGGTTGCTATGCGGTTGCTAGGGTACTTGGGGTGGTTGCTAAGGCGGTTGCTAGGGTACCCAGGATGGTTGCTAAGGTGTTGCTATGTGGTTGCTAGGGTACTTGGGGTGGTTGCTAGGGTGTTGCTAAGCGGTTGCTAGGGTACTTGGGGTGGTTGCTAGGGGGTTGCTAGGGTACCCAGGATGGTTGCTAAGGTGTTGCTATGCAATTGCTAGGGTACTTGGTGTGGTTGCTAGGGTGTTGCTATGCGGTTGCTAGGGTACTTGGGGTGGTTGCTAGGGCCGTTGCTAGGGTACCCACGCTGGTTGCTAGGGTACTTGGGGTGGTTTCTAGGGTGTTGCTAGGTAGTTGTTAGTTGCACAGATCGTTACTATGGAGTTTTAAAGAGTTCTTAGCATTAAATTAGCCTGAATTAGCACTTAGCTAATGACTATTAGCATGTAGCTATTCACTGCTAGCATGACTAGCATGTTTGAAGTCTGGTTTGCTAGCATGAGTCAAAAGAACCAACTCCCATGTCTGTACTATATTCTGATGCAAAGATATAGGTCTTGCTAGATGGTTGCTAGGGTACTCTGTTTGGTTGTTAGGGAGTGGCTTGGCAGCTGCCAATGATAATACTCCAAAGGCTGCTTGCCAGTATGAATGATATAAACCAAGGTGTTGCTATGTGGTTGCTAGGGTACTTGGGGTGGTTGCTAGGGTGTTGCTAAGCGGTTGCTAGGGTACTTGGGGTGGTTGCTAGGGGGTTGCTAGGGTACCCAGGATGGTTGCTAAGGTGTTGCTATGCAGTTGCTAGGGTAGTTGGTGTGGTTGCTAGGGTGTTGCTATGCGGTTGCTAGGGTACTTGGGGTGGTTGCTAAGGCGGTTGCTAGGGTACCCAGGATGGTTGCTAAGGTGTTGCTATGTGGTTGCTAGGGTACTTGGGGTGGTTGCTAGGGTGTTGCTAAGCGGTTGCTAGGGTACTTGAGGTGGTTGCTAGGGGGTTGCTAGGGTACCCAGGATGGTTTCTAAGGTGTTGCTATGCAGTTGCTAGGGTACTTGGTGTGGTTGCTAGGGTGTTGCTATGCGGTTGCTAGGGTACTTGGGGTGGTTGCTAGGGCCGTTGCTAGGGTACCCACGCTGGTTGCTAGGGTACTTGGGGTGGTTTCTAGGGTGTTGCTAGGCAGTTGTTAGTTGCACAGATCGTTACTATGGAGTTTTAAAGAGTTCTTAGCATTAAATTAGCCTGAATTAGCACTTAGCTAATGACTATTAGCATGTAGCTATTCACTGCTAGCATGACTAGCATGTTTGAAGTCTGGTTTGCTAGCATGAGTCAAAAGAACCAACTCCCATGTCTGTACTATATTCTGATGCAAAGATATAGGTCTTGCTAGATGGTTGCTAGGGTACTCTGTTTGGTTGTTAGGGAGTGGCTTGGAAGCTGCCAATGATAATACTCCAAAGGCTGCTTGCCAGTATGAATGATATAAACCAACCCCCATGTCTCTATGACATTCAGATTTGAAGATATGCATCTTTGGGTTTGGGTTGCTAGGGTGATCGACAGTGGTTGCTAGGGCGTGGCTAGGAAGTGTCGATGGTGAATCATGATTTGCTGCTTGCGGCCCGAGTCAAACGAGCCCACCCCCATGTCTCTATGACACTGTGATCTAAAGATATCCATCTGGGCTTTTATAATGGGAGTCTATGGGATCAGTTGCTAGGGTGCTCTAAATGGTTGCTAGGGCGTGGCTTCACAGCTTCATAATGATTCTGAGAGTCTGATTGGTTGGCTGAGTAAAATGAGCCCACCCCCATGTCTCTATGATATTGTGATGCAGAGTTATGTTCAATGCAAAATTCCTATGTAACTTACCATAGTAGAAAAAACGTGTGTTGTTTCATGGGCCGTCCCTCACCATAGTATGTCAATGGGGCAACTTTGGGGCGCTCTTGTGCCCCAGGGGTACAACTTATACCCCATTGCGGGGTATGTTCTCGCACAGCTTGATAGCCTCTTCAAATGTGGTGATTCACATGTTTCTACGAAATTCTCGCTCTGAGCTACGACTCGTCAAAGTTGGCCGCAATGTTAAGTCGATGGGATTTTTCGGGCGATTTTTCGCCCCCTGTACGATTATCGTACGCCCGATCGCTTATAATAGATATAGCACACCATTCCTCAATAGGCCGCACGATTTGACGCCTCATTCATGGGTCTGTGACAAACAGTGCCGGAGGAGTAGCGAACCGAAGTTTTGTCCAGAAGAAGAAGAATAATAACTAGATAATAAAGTTTGAGACAAACTTTAAGTTGGCTTGAGAAAGCCGGACCAGAAAGTTTTAAAAAGTTTGAAAAGTTTAAAAAAGTTTAAAAAGTTTAAGTTTTAAAAGTTTGAAGCTTTTCAGTCTGAAATAGTTTGAAGTTTAACAGTTTTAAAAGCTTAAAGTTTGATAGATAGATAGATAGATAGTCAGATTATAAATAGATAGATAGATAGATAGATAGATTTTAATGAGTTTAAATGGGATAGAAATAGTTCATAGAAGGGAAGTCTGATTGAGTCTAATGGGCTTCAGTTTGTTCAGATTTGAATTTTGACAGTTGGAGTTTGAATAGTCTTGGCTCATCTGAACATTCCGTCAATGTAAATCTATGGGATTTTTATGATTTTTAATCTTCATTTTTATGAAAACCATAAGTCGGATCAGTTAGAAAAGATATAGCACACCCGGCGAGATCAGTCTGAAGATCTGGACTGAGTTTGGAGTCTGTAGAGTTAAAGCTCTAGGAGGAGTTAGAGTCAGAAATTTAGTCTCAGAAGAATAATAATACTACTATCATAATGCTACTAGCATGATTAGCAAGTTACTAGCATGTCGCTAGCATGTTTCTAACATGATTAGCATGTTACTAGCATGTCGCTAGCATGTTGTTAGCATGATTAGCAAGTTATTAGCATGTCGCTAGCATGTTTCTAGCATGATTAGCATGTCGCTAGCATGTCGCTAGCATGTTTCTAACATGATTAGCATGCTACTAGCATGTCTCTAGCATGATTAGCATGTGACTAGCATGTCGCTAGCATGTTTGTAGCATGATTAGCATGTTGCTAGCATGATTAGCATGTTACTAGCATGTCGCTAGCATGTTTCTAACATGATTAGCATGCTATTAGCATGTCTCTAACATGACGCTAGCATGTTTCTAGCATGATTAGCAAGTTATTAGCATGTCGCTAGCATGTTTCTAGCATTATTAGCATGTTACTAGCATGTCGCTAGCATGTTTCTAACATGATTAGCATGCTACTAGCATGTCTCTAGCATTATTAGCATGTGACTAGCATGTCGCTAGCATGTTTGTAGCACGATTAGCATGTCGCTAGCATGATTAGCAAGTTATTAGCATGTCGCTAGCATGTTTCTAACATGATTAGCAAGTTATTAGCATGTCGCTAGCATGTTTCTAACATGATTAGCATGTGACTAGCATGTCGCTAGCATGTTTGTAGCACGATTAGCATGTCGCTAGCATGATTAGCATGTCTCTAGCATGTCGCTAGCATGTTTCTAACATGATTAGCATGTTGCTAGCATGATTCTAGCATGATTAGCATGTTACTAGCATGTTGCTAGCATGTTGCTAGCATGATTAGCATGTTACTAGCATGTTGCTAGCATGATTAGCAAGTGACTAGCATGTTGTTAGCATGATTAGCTAGTTATTAGCATGTCGCTAGCATTTTTCTAGCATGATTAGCATTTTACTAGCATGTCGCTAGCATGTTTCTAACATGATTAGCATGCTATTAGCATGTTTCTAGCATGATTAGCGTGTTACTAGCATTTTGCTAGCATGATTAGCAAGTTACTAGCATGTTGCTAGCATGATTCTAGCATGATTAGCATGTTACTAGCATGTTTAAAGCATGATTAGCATGTTGCTAGCATGATTTAGATAGATTAGAAATAGAATTAGATAGAGTGGAAGCTTAAATGAGTTTGAATGAGATAGAAATAGTTCATAGAAGGGAAGTCTGATTGAGTCTAATGGGCTTCAGTTTGTTCAGATTTGAAATTTTGACAGTTGGAGTTTGAATAGTCTTGGCTCATCTGAACATTCCGTGAATGTAAGTCTATGGGATTTTTATGAGTTTTAATCTTCATTTTTATGAATATCATAAGTCTAATCAGTTAGAAAAGATATAGCAACTCGAGTCAGAACAGTCTGAAGATCTGGACTGAGGTTGGAGTTTGTAGAGTTAATGCTCTAGGAGGAGTAGCAGTCAGAAATTTAGTCTCAGAAGAATAATAATAATAACTAGAAGGTAAAGTTCGTAAACTAACTTTGATGTTGGCTTGGCGAAAAGCAGCTTCATCAGCCTTGGGGCAAAAGAGCCAGAGTACTTGTGCGTTCAGCGTTCTTGAGCTGCCCCGCTGAAAAAAAAACGTACAACAGTATTTTTCTATGGACCCTTGCTATTTTCTATCCTAGTAAAATGCCTACTAAGCTATGACAACAGCTTGGACAGAGTTGCTAGCTGGATGTGAAATAAGTCATGCCTTTTATTGTTTTCCTGTTTGTTATTTGAAAGTCCTGTCACTGAAGCGTTGTGGACAACGACACAGAAGGTCACTGAAACAATACGGTTTAACTCAAGGACATCATCTGGGTCCAAGCACAATGGTGTGTGTAGATGATGTAAATGTCTCTTTTCAAGTAAATTATGAGTCCTTAAAATAGTACTATTATAAGCACAATATGAAAATAGATAACTAAAATAGTGTCCCTTCTTC
This sequence comes from Aspiorhynchus laticeps, assembly GCA_023376895.1. Lineage (NCBI taxonomy): Eukaryota > Metazoa > Chordata > Actinopteri > Cypriniformes > Cyprinidae > Aspiorhynchus > Aspiorhynchus laticeps. Next base: position 2,450,147 of record CM041800.1, read on the forward strand.
AGTTGGACTTACATTAAGTTATGTCTGACAAATTCAGAAATATATTGTCAAAACCATTCAAATAAGATAAAAAAAAGTAATGGTATGTAGGAGATTACAGTTTTTACATACTCACTATATTGGGCTTTATTAAAGTTTATGAAAATGTATTGAATTTATATGCATTTTTTAATGTAATCACTTAAATGAAACATAAATGAAACATTTTCACAGTCTTTGAGGAGATCTTGAAGTATTTGTTATCCTGTGGCTCCATCGTGTGGACAACATTAGCATTATGGCCTTCATTTCTGAACTACATAAAGATGAAATTACAATTTTTGTAATGATTACAAATGTTTAATGATTAGTTTACTTATAATAATATAATATAATATAATATAATATAATAAGTGTAAAAGTGAAACTAAGCAAGTGTCCTCCCTGCATTAGAGGGAATTGCTCCTCTAGGGGCGCAATTTTTCTCAGGGTCTATGGGAAATGTTTCATTTTTAATAATTACAGCTCTATGAACGAAATCTTTTGATCTGATGGACGGAATATGGTACATTTGGTCTCTTTTAAATCGGGAGAATTTTCTGAAAATAATGCTGTTTAGTATTTCAAGATCTATGCATGTTTCTTGAAGTTATGAGCTAAAACGTAACAGGACTGCAACCTCTGTGTTTTTTTATTTTTATGTATTTTTTTTTTTTTGCTGTTTTTTAGCTTTATAAACGAAATGTTTAGATATCATGTATTTTGAGTTAATCTTGTCTGTGTTTGTCCAAGAGAAGTGAGGATGAATGCGGTCTGGAGCGAGCGTCAGAGCTGATCGTTGCTCTGTAGTTAGAGAGAAAAAACAACTCATAAGCACTCATGTTATTATGTTGTTCTATATGTTCTGTGTTCGATGCTGGAATGTTTTGATTTATAAGGCTGTAAATGATGTAATTTGTTGTGTGTATTTCTCCTTTCAATCGCGGACGGCAGCTGCCACGATTACAGCTGTCAGTAAAACATAAAAAAACAGCTCACATGCACTCAATTGAGCTTTCCTCTATGTTCATCTACATGTTTTATGATCAGTTTTTTCATTCAATCGCTGGAATATTTTATTTTAAAAGGCTCTAAAACACTTATAAATTGTGTTGTTGTGAGCAGCTTCGCGCTGCCGTGCTTGATACTCACTATATTGGGCTTTATTAAAGTTTATGAAAATGTAATGAATTTTTATGCATTTTTTAATGTAATCACTTAAATGAAACAAAAATGAAACATTTTCACAGTATTTGAGGAGATCTTGAAGTATTTGTTATCCTGTGGCTCCATCGTGTGGACAACATTAGCATTATGGCCTTCATTTCTGAACTACATAAAGATGAAATTACAATTTTTGTAATGATTACAAATGTTTAATGATTAGTTTACTTATAATAATATAATATAATATAATATAATATAATATAATATAATATAATATAATATAATATAATATAGTGTAAAAGTGAAACTAAGCAAGTGTCCTCCCTGCATTAGAGGGAATTGCTCCTCTAGGGGCGCAATTTTTCTCAGGGTCTATGGGAAATGTTTCATTTTTAATAATTACAGCTCTATGAACGAAATCTTTCGATCTGATGGGCGGAATATGGTAAATCTGGTCTCTTTTAAATCGGGAGAATTTTCTGAAAATAATGCTGTTTAGTATTTCAAGATCTATGCATGTTTCTTGAAGTTATGAGCTAAAACGTAACAGGACTGCAACCTCTGTGTTTTTTTATTTTTTTGTATTTTTTTTGTTGCTGTATTTTAGCTTTATAAACGAAATGTTTAGATATCATGTATTTTGAGTTAATCTTGTCTGTGTTTCTCAAGAGAAGTGAGGATGAATGCGGTCTGGAGCGAGCGTCAGAGCTGATCGTTGCTCTGCAGTTAGAGAGAAAAAAACAACTCATAAGCACTCGTGTTATTATGTTCTTCTATATGTACTGTGTTCGATGCTGGAATGTTTTGATTTATAAGGCTGTAAACACATGGAAATGATGTAATTTGTTCTGTGTATTTCTCCTTTCAAACGCGGACGGCAGCTGCCACGATTACAGCTGTCAGTAAAACATTAAAAAACAGCTCACATGCACTCAATTGAGCTTTGCTCTATGTTCTAATACATGTTTTATGATCAGTCGCTGGTGTGCTTTCACTTAAAAGGCAGAAAGAAGCGCAAATAAACAAGTTTATGAGGAAACTGCAGTGAGCTCGTGATGTCTAAGCTCCGGGAGCGAGCGACACACACTGACTTCAGTCTCAAACTAAAACACATCACAAATACCTGCATTTAGCTCTTGTTGTGTTCTGCTGGATGTATTGCATGCTGTCGCTGGAATATTTTAATCTAAAAATCTGTAAAACAACTGCAAAAGCTGTAGTTTGTCTGAGCATGTACGGACTGCACTGCTAATCATTGTGCTGAGAGTTCGCTGGTGTTTAACACTGTTCTCTGGCCAGACACGTAATTTATTAATGAGGATGACCCATAATAATCAGATAAGTTGGTTTAGCTTGTCAGTTTGAATGAAATCGATGTATTTATTTGTGTTTCTAACCGATCTAAAAGTGAAACTGATCGAGTCATTCAGCTCCGCCCCAGGGGAATTGCTCCTCTAGGGGCGCAATTTTTCTCAGCCAATGTAAGTCAATGGGAGAATTTTAATTTTTAATAATTAATAACAAAAAAACTAAAAGTCTGATCAGTCTAAAAAGATATAGCATAAAACTACACATCAGGGCCCATCTCTCTGCTGAATTTGGGGGTCGTGGCTTTAAAGCCCTTGGAGGAGTAGCGTTTTGTAATTTTCAATGCAAGTCAATGGGAATTTGGTCACATTAAATAATTCATTATAAAAAAACTTTAAGTCTGATCAGTCTGAAAATATAAATCCTAAAATGTCACGTCAGGCCCCAGGTCTCTGCCGAGTTTGGTGCTTGTAGCTTCAAAGCCCTCGGAGTAGTGAGGCCCCCAATTCTCAGAAGAAAATATAATAATAATAATAATAATAAAGAGTTTAAATAGAAGAACAGTATGTTGGCTTGTGCCAAGCCAACATAATAAGTTTAAATAGGATTTCAGTAAGTTGGCTTTCACAAGCCAACTTAATAACTAGAATGTACATTTCCTGAAGAAAATGTGAGTGGTGCTTGGCGTGGCAAAACTCGCCACTCTAGCCAACCAGCATGTCTCTATGATGTTATGGAGCTGAGATGTGGCTTCCTTTTATAGTTATACGGTTGTTAGGGTGCTCTAAATGGTTGCTATGGTGTGGGTACACATTTACCATGTTGATATTTATAGAGTGATGTCCCACGCGAGTCAAAAGAGCCCAACCCCATCTCTGTATGATGTTCTGATGCTGAGATATGGCTTATTTATATGAATGTATGGTTGCTAGGGTACTGTAAATTGTTGCTAGGGTGTGGCTATAGAGTTTATTGAGTGATATTTAAAGACTACTTACTAGTCATAAATAAAAGAACCAAGCCCTATGTTTCTAGTGTGTTTTGGTCCTTAGATATGGCTTGTTAATGTTGTAAGATGGTTGCTAGGGTGCTGTAAGTGGTTGCTAGGGCCGTTGCTAGGGTACCCAGGATGGTTGCTAAGGTGTTGCTATGTGGTTGCTAGGGTACTTGGAGTGGTTGCTAGGGTGTAGCTATGCGGTTGCTAGGGTAATCAAGGTGGTTGCTAGGGTACCTACGATGGTTGCTAGGGCGGTTGCTAGGGTACACAGGGTGGTTGCTAGGGCGGTTGCTAGGGTACCCAGGATGGTTGCTAAGGTGTTGCTATGTGGTTGCTAGGGTACTTGGGGTGGTTGCTAGGGTGTTGCTAAGCGGTTGCTAGGGTACTTGGGGTGGTTGCTAGGGGGTTGCTAGGGTACCCAGGATGGTTGCTAAGGTGTTGCTATGCAGTTGCTAGGGTAGTTGGTGTGGTTGCTAGGGTGTTGCTATGCGGTTGCTAGGGTACTTGGGGTGGTTGCTAAGGCGGTTGCTAGGGTACCCAGGATGGTTGCTAAGGTGTTGCTATGTGGTTGCTAGGGTACTTGGAGTGGTTGCTAGGGTGTAGCTATGCGGTTGCTAGGGTAATCAAGGTGGTTGCTAGGGTACCTACGATGGTTGCTAGGGTGGTTGCTAGGGTACACAGGGTGGTTGCTAGGGCGGTTGCTAGGGTACCCAGGATGGTTGCTAAGGTGTTGCTATGTGGTTGCTAGGGTACTTGGGGTGGTTGCTAGGGTGTTGCTAAGCGGTTGCTAGGGTACTTGGGGTGGTTGCTAGGGGTTGCTAGGGTACCCAGGATGGTTGCTAAGGTGTTGCTATGCAGTTGCTAGGGTAGTTGGTGTGGTTGCTAGGGTGTTGCTATGCGGTTGCTAGGGTACTTGGGGTGGTTGCTAAGGCGGTTGCTAGGGTACCCAGGATGGTTGCTAGGGCGGTTGCTAGGGTACACAGGGTGGTTGCTAGGGCGGTTGCTAGAGTACCCAGGATGGTTGCTAAGGTGTTGCTATGTGGTTGCTAGGGTACTTGGGGTGGTTGCTAGGGTGTTGCTAAGCGGTTGCTAGGGTACTTGGGGTGGTTGCTAGGGGGTTGCTAGGGTACCCAGGATGGTTGCTAAGGTGTTGCTATGCAGTTGCTAGGGTAGTTGGTGTGGTTGCTAGGGTGTTGCTATGCGGTTGCTAGGGTACTTGGGGTGGTTGCTAAGGCGGTTGCTAGGGTACCCAGGATGGTTGCTAAGGTGTTGCTATGTGGTTGCTAGGGTACTTGGGGTGGTTGCTAGGGTGTTGCTAAGCGGTTGCTAGGGTACTTGGGGTGGTTGCTAGGGGGTTGCTAGGGTACCCAGGATGGTTGCTAAGGTGTTGCTATGCAATTGCTAGGGTACTTGGTGTGGTTGCTAGGGTGTTGCTATGCGGTTGCTAGGGTACTTGGGGTGGTTGCTAGGGCCGTTGCTAGGGTACCCACGCTGGTTGCTAGGGTACTTGGGGTGGTTTCTAGGGTGTTGCTAGGCAGTTGTTAGTTGCACAGATCGTTACTATGGAGTTTTAAAGAGTTCTTAGCATTAAATTAGCCTGAATTAGCACTTAGCTAATGACTATTAGCATGTAGCTATTCACTGCTAGCATGACTAGCATGTTTGAAGTCTGGTTTGCTAGCATGAGTCAAAAGAACCAACTCCCATGTCTGTACTATATTCTGATGCAAAGATATAGGTCTTGCTAGATGGTTGCTAGGGTACTCTGTTTGGTTGTTAGGGAGTGGCTTGGCAGCTGCCAATGATAATACTCCAAAGGCTGCTTGCCAGTATGAATGATATAAACCAAGGTGTTGCTATGTGGTTGCTAGGGTACTTGGGGTGGTTGCTAGGGTGTTGCTAAGCGGTTGCTAGGGTACTTGGGGTGGTTGCTAGGGGGTTGCTAGGGTACCCAGGATGGTTGCTAAGGTGTTGCTATGCAGTTGCTAGGGTAGTTGGTGTGGTTGCTAGGGTGTTGCTATGCGGTTGCTAGGGTACTTGGGGTGGTTGCTAAGGCGGTTGCTAGGGTACCCAGGATGGTTGCTAAGGTGTTGCTATGTGGTTGCTAGGGTACTTGGGGTGGTTGCTAGGGTGTTGCTAAGCGGTTGCTAGGGTACTTGAGGTGGTTGCTAGGGGGTTGCTAGGGTACCCAGGATGGTTGCTAAGGTGTTGCTATGCAGTTGCTAGGGTACTTGGTGTGGTTGCTAGGGTGTTGCTATGCGGTTGCTAGGGTACTTGGGGTGGTTGCTAGGGCCGTTGCTAGGGTACCCACGCTGGTTGCTAGGGTACTTGGGGTGGTTTCTAGGGTGTTGCTAGGCAGTTGTTAGTTGCACAGATCGTTACTATGGAGTTTTAAAGAGTTCTTAGCATTAAATTAGCCTGAATTAGCACTTAGCTAATGACTATTAGCATGTAGCTATTCACTGCTAGCATGACTAGCATGTTTGAAGTCTGGTTTGCTAGCATGAGTCAAAAGAACCAACTCCCATGTCTGTACTATATTCTGATGCAAAGATATAGGTCTTGCTAGATGGTTGCTAGGGTACTCTGTTTGGTTGTTAGGGAGTGGCTTGGAAGCTGCCAATGATAATACTCCAAAGGCTGCTTGCCAGTATGAATGATATAAACCAACCCCCATGTCTCTATGACATTCAGATTTGAAGATATGCATCTTTGGGTTTGGGTTGCTAGGGTGATCGACAGTGGTTGCTAGGGCGTGGCTAGGAAGTGTCGATGGTGAATCATGATTTGCTGCTTGCGGCCCGAGTCAAACGAGCCCACCCCCATGTCTCTATGACACTGTGATCTAAAGATATCCATCTGGGCTTTTATAATGGGAGTCTATGGGATCAGTTGCTAGGGTGCTCTAAATGGTTGCTAGGGCGTGGCTTCACAGCTTCATAATGATTCTGAGAGTCTGATTGGTTGGCTGAGTAAAATGAGCCCACCCCCATGTCTCTATGATATTGTGATGCAGAGTTATGTTCAATGCAAAATTCCTATGTAACTTACCATAGTAGAAAAAACGTGTGTTGTTTCATGGGCCGTCCCTCACCATAGTATGTCAATGGGGCAACTTTGGGGCGCTCTTGTGCCCCAGGGGTACAACTTATACCCCATTGCGGGGTATGTTCTCGCACAGCTTGATAGCCTCTTCAAATGTGGTGATTCACATGTTTCTACGAAATTCTCGCTCTGAGCTACGACTCGTCAAAGTTGGCCGCAATGTTAAGTCGATGGGATTTTTCGGGCGATTTTTCGCCCCCTGTACGATTATCGTACGCCCGATCGCTTATAATAGATATAGCACACCATTCCTCAATAGGCCGCACGATTTGACGCCTCATTCATGGGTCTGTGACAAACAGTGCCGGAGGAGTAGCGAACCGAAGTTTTGTCCAGAAGAAGAAGAATAATAACTAGACGATAAAGTTCGATATCAAACTTTAAATGTTGGCTTGGCCGGCCTCTGCAAAAGAGCCAGAGTACTTGTGTGTCTAGCGTTGTTGAGTTGCCCCACTGCAAAAAAGCTTACAACAGTATTTTTCTATGGTCCCTCGCTATGTTCTATCCTAATAAAAAAAAGCCTACTTTTTGTAATGATTACAAATGTTTAATGATTAGTTTACTTATAATAATATAATATAATATAATATAATATAATAAGTGTAATTTTAAGCAGTAAGGATTGATTATTATGTGACTTGTTAAATGGTTATTTCACAATTATAAGATATAAACAATATAATGCTGAAAAACGTACAACAGTTATTGTCTTCATAATATTTTATATAGACACTTGCTATTTTGTATTGTAATGAAGAAGGCTTTAATGACAACCAAAACTGTCAGTACTAAAAATTAAACACTTATTTCATTCATAATGCTTTTCAATAGGTCAAGCACCTTTTCATAAATATGGCTGTTTCTTTTAAAGATTAAAAGTCAAGTACTTCAGGCATTTTAAGCAACCTGTATGAAGTCTGGTAATTTTTTTATAGACCGCTGTAATTGTCTATTCTAACAAACAAGTTTATTATGAAAATAAAAGTGTAGATTCCAGTTAAATTGTGCGATAAACTAATGGCAAAAAAGAGCTGTTTTCCTAGCAGAGCCTGAGTGCACCTGTCTGGTATAATGTGTTACAGCTCTATGAACGAAATCTTTCGATCTGATCGACTGAATATGGCATATTTAGTGTCATTTTAATCGGGAGAATTTTCTGAAAATAATGCTGCTTAGTTTTTCAAGATCTATGCATGTTTCTTGAAGTTATGAGCTAAAACGTAACAGGACTGCAACCTCTGTGTTTTTTTATTTTTATGTATTTTTTTTTTGCTGTTTTTTAGCTTTATAAACGAAATGTTTAAATATCATGTATTTTGAGTTAATCTTGTCTGAGTTTGTCCAAGAGAAGTGAGGATGAATGCGGTCTGGAGCGAGCGTCAGAGCTGATCGTTGCTCTGTAGTTAGAGAGAAAAAACAACTCATAAGCACTCATGTTATTATGTTGTTCTATATGTACTGTGTTCGATGCTGGAATGTTTTGATTTATAAGGCTGTAAACACATGGAAATGATGTAATTTGCTCTGTGTATTTCTCCTTTCAAACGCGGACGGCAGCTGCCACGATTACAGCTGTCAGTAAAACATTAAAAAACAGCTCACATGCACTCAATTTAGCTTTCCTCTATGTTCTTCTACATGTTTTATGATCAGTCGCTGGTGTGCTTTGACTTAAAAGGCTGAAAGAAGTGCAATAAACACGTTAACGAGGAAACTGCAGTGAGCTCGTCATGTCCGCGCTCCGCGAGAGATCGACACACACCGACTTCAGTTTCACACTAAAACAGATCACAAACACCTGCATGTAGCTCTTGTTTTGTTCTAATTATTCTTTTTCATTCAATCGCTGGAATATTTTATTTTAAAAGGCTCTAAAACACTTATAAATTGTGTTGTTGTGAGCAGCTTCGGGCTGCCGTGCTTGATCGATGCGGTGAGAGTTCTGTCGTGTTTCACACTGTTCTCTGACCAGAGAATCATTATTAATGGGCCCTGATCAGATAAGTTGGTTTAGCTTGTCAGTTTGAATGAAATCGATGTATTTATTTGTATTTCTAACCGATCTAAAAGTGAAACTGATCGAGTCATTCAGCTCCGCCCCATGGGAATTGCTCCTCTAGGGGCGCAATTTTTCTCAGCTAATGTAAGTCTATGGGAAAAAAATCATTTTTAACAATTAATAAAAAAAAAACTATAAGTCTGATCAGTCTAAAAAGATATAGCATAACACTAGACATCAGGGCCCAGATTTTTGCTGAATTTGGGGGTCGTGGCTTTAAAGCCCTAGGAGGAGTAGCGTTTTGTAATTTTCAATGCAAGTCAATGGGAATTTGGTCACATTAAATAATTCATTATAAAAAAACTGTAAGTCTGATCAGTCTGAAAATATAAATCCTAAAATGTCACGTCAGGCCCCAGGTCTCTGCCAAGTTTGGTGCTTGTAGCTTCAAAGCCCTCGGAGTAGTGAGGCCTCCAATTCTCAGAAGAAAATATAATAATAATAAGTTTAAATAGAAGAACAGTATATTGGCTTGTGCCAAGCCAACATAATAACTAGAATGTACATTTCCTGAAGAAAATGTGAGTGGTGCTTGGCGTGGCAAAACTCGCCACTCTAGCCAACCAGCATGTCTCTATGATGTTATGGAGCTGAGATGTGGCTTCCTTTTATAGTTATACGGTTGTTAGGGTGCTCTAAATGGTTGCTATGGTGTGGGTACACATTTACCATGTTGATATTTATAGAGTGATGTCCCACCCGAGTCAAAAGAGCCCAACCCTGTGTCTAGTCTTCCTGTGGCTCAGTGGTAGAGCATTGCGTTTGCAGCGCAAAAGGTTGTGGGTTCGATTCCCAGGGAACACACATAGTGATAAACATGTATAGCCTGAATGCACTGTAAGTCGCTTTGGATAAAAGCGTCTGCTAAATGCATAAATGTAAATGTAACCCCATCTCTGTATGATGTTCTGATGCTGAGATATGGCTTATTTATATGAATGTATGGTTGCTAGGGTACTGTAAATTGTTGCTAGGGTGTGGCTATAGAGTTTATTGAGTGATATTTAAAGACTACTTACTAGTCATAAATAAAAGAACCAAGCCCTATGTTTCTAGTGTGTTTTGGTCCTTAGATATGGCTTGTTAATGTTGTAAGATGGTTGCTAGGGTGCTGTAAGTGGTTGCTAGGGCCGTTGCTAGGGTACCCAGGATGGTTGCTAAGGTGTTGCTATGTGGTTGCTAGGGTACTTGGAGTGGTTGCTAGGGTGTAGCTATGCGGTTGCTAGGGTAATCAAGGTGGTTGCTAGGGTACCTACGATGGTTGCTAGGGCGGTTGCTAGGGTACACAGGGTGGTTGCTAGGGCGGTTGCTAGGGTACCCAGGATGGTTGCTAAGGTGTTGCTATGTGGTTGCTAGGGTACTTGGGGTGGTTGCTAGGGTGTTGCTAAGCGGTTGCTAGGGTACTTGGGGTGGTTGCTAGGGGGTTGCTAGGGTACCCAGGATGGTTGCTAAGGTGTTGCTATGCAGTTGCTAGGGTAGTTGGTGTGGTTGCTAGGGTGTTGCTATGCGGTTGCTAGGGTACTTGGGGTGGTTGCTAAGGCGGTTGCTAGGGTTCCCAGGATGGTTGCTAAGGTGTTGCTATGTGGTTGCTAGGGTACTTGGGGTGGTTGCTAGGGTGTTGCTAAGCGGTTGCTAGGGTACTTGGGGTGGTTGCTAGGGGGTTGCTAGGGTACCCAGGATGGTTGCTAAGGTGTTGCTATGCAGTTGCTAGGGTACTTGGTGTGGTTGCTAGGGTGTTGCTATGCGGTTGCTAGGGTACTTGGGGTGGTTTCTAGGGTGTTGCTAGGCAGTTGTTAGTTGCACAGATCGTTACTATGGAGTTTTAAAGAGTTCTTAGCATTAAATTAGCCTGAATTAGCACTTAGCTAATGACTATTAGCATGTAGCTATTCACTGCTAGCATGACTAGCATGTTTGAAGTCTGGTTTGCTAGCATGAGTCAAAAGAACCAACTCCCATGTCTGTACTATATTCTGATGCAAAGATATAGGTCTTGCTAGATGGTTGCTAGGGTACTCTGTTTGGTTGTTAGGGAGTGGCTTGGCAGCTGCCAATGATAATACTCCAAAGGCTGCTTGCCAGTATGAATGATATAAACCAAGGTGTTGCTATGTGGTTGCTAGGGTACTTGGGGTGGTTGCTAGGGTGTTGCTAAGCGGTTGCTAGGGTACTTGGGGTGGTTGCTAGGGGGTTGCTAGGGTACCCAGGATGGTTGCTAAGGTGTTGCTATGCAGTTGCTAGGGTAGTTGGTGTGGTTGCTAGGGTGTTGCTATGCGGTTGCTAGGGTACTTGGGGTGGTTGCTAAGGCGGTTGCTAGGGTACCCAGGATGGTTGCTAAGGTGTTGCTATGTGGTTGCTAGGGTACTTGGGGTGGTTGCTAGGGTGTTGCTAAGCGGTTGCTAGGGTACTTGAGGTGGTTGCTAGGGGGTTGCTAGGGTACCCAGGATGGTTGCTAAGGTGTTGCTATGTGGTTGCTAGGGTACTTGGGGTGGTTGCTAGGGTGTTGCTAAGCGGTTGCTAGGGTACTTGGGGTGGTTGCTAGGGGGTTGCTAGGGTACCCAGGATGGTTGCTAAGGTGTTGCTATGCAGTTGCTAGGGTAGTTGGTGTGGTTGCTAGGGTGTTGCTATGCGGTTGCTAGGGTACTTGGGGTGGTTGCTAAGGCGGTTGCTAGGGTACCCAGGATGGTTGCTAAGGTGTTGCTATGTGGTTGCTAGGGTACTTGGGGTGGTTGCTAGGGTGTTGCTAAGCGGTTGCTAGGGTACTTGGGGTGGTTGCTAAGGGGTTGCTAGGGTACCCAGGATGGTTGCTAAGGTGTTGCTATGCAGTTGCTAGGGTACTTGGTGTGGTTGCTAGGGTATTGCTATGCGGTTGCTTGGGTACTTGGGGTGGTTGCTAGGGTCGTTGCTAGGGTACCCACGCTGGTTGCTAGGGTACTTGGGGTGGTTTCTAGGGTGTTGCTAGGCAGTTGTTAGTTGCACAGATCGTTACTATGGAGTTTTAAAGAGTTCTTAGCATTAAATTAGCCTGAATTAGCACTTAGCTAATGACTATTAGCATGTAGCTATTTACTGCTAGCATGACTAGCATGTTTGAAGTCTGGTTTGCTAGCATGAGTCAAAAGAACCAACTCCCATGTCTGTACTATATTCTGATGCAAAGATATAGGTCTTGCTAGATGGTTGCTAGGGTACTCTGTTTGGTTGTAAGGGAGTGGCTTGGCAGCTGCCAATGATAATACTCCAAAGGCTGCTTGCCAGTATGAATGATATAAACCAACCCCCATGTCTCTATGACATTCAGATTTGAAGATATGCATCTTTGGGTTTGGGTTGCTAGGTTGATCGACAGTGGTTGCTAGGGCGTGGCTAGGAAGTGTCGATGGTGAATCATGATTTGCTGCTTGCGGCCCGAGTCAAACGAGCCCACCCCCATGCCTCTATGACACTGTGATCTAAAGATATCCATCTGGGCTTTTATAATGGCAGTCTATGGGATCAGTTGCTAGGGTGCTCTAAATGGTTGCTAGGGCGTGGCTTCACAGCTTCATAATGATTCTGAGAGTCTGATTGGTTGGCTGAGTAAAATGAGCCCACCCCCATGTCTCTATGATATTGTGATGCAGAGTTATGTTCAATGCAAAATTCCTATGTAACTTACCATAGTAGAAAAAACGTGTGTTGTTTCATGGGCCGTCCCTCACCATAGTATGTCAATGGGGCAACTTTGGGGCGCTCTTGTACCCCAGGGGTACAACTTATACCCCATTGCGGGGTATGTTCTCGCACAGCTTGATAGCCTCTTCAAATGTGGTGATTCACATGTTTCTACGAAATTCTCGCTCTGAGCTACGACTCGTCAAAGTTGGCCGCAATGTTAAGTCGATGGGATTTTTCGGGCGATTTTTCGCCCCCTGTACGATTATCGTACGCCCGATCGCTTATAATAGATATAGCACACCATTCCTCAATAGGCCGCACGATTTGACGCCTCATTCATGGGTCTGTGACAAACAGTGCCGGAGGAGTAGCGAACCGAAGTTTTGTCCAGAAGAAGAAGAATAATAATAATAACTAGAATGTACATTTCCTGAAGAAAATGTGAGTGGTGCTTGGCGTGGCAAAACTCGGCACTAGGCCGTCAGTAGAGCCTTCAGCATGACTGCTAGAGAGCCAACTCCCATGTCTGTATGATGTTGTGGAGCTGAGATATGGCTTCTTTATGTTGCTATATGGTTGCTAGGATGCTCTATATGGTTGCTAGGGTGTAGCTGCACAGATGCCGTGGTGATACTTACAGACTGGTTTTTCAGCCCAAACAAGAGAGCCCACCCCCATATCTATACCACTTTAGGGTGCTGAGAAATTGCTTATTCATGTGTTTGTTCAGTTGCTAAGGTACTCTAAATAGTTGCTATGGTGTGGCTATACAGTTTATGGGATGATATTTAAAGACTATTTGACAGTCTGAATCAACAGAGCCCAACCCCATGTTTCTACAATGTTTTGGTGCTGGAAAATTGTTTGTTAATGTCCTTTTACGGTTGCTATGGTGCTGTAAGTGGTTGCTAGGGCATAGCTATAAAGTTGTCATGTCAGTAATTATTGGCTGCTTGATAGGCAGAGTCAAATGAGCCCTCCCCCAAGTCTCTGTGACCTCCTGATCCAAAGATATAATCTCACTAATTTTGTGCCAATGTTAAGTCTATGGGACTTTTTCGCCAAAAAAATTTTGTCCACCAGACGAACATCGTACACTCAATTACTTATAAAAGATATAGCACATCTCTCCTCAATATGCCGCATGATTTGACATCTCATTCATGGGTCTACGACAAAAGGTGCAGGAGGAGTAGCGCGCCAAAGTTTTGTCTTAGTATGTTCTTAGCCTGATTTAACACTTAGCTAATCGCTATTAGCATGTAGCTATTCACTGCTATCACGTGTAGCATTCATGAGGGAAGTCCTGTTAGCGATCAGAGTCAAAAGAGCAAAACCTGCATGTTTCTATGACACTTCTATCCAAAGATATCCCTTTTGATCTGTTTTCAATGGAGGTCTATGGGGGGGGGTGGGGTTGCTAGGGTGCTGTAAGTGGTTGCTAGGGTGTGGCTATGAAGATATAGGTCATCACTTATTGGTTACTTAAAAGATTAGTCAAATGAGTGTGTGTGTGTGAGAAAGAGAGAGAGAGAGAAAGCGTCCCTAAGGTCCTGCGTTTGTGTGTGTGTGAGAAAGTGACAGTTGAGATTTAAATACACAAACATTCTGCCATTGTAAGTCAATGGGACTTTTTTTGCCCGCTTTTTCATCCGCTGTGTGATCATCGTATGTCCGATCGCTTAGAAAATATATAGCACACTTCTCCTCAATGAGCCGGTCGATTTGGCACCTCATTCATGGGTCTACGACAAACGATGCAGGAGGAGTAGCACGCAGAAGTTTTGTCAGGGCGAATAGTAATTATAATACTAGATATGTACATTTCCTGAAGAAAATGTGAGTGGTGCTTGGCGTGGCAAAACTCGGCACTCTAGCCAACCAGCACGTCTCTATGATGTTATGGAGCTGAGATGTGGCTTCCTTTTATAGTTATACGGTTGTTAGGGTGCTCTAAATGGTTGCTATGGTGTGGGTACACATTTACCATGTTGATATTTATAGAGTGATGTCCCACCCGAGTCAAAAGAGCCCAACCCCATCTCTGTATGATGTTCTGATGCTGAGATATGGCTTATTTATATGAATGTATGGTTGCTAGGGTACTGTAAATTGTTGCTAGGGTGTGGCTATAGAGTTTATTGAGTGATATTTAAAGACTACTTACTAGTCATAAATAAAAGAACCAAGCCCTATGTTTCTAGTGTGTTTTGGTCCTTAGATATGGCTTGTTAATGTTGTAAGATGGTTGCTAGGGTGCTGTAAGTGGTTGCTAGGGCCGTTGCTAGGGTACCCAGGATGGTTGCTAAGGTGTTGCTATGTGGTTGCTAGGGTACTTGGGGTGGTTGCTAGGGTGTAGCTATGCGGTTGCTAGGGTAATCAAGGTGGTTGCTAGGGTACCTACGATGGTTGCTAGGGCGGTTGCTAGGGTACACAGGGTGGTTGCTAGGGCGGTTGCTAGGGTACCCAGGATGGTTGCTAAGGTGTTGCTATGTGGTTGCTAGGGTGTTGCTAAGCGGTTGCTAGGGTACTTGGGGTGGTTGCTAGGGGGTTGCTAGGGTACCCAGGATGGTTGCTAAGGTGTTGCTATGCAGTTGCTAGGGTACTTGGTGTGGTTGCTAGGGTGTTGCTATGCGGTTGCTAGGGTACTTGGGGTGGTTGCTAGGGCGGTTGCTAGGGTACCCAGGATGGTTGCTAAGGTGTTGCTAAGCGGTTGCTAGGGTACTTGGGGTGGTTGCTAGGGGGTTGCTAGGGTACCCAGGATGGTTGCTAAGGTGTTGCTATGCAGTTGCTAGGGTACTTGGTGTGGTTGCTAGGGTGTTGCTATGCAGTTGCTAGGGTACTTGGGGTGGTTGCTAGGGCCGTTGCTAGGGTACCCACGCTGGTTGCTAGGGTACTTGGGGTGGTTTCTAGGGTGTTGCTAGGCAGTTGTTAGTTGCACAGATCGTTACTATGGAGTTTTAAAGAGTTCTTAGCATTAAATTAGCCTGAATTAGCACTTAGCTAATGACTACTAGCATGTAGCTATTCACTGCTAGCATGACTAGCATGTTTGAAGACTGGTTTGCTAGCATGAGTCAAAATAACCAACTCCCATGTCTGTACTATATTCTGATGCAAAGATATAGGTCTTGCTAGACGGTTGCCAGGGTACTCTGTTTGGTTGTTAGGGAGTGGCTTGGCAGCTGTCAATGATAATACTCCAAAGGCTGCTTGCCAGTATAAATGATATAAACCAACCCCCATGTCTCTATGACATTCAGATTTGAAGATATGCCTCTTTGGGTTTGGGTTGCTAGGGTGATCGACAGTGGTTGCTAGGGCATGGCTAGGAAGTGTCAATGGTGACTCATGATTTGCTGCTTGCGGCCCGAGTCAAACGAGCCCACCCCCATGTCTCTATGACACTGTGAACTAAAGATATCCATCTGGGATTTTATAATGGCATTCTATGGGATCAGTTGCTAGGGTGCTCTAAATGGTTGCTAGGGCGTGGTTTCACAGCTTCATAATGATCCTGAGAGTCTGATTGGTTGGCTGAGTAAAATGAGCCCACCCCCATGTCTCTATGTTATTGTGATGCAGAGTTATGTTCAATGCAAAATTCCTATGTAAATTACCATAGTAGGAAAAACGTGTGCTGTTTCATGGGCTGTCCCTCACCATAGTATGTCAATGGGCAAATTTGGGGCGCTCTTGTGCCCCAGGGGTACAACTTATACCCCATTGTGGGGTATGTTCTCGCACAGCTTGATAGCCTCTTCAAATGTGGTGATTCACATGTTTCTACGAAATTCTCGCTCGGAGCTACGACTCGTCAAAGTTGGCCGCAATGTTAAGTCGATGGGATTTTTCGGGCGATTTTTCGCCCCCTGTACGATTATCGTACGCCCGATCGCTTAAAAAAGATATAGCACACCATTCCACAATAGGCCGCACGATTTGACGCCTCATTCATGGGTCTGTGACAAACGGTCCAGGAGGAGTAGCGAACCGAAGTTTTGTCCAGAAGAAGAAGAATAATAATAATAATAATAAGTATGCAAGATAACAATAGTGATGCTTTGCCTTTGGCAAGCACCACTAACTAGATATGTACATTTCCTGAAGAAAATGTGAGTGGTGCTTGGCGTGGCAAAACTCGGCACTCTAGCCAACCAGCACGTCTCTATGATGTTATGGAGCTGAGATGTGGCTTCCTTTTATAGTTATACGGTTGTTAGGGTGCTCTAAATGGTTGCTATGGTGTGGGTACACATTTACCATGTTGATATTTATAGAGTGATGTCCCACCCGAGTCAAAAGAGCCCAACCCCATCTCTGTATGATGTTCTGATGCTGAGATATGGCTTATTTATATGAATGTATGGTTGCTAGGGTACTGTAAATTGTTGCTAGGGTGTGGCTATAGAGTTTATTGAGTGATATTTAAAGACTACTTACTAGTCATAAAAGAACCAAGCCCTATGTTTCTAGTGTGTTTTGGTCCTTAGATATGGCTTGTTAATGTTGTAAGATGGTTGCTAGGGTGCTGTAAGTGGTTGCTAGGGCCGTTGCTAGGGTACCCAGGATGGTTGCTAAGGTGTTGCTATGTGGTTGCTAGGGTACTTGGGGTGGTTGCTAGGGTGTAGCTATGCGGTTGCTAGGGTAATCAATGTGGTTGCTAGGGTACCTACGATGGTTGCTAGGGCGGTTGCTAGGGTACACAGGGTGGTTGCTAGGGCGGTTGCTAGGGTACCCAGGATGGTTGCTAAGGTGTTGCTATGTGGTTGCTAGGGTACTTGGGGTGGTTGCTAGGGTGTTGCTAAGTGGTTGCTATGGTACTTGGGGTGGTTGCTTGGGGGTTGCTAGGGTACCCAGGATGGTTGCTAAGGTGTTGCTATGTGGTTGCTAGGGTACTTGGGGTGGTTGCTAGGGTGTTGCTAAGCGGTTGCTAGGGTACTTGGGGTGGTTGCTAGGGTACCCAGGATGGTTGCTAGGGTGTTGCTATGCGGTTGCTAGGGTACTTGGGGTGGTTGCTAGGGCCGTTGCTAGGATACCCACGCTGGTTGCTATGGTACTTGGGGTGGTTTCTAGGGTGTTGCTAGGCAGTTGTTAGTTGCACAGATCTTTACTATGGAGTTTTAAAGAGTTCTTAGCATTAAATTAGCCTGAATTAGCACTTAGCTAATGACTATTAGCATGTAGCTAGTCACTGCTAGCATGACTAGCATGTTTGAAGTCTGGTTTGCTAGCATGAGTCAAAAGAACCAACTCCCATGTCTGTACTATATTCTGATGCAAAGATATAGGTCTTGCTAGATGGTTGCTAGGGTACTCTGTTTGGTTGTTAGGGAGTGGCTTGGCAGCTGCCAATGATAATACTCCAAAGGCTGCTTGCCAGTATAAATGATATAAACCAACCCCCATGTCTCTATTACATTCAGATTTGAAGATATGCCTCTTTGGGTTTGGGTTGCTAGGGTGATCGACAGTGGTTGCTAGGGCATGGCTAGGAAGTGTCAATGGTGAATCATGATTTGCTGCTTGCGGCCCGAGTCAAACGAGCCCACCCCCATGTCTCTATGATACTGTGAACTAAAGATATCCATCTGGGCTTTTATAATGGCATTCTATGGGATCAGTTGCTAGGGTGCTCTAAATGGTTGCTAGGGCGTGGCTTCACAGCTTCATAATGATCCTGAGAGTCTGATTGGTTGGCTGAGTAAAATGAGCCCACCCCCATGTCTCTATGTTATTGTGATGCAGAGTTATGTTCAATACAAAATCCCTATGTAAATTACCATAGTAGGAAAAACGTGTGCTGTTTCATGGGCTGTCCCTCACCATAGTATGTCAATGGGCAAATTTGGGGCGCTCTTGTGCCCCAGGGGTACAACTTATACCCCATTGCGGGGTATGTTCTCGCACAGCTTGATAGCCTCTTCAAATGTGGTGATTCACATGTTTCTACGAAATTCTCGCTCTGAGCTACGACTCGTCAAAGTTGGCCGCAATGTTAAGTCGATGGGATTTTTCGGGCGATTTTTCGCCCCCTGTACGATTATCGTACACCCGATCGCTTATAAAAGATATAGCACACCATTCCTCAATAGGCCGCACGATTTGACGCCTCATTCATGGGTCTGTGACAAACGGTCCAGGAGGAGTAGCGAACCGAAGTTTTGTCCAGAAGAAGAAGAAGAAGAAGAAGAAGAATAAGTATGCAAGATAACAATAGTGATGCCTTGCCTTTGGCAAGCACCACTAACTAGAATGTACATTTCCTGAAGAAAATGTGAGTGGTGCTTGGCGTGGCAAAACTCGCCACTGTAGCCAACCAACATGTCTGTGTGATGTTATGGAGCTGAGATGTGGCTTCCTTTTATAGTTATACGGTTGCTATGGTGCTCTAAATTGTTGCTATGGTGTGGGTACACATTTACCATGTTGATATTTACAGAGTGATGTCCCACCCGAGTCAAAAGAGCCCAACCTCATATCTGTACGATGTTCTGATGCTGAGATATGGCTTATTTATGTGATTGTATGGTTGCTAGGGTACTGTAAATGGTTGCTAGGTTGTGGCTATAGAGTTTATTGGGTGATATTTAAAGACTAATTACTAGTTATAAATAAAATAACCAAGCCCTATGTTTCTATTATTTTTGGTGCTACGATATGGCTTGTTAATGTTGTAAAATGGTTGCTAGGGTACTTGGGGTGGTTGCTAGGGCCGTTGCTAGGGTACCCAGGATGGTTGCTAAGGTGTTGCTATGTGGTTGCTAGGGTACTTGGGGTGGTTGCTAGGGTAATCAAGGTGGTTGCTAGGGTACTACGATGGTTGCCAGGGCCGTTGCTAGGGTACTCAGGGTGGTTGCTAGGGCGGTTGCTAGGGTACCAAGGATGGTTGCTAAGGTGTTGCTATGTGGTTGCTAGGGTACTTGTGGTGGTTGCTAGGGTGTTGCTAAGCGGTTGCTAGGGTACTTGGGGTGGTTGCTAGGGCCGTTGCTAGGGTACCCAGACTGGTTGTTAGGGTACTTGGGGTGGTTGCTAGGGTGGTTGCTAGGGTACCAAGGATGGTTGCTAAGGTGTTGCTATGTGGTTGCTAGGGTACTTGTGGTGGTTGCTAGGGTGTTGCTAAGCGGTTGCTAGGGTACTTGGGTTGGTTGCTAGGGCCGTTGCTAGGGTACCCAGACTGGTTGCTAGGGTACTTGGGGTGGTTGCTAGGGCTGTTGCTAGGGTACCCAGGATGGTTGCTAAGGTGTTGCTATGCGGTTGCTAAGGTACTTGGTGTGGTTGCTAGGGTGTTGCCATGCGGTTGCTAGGGTAC
The DNA here is from genome assembly GCA_023376895.1 of Aspiorhynchus laticeps. Classification (NCBI taxonomy): domain Eukaryota; kingdom Metazoa; phylum Chordata; class Actinopteri; order Cypriniformes; family Cyprinidae; genus Aspiorhynchus; species Aspiorhynchus laticeps. Next base: position 2,469,770 of record CM041800.1, read on the forward strand.
TTGCGGTGGTTGCTATGGTATCTGGGGGGGTTGCTAGGGTGTTGCTAGGCAGTTGGTAGTTTTTACAGATAGTTCCTATTGAGTTTTATAGAGTTCTTAGCATGACTTAGCACTTAGCTAATCACTATTAGCATGTAGCTATTCATTGCTAGCATGACTAACATGTTTCGAGTCTGGTTTGCTAACATGGGTCAGAAGAACCAAAATCCCATGTGTATACGATATTCGGATGCAAAGATATAGGTCTTGCTAAACGGTTGCTAGGGTACTGATTTTGGTTGCTAGGGAGTGGCTTGACAGCTGCCAGTGATGATATTAAAAAGGCTGCTTGTCAGTATGAATGACATAAATCAACCCCCATGTCTCTATGACACTCAGATTTGAAGATACACCTCTTTGGGTTTGCGTTGCTAGGGTCATCAATAATGGTTGCTAGGGTGTGGCAAGGAAGTGTCAGTGGTGGTACATGATTGGTTGTTTGCTGTCCCGAGTCAAAAACACCCAACCCCATGTCTCTACAACACTGTGATCTAAAGATATCCATCTGGCGCTTTATAATGGCAGTCTATGGGATCAGTTGCTAGGGTGCTCTAAATGGTTGCTAGGGCGTGGCTTCACAGCTTCATAATGATTCTGAGAGTCTGATTGGTTGGCTGAGTAAAATGAGCCCACCCCCAAGTCTCTATGATATTGTGATGCAGAGTTATGTTCAATGCAAAATTCCTATGTAAATTACCATAGTAGGAAAAACGTGTGTTGTTTCATGGGCCGTCCCTCACCATAGTATGTCAATGGGGCAACTTTGGGGCGCTCTTGTGCCCCAGGGGTACAACTTATACCCCATTGCGGGGTATGTTCTCGCACAGCTTGATAGCCTCTTCAAATGTGGTGATTCACATGTTTCTACGAAATTCTCGCTCTGAGCTACGACTCGTCAAAGTTGGCCGCAATGTTAAGTCGATGGGATTTTTCGGGCGATTTTTCGCCCCCTGTACGATTATCGTACGCCCGATCGCTTATAAAAGATATAGCACACCATTCCTCAATAGGCCGCACGATTTGACGCCTCATTCATGGGTCTGTGACAAACGGTGTAGGAGGAGTAGCGAACCGAAGTTTTGTCCAGAAGAAGAAGAAGAAGAATAATAAGTATGCAAGATAACATTAGTGATGCCTTGCCTTTGGCAAGCACCACTAACTAGATAATAAAGTTTGAGACAAACTTTAAGTTGGCTTGAGAAAGCCGGACCAGAAAGTTTTAAAAAGTTTGAAAAGTTTAAAAAAGTTTAAAAAGTTTAAGTTTTAAAAGTTTGAAGTTTGAAGCTTTTCAGTCTGAAATAGTTTGAAGTTTAACAGTTTTAAAAGCTTAAAGTTTGATAGATAGATAGATAGATAGATAGATAGATAGATGATAGATAGATAGATGATAGATAGATGATAGATAGACAGATAGATAGATAGATAGATAGATAGATAGATAGATAGATAGATAGAACTGTATTACATAGAATTTGGGGGTCGTGGCTTTAAAGCCCTTGGAGGAGTAGTGTTTTGTAATATTTTCTCAATTTCAATGTTAGTCAATGGGAAATCTGTCATATTTAATAATTCATTATAAAAAAACTGTAAGTCTGATCAATCTGAAAAGATAAATCCTCAAATTGAACGTCAGGCCCCAGGTCTCTGCCGAGTTTGGTGCTTGTAGCTTGAAAGCCCTCGGAGTAGTGAGGCCCCCAATTGGCAGAAGAAAATATAATAATAATAATAATAATAAGTTTAAATAGTAGAACAGTATGTTGGCTTGTGCCAAGCCAACATAATAAGAAGTTTAAATAGTAGAACAGTATGTTGGCTTGTGCCAAGCCAACATATAGTTTGGTGCTTGTAGCTTCAAAGCCCTCGGAGTAGTGAGGCCCCCAATTGGCAGAAGAAAATATAATAATAATAATAAGAAGTTTAAATAGTAGAACAGTATGTTGGCTTGTGCCAAGCCAACATAATAATAAGAAGTTTAAATAGTAGAACAGTATGTTGGCTTGTGCCAAGCCAACATAATAATAAGAAGTTTAAATAGAAGAACAGTATGTTGGCTTGTGCCAAGCCAACATAATAATAAGAAGTTTAAATAGTAGAACAGTATGTTGGCTTGTGCCAAGCCAACATAATAAGTATGCAAGATAACAATAGTGATGACTTGCCTTTGGCAAGCACCACTAATAATAATAAGTTTAAATAGGATTTCAGTAAGTTGGCTTTCACAAGCCAACTTAATTATAGCCACTTTTCACAGCACTCATAGTCACCTTGCAATCTTAACAGAAATGTCATCCTAAAGCATCAATACTAACAACATTAAACAAAACTATAATAAACTAGATAAAAAAGTCAGAGTGGCTGCTAGGGTACTTAGAGTGGTTGCTTTGACGGTTGCTAGGCTAACTGTGGTGGTTGCTAAGGCGGTTGCTATGGTGTTGGTATGCGGTTTCTAGGGTACACTGAGTAGTTGCTAAGGTGTTGCTGTGTGGTTGCTAGGGTACCAAGGGTGGTTGCTAGGGTGTTGCTATGCAGTTGCTAGGATACTCGTGGCAGTTTCTAGTGTGCCCGGGGCGGTTGCTAGGGTGTTGCTATGTGGTTGCTAGTGTACTTGGGGTGGTTGCTAGAGTGTTGCTATACGGTTGCTAAGGTACTCAGGGTGGTTGCTAAGGTGTTGATATGTGGTTGCTAAGGTACTGGAGTGGTTGTTAGGGTGTTGCTAGGGTACCCGGGGTGGTTGCTAAGGTGTTGCTATGCAGTTGCTAGGGTACTCGGGGTGGTTGCTAAGGTGTTGCTATGCGGTTGCTAAGGTACCCGGGGTGGTTGCTAGGGTGTTGCTATGCAGTTGTTAAGGTACTCTGGGTGGTTGCTAGGGTGTTGCTAGGGTAACCAGGTGGTTGCTAAGGTGTTGCTATGCGGTTGCTAAGGTACCCAGGGTGGTTGCTAGGGTGTTGCTATGTGGTTGCTAGGGTAACCAGGGTGGTTGCTAAGGTGTTGCTATGTGGTTGCTATGGTACTCGGGGTGGTTGCTAATGTGTTGCTATGCGGTTGCTAGGGTACTCTGGGTGGTTGTTAGGGTGTTGCTATGCGGTTGCTAAGGTACTCTGGGTGGTTGCTAGGGTGTTGCTAGGGTAACTAGGTGGTTGCTAAGGTGTTGCTATGCGGTTGCTAGGGCACTCAGGGTTGTTGCTAAGGTGTTGCTATGCGGTTGCTAGGGCACTCAGGGTAGTTGCTAGGTTAGTTTGGATGAAACAATACTATAATAAAGAAGAAGATACTGTAAGATACGGAATACAAAGTCTCATAGGTGAGTTTTGAGATGAGAGATTTAGAAGTATGAAGATATCCAGTAAAATCCATAAAAGAGAGGCAGCAGAAGTAAAGTCTCCATAGTGTTCAAACAAATACGTGATGAAACAAGACAAGCTAATGAGGAAGATCTGAATGCATGAGCAGGAGTGTAGATATGAAGAGGATCAGAGAGGTATGAAAGAGAAAGATTATTGAGAGCCTTGTAGGTAAGAATCAACATCAGTTCAATAGAGGATTATAGAAATAATACATGCAGCTGAATTCTGGAACAGCTGAAGTTTCTCAAGAAGGAAGACCAGAGGAGAGCATTGCAGTAATCAATGCATGATGTAAGCAGTGCTAATCACTGGGTGATGAAGATGATTAGTGTAAATGAAAATATGCAGTTATTAAGATGGATAAGGTGCTATTAAAGACAATAACCAGACTCTTAACCAATGAAGAAGCAGATTCATAGTCACAGAAAAACTGTATGAACTTAAAGCCTATTTGTGCATTTGGTGAGTGTGAATATTAGAGCCTAGACCATATTACGTCATATTATGTTAATGCAGCATATTAAGGCTAATGTACACAACAGACTGATGCAGACCAGCAGTGACAGTCGACTGATTACTGTACATCACATCCAGTGTTGGGAAGCTTACTCTGGAAATGTAATTAATAGTTACCCTATTAAGAATGTAATGAGTAATGTAACTATTTCAATTACTTTATGAAAACATTGTAATTGATTGCATTTGATTACTTCTCTAAATTTCTAACAATTGTTTTCAGCTGTTAATCACTTTCAGACATGTAAAGCAGGCAGAGTTAACCTTACTGTACTCAACACTGATTACTGTCACAATCCTTCATCACTTCAATTAAGATTATAATCATTTAATTTTAAAGCACCACAAAATCAGACTTAAGCACCTCTTTTTGAGATCATTCTGAGGCCAAATACTAGGGATGCACGATATTGTATTTTTGCCGATGTCAGATATGCCGATATTTTTCAACTCATTTTGGCCGATAGGCGATGCTGATACCGATATATTTCCTGTTGTTTGGAAACAACACCAAGTCTGCCCTGTGTGGAAATCATAATCAAAATATTTTTTTTAATCTTGGTTAGTTTTTAACAAGAACTTATTTGTTAGAATTAAATAAACAATAATGAAGTTATTTTATAATGACAGTACATTGAAGCTTTAAAAAATTTTCTTGAAAATTTAACTTTTTTTTTTCAGAAAGATGCAGTAGTAACCTTAACATTTTATTTATAAGATTTAACATTTGTTGATGGTCTAAAAGAAAAGAGAGTTTTTTTTTTCTTTTAGAGCTCATAATTTGTTTTAAAAAAATAACATATTGCACAGTAATGAATAAATCAGTATATATAGATTTAATTTACAAGCGTTATGTTTGTGATTTTTTTTTTCATGTAAACTATAGCTTCTGACCTTTAAATCAAAACATACTCATGATTGTATGACACCAATTACTGCTTTATTTAATCAGAAACAGTCTAAATGTTATTTGTGTATTTTACTTTAATGTTATTAGAAGTAGGCCAACAGCGCCCCCTACAGATTAAACTCCTCACTGACCCGGAGGAGCTATTACTGTTTACTCTCACACACCGAACACATTCTGTAGTGCTTCACAGATTAAATACAGAGATCCATAACACTCAATATAATCATCATTCAGACAAAACTGTGCTTCAGGAATGAGTCACACACTGCTGATCTAATCACTAACACACCCTGAGCTCATGTGAGTTAATGTATTCCTCTTATTGGCGAGACATATCGCACAATTTTTAATATCGGGCCGATGCCGATATTTACATTTAAAGTCATTATCGACCGATTTCGATATCGGTCCGATAATATCGTGCATCCCTGCCAAATACAGATTTAAAATCATAACAAGATATAGTTTAATAGCAATTATACTGTTTTTGAAATCAAATCCTTGCATATCTATGACGGGAAACACTGGTGTCTAACAATGGCTTGGAAAAAACAGTTAATCTTAAAAAATAAAGCATATACATGAACCCAAATAGGAGATAAAACAGTTATCGTATAAACCTATTCTGTGTCCTAAACTCCTGAAACTCATATCTTAGAGAAGTCGATGCAGTTTGGGAAAGAAATCAATTAAATCTGTATGTGTGTGAAAATATGAGTTGGCCTGGTCATGTAGAGCTTCTTATCCTGCGTGTTCTGCGCTCAGGCCGGTGACTGCGGCGGCAGATCAGCTCGATGTCATTGTGATTACAGAAATCACCAGCATTACTGAACAGACGACAGCGTCACTCTCAGACGCCTCTGGAGACGCTCCGGTCCAAACCACGCCTGATGTGGAGCAGATCGTCACGCTGCTGTCTGAAGACGAACCGGATCAGTCCTCCGGAGGAAACCTGGAGCCTGAAGCAGATCAGCAGAAGCTCTGCTCCCGTTCACACAGAGTCTCGCTTCAGGAGTACCTTCTGCAGCGCTGCTCCTCTCCAGACCTTCTTCAGACGAGGAAGCCAAACCCAACCATCATGACCTCATCTAAACCCACAGAGAGTCCCGTCATTCTCCCTCCAGATCTCGCACCCAGTCTGACCTCAGATCTGCTCCGGCTGGACTCCTCCAGAGCGACGCGGCCCATCGAGCTGATGTGTGCGTCCGCCAGCGAGTGCCTCACAGAGAGCGCTGACCGTCTGAGCGAGTCCAGCCAGAAACCGGACCTCGCCTCTGCTGCACAGACTGGAGAAGATCAGGTCAGCCTTGACAATAACATTCCAGTGTCCATAAACAAAGCAGACGAGTCCGTATCCACTCTTGTAGATGAAGCGGTCAGCGGCGGATCCCTGACCCCAGCTCAAGAAGGGCTCTCAGGGTCAGAGTCCAGGAACAAGGAGCTGTTCGATGATGAAAGCAGCGCTCATACTGAGCAGATCGACACAGAAGCGCAGAACTCCAGCGACGCACCTGCACACGGCTCCAGTCAGAAAGAGTCTGTGTTCATGAGGCTCAACAACCGCATCAAAGTCCTGGAGATGAACATGTCTCTCAGCGGACGCTACCTGGAGCAGCTGAGCCAGAGGTGAGTCTCGCTGGATCCAGTATACTGCTGTATGTAA